>WOVY01011165.1:0-153608 GCA_013436015.1 Rhipicephalus annulatus
CCGCGTCACCTACAATGTTATAGTCGCAAACGAACTCCATGGTCAAATTTATTTTTCGTAAGTAAATACAAAAATACAAGAACGCACATCTTATGTATACAGTCGAAACCTGCAATAACGAAACCCCGCGAGTATGAAATCCCCGCGGCAACGAAATATTTCCGGATCCCCGGCGAACGTTCGTAGAAGCCCATGTATTACGTATCTCGCGGCAACAAAATGTTTTTGGACAGCGATCGCGCAATAATGAATATTCTACCACGGTGTGGGCCTTATTTTGCCCTCCCACCAAAGTTTAACTGGTTGAAAATATGCTTGTATGCATGTTATGCACACTCAAAATTTGTAAACATCTGCTTTTCCACATCGACGAGACAGAGCTACAAACATGTGCTTGGTTTTTTTTACACACACGAACTGCACTTCCTTCTGCAGCCGCTCGACCAAGGCGTAATTCGGAGCGTCAAGTGCGCCTACAGGAAGAGGTTGATCTAACGTCTGCTACTCCACCTCCGCCACAAGTGTGCCACCCGACGTCAACTTGTGCATGGCTTTCGAGATGGTGGCCGCCGCATGGGTTGCAACATCCCCGTCGCTGATTGAGAACTGATTCAAGCACCCGGGCTTCACCACCACCGTGCAAGCATCACGCACGGATTGCGCTTCGGCCTTACCAGACAAAGATTTGGATGAAGGTGCACTTGACGACGAGAGTGGTGGCAGTGCAGTGTCTCTATCCCTGACCAACGCCTGACCACCCCAGATGAATTCTCACCGTTGATGCGTTTTTCGCTCTGATGACAATGCAGTCGTGTACAAGGAAGTGACCGACGAGGCCTTTATCGAAAGCGTGCGCGAAGCTGACAACACCGAGAACCAAAAAAGATGCACGCAGAGAAACCTAACGGCGGGTTGTTTTGGATCTGCTGGACACCCTTCGCTCCTTCTTCGGCGAACATGACGACGACGTAGCAATGGACCACTTTTTCCAGTGCGAAGGGAGAGCTTTGAAGTTGTTGCATGGCAAGGGTTGGCAAAGTAAGTTGACGACTTCTGGCAATAAATTTTGCTCTGCTGGCCGTATCACTGTTTTTATATCTCATACTCGCGGCAACGAAATTCTCTTTTTCGGTTTCCCCGGCGATTTTGTTATTGCAGGTTTCGACTGTACATGGATAAGGCACGTGCATCTCGATCATTCGAACTTACCATTGCTGGTTTGCAAGTGGCCGATATATCTTATTGATGCAGAAACAATAAGGCCTTGACATGCCTCAGAAAACTGGCGGGAGTTGATACACACACTGGATAGTTTTTTTTGTGCCACTGACAGAGCTACATTGTTTCAAACTGCGCTTAAAATGGCGCCACTTATAAGACGTTAAGACAGAACACAGTTGTAGCACTATTGCAATTAAATATTAAATTTCTTTGTTTCATTAGCATAGCATGAAGCACTCTGTTGCAGAAGACTGAGTAATAATTTTCATCAAGCTTGCACAAATATTTGAATGCGTTGAATATCTGAAAGAATATTACTGTACTCGAAGTCATTTCAATTCAAATTGTAGAATACTTCGAAGATTTAAATGAACGAATAGATGTTAGTCCGTATGTAGTCCCCGGTAAAGGTGGTTTCACTGTGGTAAAGGGGGTGATAAGCTGTGAAAGTACCTATTCAAATGTATTTTAGTCCACAGGTAACCTTATGTAAATGTAGTCATATATGAAGTTCTCTAGCAAGTGCACGTGAACAAAGATGAGAAACACAAACGAGCACAATATAACAATACTGGTTTATTTTTTTTTAAGATGCTCACTCGAAAAACCCTCACCTTTCCACAATCTGGTCAAAAAGCTTGTGAACAGCTCACATGGCACAACTTGTGATCACATGCTCACGTGGGTTCATGTTTTTTTTTTTCTACATTGTGCAGATTTGAGGGCTTTTAAGTGAATGTTTTCAAAAAATGATTTGGTGTTTCTCATCTTTGTCCTCATGTGTTAGTGCAAAAACTTCAATATAAATACGTTCCAACTAGGCCAAATCGCAGTTTTTCTGCAATATAGTTTCACTGCAGCGAAGGGGTACCGATTGAGAAACTTCTCGCCAGAAAAAAATACACCCTGTCACAAAGCCCGGCTTTAAGGTTAAATGAACGTCTTACCATGTTACCGGTTCATCATTTTCCAAGTTTAAAAGCTTGTTACCTTAAAACACAACATGTTTTACAAGCTGTCTCTTGCATTTTATCGAAAGCAAAATCCAACAACTATTCAAAGTTGTTCCAACTTCTTTTGAATCAAAAGATTTCTTTAGAGGGGGGGCAACACCCTTTATATGGTCATTTTCCCCCCTGTATGCCATGGCAGCAAAAACTTTTGAAAAGACGGGGGGGGGGGGGGGGGAACAAGCTCGTGAGCACTCCATGGCTACACCACTGCTTCTGTGCATGCCTTGTTTCAAATTTTAAAAAATATTGCACAGGTTAGTTGGGTCATGACAAATATGTTATTTCCTTATAACATATGGTATATACATTTCGAATCTAAATTATTCTACCAAAATCTCTATTCACCCCGAAGCTCAACTTCACTATTTACACAAACTTAATTTTCATCGTGTAGGATATTTCATGTCCGACCTAATTTAACTACACCCGTATCCTCTTCAGCCCCAGTGACCCCATTTGAGGCCATTGCTTCAATAAGTGCAGCTAATTTTGATGCAAATATTTTTCTGAACTTCAAATTGAATTTCTTACATGGAAAGCATTACTTTAAGCTCGAGATAGCACTCCATGTCAGTCATATTTGTGACATGTGACACACGGCGGGTTTGAAAATGGCCTTTCACAGCAAACGTCCACTTTCTTGTCTACATGACGAAGTAATTAGATTTTCATGGGGTTTCTGGTCATCAATTTTAATGCAGAATTAGTATTCTGAATTTCAGTTAACAGCTGTTTAAATTAGTTACTTAAATGAAATAGAAGTTTCCCTATTTTCTTGCATGCTTAAGAGCAAAATAAAGTTTGAAACAAATCAATCTCGAATCCTTTTTGAGACTAAAGCATGACGTGAAAGGGTGTGCTTCTTGGCAGTGTCTGCTTCTATTTTGAATTTGCAAGGTAAAAAACTTTAGCTCGCTTCATAAATTTTCGTGGTTATTTCTGCCTTCACACCAACAAAAAAATGAGGAATGCATAGTGACATAGGTCATAGCGGACAATATATGCTCCAAGACACCTTCAAAATTTTCAGCATGTCAGCACAGAATGGTACCGAAATGCATCATTTTACTTTCTGCAACATCTTCGAACAACGTCATCTACAGCACCCTTGCAGAGCACCTCTTTACATGAAAAGCATGACTGCAACATTTATTACGAGATAATGTGCCCTAGTGAGCTCAACACTACAAGATAAAAAGCATGCAATCCACTGACCTCCAAGCGCATGCTTTCTCGACTGATCGGCGCGCTCCGAGTACCTTGCAAAAAGACAGTGGGAACCACGATTACTGGCTCGGCCAACACACAAACGACAAAAGTTTCAAGGCATTCGAATATTTCGGCTTCTGCACTACAGTGGAAGAGAAGATCAAGCCCACCACTGCCAGTGACTCAAAGACAATTTATTGCAACAAACCTCTAAATTCAACAATGAGCGCTACGATGGCTATAGACTCATTTGTAACAAAAGCTGATGGAAAAATATTCAATGAAAACTAACACTATGCACACTGCAAAAAGCTATTTACCATAACGATCAAATAAACTTTAAAAAATAATACGCTGTCTTTAAAGGAATGCTGAAGACTGTCTGCCTGGTTGACAACCTGGAATGCTACTCCAGGATTTGTATGAAACGAATAACAGCACGCTGAATGCAAGATCTCTATACAACTTGATACAATACAAATAAAATCCAATTTGCATTGTCGCCACAATCGTGACTACACCCACTGCAATGCAGTCTCTCCCACGTTTCTCCAATGAAGTCGCACCCGCGCTAGCTTAGGCTGTCTTGATCATCTGCCTGCTCAGCTTTTTTTGCACCCTTTACTCCACTTGCATTCTAATGGAATCCAGTCCGTTACCAATAAAGACTATAGGTTACCTAGCTTTCCTAATCAAATGCTCTACTTATGCCTGTTTTTTTTTTTCATGATTGCAACAAAGTCGTTAACACCAGAGATGGGCGAGCATTCGAACTCTGACTTTTCAAACGAATCTTGCAGTATTTAAATGCACTTAGACACTAATTCTGATTCAAAAGTTTTAAAAGTATTCCAAACGAACAAAGATATGCAAATTTTACAAATAAACCTTTGTAAAGATGGTTTCACTGTTGTGTGTGGGTGCCATGCTGTGAAACCACTAATCCAAAAAAAAATTAGTATTGCTGTGAGGCAACACTTAAAGGTTTATTTACACACCACAGTCACCTCACACCCATATAACACGCACGCTTTGATAAGTGTGAGTTATATGGGCTTATATGAATTAAGTATAATATTATTCAAAGTGAAATTTAGCATACTACATATAACTAGCTCCCTATTGCTATACACATTTAGCTAAAGCTCAAAGTTGCTTCTGCTTCATTCCGAACAACAAAAAAAGAAAAAGAACATTCACGCATGTCCAGCCTCAGGTCTCAAAAACTTATTTGAGTCAACACAAAAATATATTTTTTTTTAAATACGTTACAATGAAATGAATCAAGACTGAGCCAAATGAGAAGGTTCAAAAGTTTTAAACCTCCTTATTTTGATGTACATTCATTATTACTTGTTTTAATCTTCCCGATCAAACGTTTCATAATCAAACCATACACTTCTAGGAACTACTCAATAGAAAATTGACCTAATCTATGTTAGCTGTGGACCTCAACGTTAGTATTTGCCCATCCCTAACTAACATGCAACGATTCCTCAACCATGACATTCAGAATGTTTAGTGGAGGAAGTGCAAGGTAGGGACAGGGGCAGAACAAAAAGCATGAAAATCTGTCTCGAGCTGAGCAGGGTTCCAGGATTTATTTTTGTTGCACGACATGTGCCCAATTTCGCCACCAACCCAGAATTTTTTATGTTTGAAAAGGGTTAAACTTTTCATGTGTCTGCTACACAATTACTAACCAATTACAAGCATGTCTACAGCTAAACAAAACGCTCCCATCGGTAATCCTCGAAGCCGCCGAGTGAGGCTCTCTGTCATTTCAAAGAACTTCAAGAGACAAACCTCGCTTTCCGAACAGAGGCACGCGCTAGGGCCAGCTTCCGAGGATTCCGGGGCTCGTGGGTGCGCAAGTGGCGCTGAAGGTGGGCCCTCTGCGTGAACGAGTTCGGGCACTTGGTGCACTTGAAGGGCTTCTCTCCGCTGTGCACCCGCATGTGGTCCTTGTAGTGGGTCGAGTAGCGCGTCACGTATGGACAGAGGTTGCAGCGCAGCGGCTCCTTGCGCATCCCATTTTTGAGTATGACGCCGCCACTCTCATCAAAGCCTTGGATAATAAATTGCTTGTTGGGCGATGACACCTCGAACTCTTCTACATCTACTTCTTCATCCTCATCTTCATCAGAAGTGTCCAACGTTATTGAATCTGCGGGAGACAAATAAATGCCACTGCTTTTTCAAGGAAACCATGCGAGATTCTGAAATGCCTACGGCACATAAATCCCTGCACATTAAAGAATTGAATAGACAGTTCCCGTTCCTTTTGTCAAGTGCAATGAAAACTATCATTCACGATCACCAGCGGTTACGTGGAAAGTGTGATGCTAAATTTACACTTCTTTGCTCTAGCAAATGCTTCCCTGTCAATACTTCCAGCTTTAATTATGTTTTACGGTACGGTTTCACCCTTCAACACCATTATACATGCAGGGATCAGTTGTCTATCTTTTTATTACTGGACTAGCACGTCAAACAAGCGCACAGCTGCTTATTCAATGTGAAGTTTCGATAGACACAGTCATCGGGATGCAGAAGAAAAAAAGAGCACAGAAAATCGCAGCACTTGAACAGAGCGAAAATGCAACAATGGTATATTAAGGTCAGGGCACAAAACCATTTCCACAGGCAAAACTCTTTCTTCACTGGCGACTTCTTTCACAAAGGCATGCTTTCTAATAAAACTGCCCCACCACACACACATTCCTTTCTTCTCTTAAAAATTTTTACATTTGTTAAAACATTTTCTCAAACATGAGTCTACCTGTCGCCAGTTTTACGAGTGTTTAGCTCTGGGCTGAGCAACACGAAATTTCTGACCGGCAATGACAATGATGAATTTCAGCAAACCCCAACAGAAAAGCAGCATGCTCACATCATTAAATATTTAAGCAAACATTAGTGAGAAAAGTCCATGGCAAAGCACGAATTTTTAGGCTTTGTCACTTCACATAATCCATCTAAAATCTTGCTGAAACAACATTATGAGATGAGCCATAATGGAGGACTCCAGAAAGATTTACCCCATCAAAGTTTACAATATTTCACAAATTAATTACTATGATTTTCTTGAATCCAGCAGCCACCAAAATGTGACCACTGTCACTGGGAGTATGCTCTCCAGCTTAGCGGCGAGGTCTAACTTGTCAAGCAATTGTAACGAATTCTTAAACTGATGAGCCACGAAATTGCCACAAGAAATTGGTTCAAGAAAATAAGTCAACTCCTACAAATCTTCCACAATCGTGTCAGCTAATTCTCTGCCTTTACCACAATGTAGCTGAACACTCCTCTTTTCTGGCTTTTCGGTGCACGGCCCACGTGCTCTACAAAATATCCGGCTCTTATTCCCTGCAAGCATCAGCACAACACACTGCAGACACCCCACATCACCAATTGAACCAATGCACAAAAACAGTTATCAATGCTGCAGCATGGCAAGGAAGGCCAGTTAACGAGCCTTGTAAATGAATCAAGCAGCAACAAGTCACAGTAAAAAACAGATGCCCGACGTCCCTCGTGTGTTGTCTGCCACCTCTGTACACCATAGACCCATCCTGTTTTCGTTAATAATTTTGCTTTCTTGGGGACAATGAGCTTCACCCTGTAAAATATGCTATTTCCATTTACCTTATTCGAATTAAATAGAGCTCAAAGTAAAAAAATATGGCTAGTGCAAAAAGCTCAAATGCAGACAAAATTCTGAAAGCACTGCATTGAAACTTCTATTAGCATTGTGTCAGTAAACTCTCTCATACTTCATTTCCTCAAGTGGGGTGAACATTAACTCAATTTCGGGTTCTTTGGCCGTTTCAGATCTCGATACTGGTGCATTTCTTGAAAGCAGCAAGAGTTAAGGTAAAGAAATTTAATTCAGTGCAAGACAATATACTGTTTGGTTATAATGACATTTAACGGCATTAAATCTCTGTACGTAATTTCACGGGGTCAGAAATCACTCTTGGCGACACAGCTACAACAAGTGACCTTAAGAATATTGTGCTATGCACAACTATTCACAAAGGAATAAAAAAAAAGAAGAAACACTCTACACAAGCAAGCTAAGATTTCTTGCTGCACTCGGAACCAAGAACAAGAAGCCAGTTGTGAGCAGTACCAAAAAAAAAAAAAAAGAGCACAAGAAAACTATGCATACTTAAATAAAATGATGCATAGTTGCTATGGTGACAAAAACTGCACAAACAAAAATCAAGTTATCGACGCACACAAGCGAAGCGTCTGCCACCGCACTCAAAGTCGTACTCATTACAATGGACGGCCAAGACACTCGGCAGGGTAACCTACATTAATATGACAACTACAAGTGTTGCTGCCGATTTCAGCTAGAGCAATGCAATCAATCGACTTGCCAATTATTCAGTTTCACATCCTTTTGTGTCTTGTCATACCAAAAAAAAAAAGTTTAGCACCCTTATTTACTACATGTACACCTTTTTAATCCTGTGTGAAGAAAGCTTCAAATCATTGGTATGTTGTTGACAGAACTTTCAACGATGCCCTCCTTTCCCTCACATCGGCCCAGAACACTAACGGCACGTGCTCGTATGGCTGCGTATGTGGCGCCGACAGTTTGCAGCCTGCGTGAACGCGGCAGGGCACTTGGTGCACTTAAAGGGCTTCTCGCCGCTATGCGTTCTAATGTGGTCTCTCATGTGGGTCTTGTGGTGAGTGGTGTACGGGCAGAGGTCGCAGACAAACTCTTCGGCGTCTTCTCCCAAGGGGTAGGACCGCCTTCCACGGAAGCACTTCCAAATCCCTGTTGAAACTTGCGGGGTCTGTTCCCGTCGGCCTCCATTGCCCCTTCGCGACTTTCCCTAGCAGCCCACAACCGTAGAAACGATCTGCTCTTGGGCCAAATGCCTTGTCCTGATTCAACTGCAGAAAGAAAACAATGTCCGTGCTATATTGAAAGAACCAAACTTTCAGGCAGAGTAAGTATGGCCATCCAAATCTTGTATGCCCAGGAAGCGACATTTCTCCGCCACACGACAGAGACAAGTTGCAAAAAGGGGGAGAGTATGCTCATGCCCTCGAAGTGCTACCAGCTGGACCCATTGTCAGCTAGGCCGCTTTTTCTATAGGATGTCAACCATATTAGCACACACAAGAAAAACCGGCCACGTAAGCAGGCAAATCTTCCAAAGTTAACCAAGCAGTAAACTATCAAGGAAATAAAACTTTAGCAACATGCCACATGCCCCCCACTCATGAGAGAAGCATGATGTGGTTTATCTGGAGTGCACTAATAATAAATGATGTTTGTAAGTGGCAACAACCTAGTAGACAATGGGCTCAGCTGCGCCTGCTTACCCTTTCCCTTTCGCCACTTGGCTCAGTTACACGGCGCTGACACACAGAAAAGTCGCCACTCGCCCATGCCAGTTAAAAATTTGGCCAACTGTTTGTTGCTCAAAGTCACTGTGGTTGTTCTAACATCGAATAAAAGAAGGCTGTGTACTACTAGAACTGCGTCCTACAACAACATGCCTGCAATGTCAGCAACAAACGCGCTGCTTGTCCCTCTCCGCCTTACTGCCCATTCTTTTCTCCTATTGAGTATTGCATCTATCTTCGACTGCAAGACATGATGGCTAGCACTCTCCCACAATGCTTGGCCAAAACGTGGCAAAGCATATTTTCTGCAGGAAAGAGCGACACCGCAGGCATGCCATCAAAGGAGGCATGGCTTGAAAGAAATATTTTCTTCACTTGCAAAACTGCATACGATACGGCTCCCATGCTTGCTCAATTTAACAAGAAATGAATTTAACTCATAAACTCGTTATTTATCATAATTACTCATCGAAAAAGACTACAAGCTATAATTACTCATAATTAGTCATGTAAAAGGCTAAGCTATAAAACCTGTCCAAAAAACATGCCAAGAACACTTAGCAAAGTAAAACAAATTATGTCCCAGCACTCTGTTAAAAAGAGAAAAAAAGACTACACTAATCAAATGATGAGCTTACAATTAACATGTGATACATATACAAATAGTATCAGGAGGCATTTTGCACAGCAAAGGAAGCGCTTTGATACAGCAATGGAAAGTGGTAGTATCTAACAAAAAAAAAGCAAAATAACATGATTAAATCAAACTGCATGAACTAAGAACTCAAGCAACATGCAAATGTTTCAACTAACATTTTGCGCATTATGGATAATAATTACCCAAGTAGGCAGGTGTTTTGCATTTTCACTGGGAAGCTGCCACATTAAATTATACTGCAACTGAGCCCAAGGCACAACTAAGGCAGCTTTAAGTAGACAGCAAAGAACATAGCAAGGTGCTTTGTTGCCAAGCAAGTAGATGCCACAGGCAGTGGATTGGGGCAAAGTCAAGTGAATTCGGTTAATAAAACCAGCAATAGTATCCTGAAGACTCTTAGTAGTGACATTCTATTGATATGTCTGTATTGTCAGGGTAGCAATTGATTAAACAGTGCCGGTCAATCAGACAAGGGGTGCAGGATAGGAGTGTTGCATAAGACAGCAGAGAAATACATGCCTAGAAAAGGGACAAATTTACACCTATTAAGTCATGTCATCAATAAAAATGTAGCAAAAAATCTTTCGAACTGGTTGTTGCTGAAGCCAGCATTCCAACAAGGGAACTTTCCTTCAAGGTAGGGAACAGTCACAGCCTTTAAAAGATAAGTGCTTGTCAAAGCGTTTTCTCCAGCGACAACCTGCGTTCCTAACATTTTTCATCACTTCCAAATTCCAGCTTACCTGAAAAATTTTACAATAATTGCATAGGTAATATATGGCACCACTGTTAAATCTGTATTTAAAATTGAATGTTTGGCACTGAACCACTTCTAAGTATGTTTGTGTAATGTGCATATTGAAAAGAGATCAAAGCTGCCGCTGCCAACTTAGGCACTGCTTTACATTTTGCTTGCTAGAACGAAAGCGAACACGGTCACTGTTGTTATGTTGGGCTTTAACGTCCCAAAACCACCAAATGATTACGAGAGACGCCAAAGTGGAGGGCTACGGAAATTTGGACCACCTGGGGTTCTTTAACATGCACCCAAATCTGAGCAAAGGGGCCTACAACATTTCCCCCTCCATCAAAAATGCAGCCGCCGCAGCCGGGATTCGATCCCGCGACCTGCAGGTCAGCAGCCAAGTACCTCGCCCAATAGACCACAGCGGCGGGCCGTGGTCACTGTTGTTAAAGATGAAAGTTAGCATAGAAATGTGGACTAAGTCTGCAGAAATGGTTCACACGAACAAGGTAAACCACGATATTATGCAACAATTTTATGTGACAGAAGGGGCATAGGCTCCTGGCTACTGGAGGTTCAGACTCCTTTTAACAGACCAGCACTTTGCACAAGGATTGGGTACTTTCACATCCGCTCAAAGTGAGGGAGCAAGGAATATTAAAGGTGTTTATTCTAGTGTTCTCTAGCAGGGAAGATTATTGTACGTCTGAAAATGTGTAGCCACAACATGAACACAATAATGGCTGTGTACTACTTTAAGTAGCAGTCTAACTTTCTTCACAAACAAAGTGGCAACTCAGCGTTTGCTGGTAACCTTTCTACTTGTCTTATCTCAATCTGCAGTAACGCAATGGCGCCTACTTGGCCAGCTATCAGCCCTTTTCATGAACTCGCTCTCCTACTGGAGACACAGACTAATAACTCATCCACGAGGCCTCTTTCAACGGGGTGGTCAATCAAGCAGTCCTAGCAGCTCATCCTCGTCGTGGGTGCAGCCGAGCACCTCGTGCACTTAAAGGGTTGTTCCCCGCTGCGAGTTTGCATGAGGTCCATGAAATCAAACGAAGCGCACGTTGCAGTAGGGCAGGAATGGCATGCGAGTGGTCCCTCCGCATTCCAGCTATGCATGTCTTTGGGCCGCTCCCTCCGAAGCCTCCCTGAGGTAAGACTTCGCCCGCCTCCTCGGGAAGGTGTGCTCAGCTGCGACTTGACCAGTGAAGCATCTATGCTGAAAGCACTGAATCTTGCTTCACCTGCAGAACCAAATATCAGTACTACATTGAAGAAACGATCAGCCAATCACCAAGATAAGTGCGACAGCTCCCATAACTATGCTTGCATGCTCACATCTTATAATATCCTTGCAAATTGAATACACACCTTCGTAACAGGTGTGTGAAACAATTGATGCATCAAAAGAAGACACCTAGACACAGCCAACTCAAGCTGTGTATAGGTGTCCTCCTATACACCCAGGAGTTCGTGCTTCTTAAGCATACACAATACAGCTAGACCCCTCCATAGCCTCCTTCCATCAGAACTTAGGTACAAGGCCATGACGAAAACAGAGGCAAGTGAAGGAAGCTTACAAATGGTTTTGTTTACAATTTTTTTTAACGCCAAGAGCTGCTTCACCAGCAGAGAAAACATCTCTCGTAGCATTTTCATTCCCCTTTTGTCATGCTGCACATTGAATATTAATTTTGAAAGCAAAGAGCAATATCACTAACGATAAACGTCTCTCAATGCCAACCGCTCTAGCACTTACCCTTCAAAATCTGAATTAAAAGCATTTTATGTTTCACTTTACCACGCAGAAAGCTCGAGGACTTGCACGTAAATTAAATCATTAACAAGTGGAATCGCTTAATAAAGATTTTATGAATCAACCTAGAAAACTCTTGCCTCCTTATTCAAAGAAATGTTTGATAGATATGTGGGGTTTAACGTCCCAAAACCACTCTATGATTATGAGAGACGCCGTAGTGGAGGGCTCCGGAAATTTAGACCACCTGGGGTTCTTTAACATGCACCCAAATCTGAGCACACGGGCCTACAACATTTCCGCCTCCATCGGAAATGCAGCCGCCGCAGCCGGGATTCGAACCCGCGCCCTGCGGGTCAGCAGCCGAGTGCCTTAGCCACTAGACCACCGCGGCGGGGCTTTGAAATGTGCTTTGAACAGATATAGATTTAAACATCAAGGTGGCAGTTTTCTTCCCTCATGGCTTAGCACACTTTCAATGACAGTGAGCACTTTGCAAAAGGTTATCAAAAATTTTCTCACTTTCCCAACGCCTGCGCATTGTCAGATGTTAGTGAAATGACAGCTGCCATAGTTATGCAAGCGGGTTTTATATTAGAACACAGGGGGCCTCGTTCAACACGTACTTTAAGAGATTCTGAACTCGTGTGTAGGAGGCACGACTTTACACTACATAACATCCGTGATTATAAAAACCCACTGGACATACAGTCTGTTCATTATATTTACAATATATCACTTCTGAATGATTGCTTGCTGATTATTTTTAGTGCTTTCTACAATATCGGGATGTTATTTTGTATAACATTTGGGAGAAAAATACCATGAAACCAATGATCACGGGGCAGAAGAAAGCTGCTTAGTACAACTAAACCAGGAGTATTCTAACTTGCAGAAAAAAAAATAACCCCAAGCAAATCTTTTTTGAAACAGAAAAAACAAATGCCTCTCCATGCTTTCGCATTATATTAACCATAGCTTGCAACATTGATGCCAGGCTCAAGCTAAAAAGGATAACCACAGCACATTTTTATCATGCAAGAGGTACTGGCATTTTCCAATACTGACAGTCCTGTAGCAGCTAGGGCAATACAAGCGATTTAAACTCATTAGTTATTAAAAAAAAAGTAATGTTTGAAATAGAAATGAATAGCTGCTTCATGCAATGCCTAATCGATGTTCTATCATTACCCTCACTAGTATAAATATAGAACGTTATTAGTTATTTGAGCCGTGCCAACCTTTAGGAACAAGATTGATACAATTATGAGACTATTCGGACATGCAAAAATTGCAATTTGTCTTTCATCCACTACCACAAAAAGTGCGGTAGGATAATCACGAACACAGGGTAGCCTGCATTCAAAGACATGATTCTGAGATCGGCTGCCAATGCTTAAAATTGATTCTTAAAGAGCTATATCGATTGCAGTCCTACCATTTGGTAAATATCAGAGTATTGAATAGAACATCTGTCGAAAGTTTTATCGCAAACAGTGAACGTCAAGAAACAGGCAAATTCGTTTTACGCCATCAATTAACAAAAAGAAGACTCGTGGTTGCCACTCGAGGCAACTATGTGTCTATGTTAACTATAAAGCTGCATAGCATTTTGCAACATTGAGAACACTACTTGTTCTTGTTGATTCCCGGTATACTCAAGGCATGTACCGCACTGAAAAAATTCTGACAAGGATCTCGTCAGTGCGTGTCGGTGGGGACACGGTGCTGATGACCCTGAATTCTGCTTGGAGGCAGCCCAGCACGAATTGCACTTGAGACAGGTTTCTCTTCGCCACAAGGTCTTGCACGTGCAACACCAAGACCTTGCAACGCCAAGACCTCTGGCAAGTTTTGCATTTGTGCGTGCTTTTGGTTTCGCATGTAGTGATAATGTTGCTTTAGAGTGGGCCAATCTTGTCTGCCTTCGATGTGCCTTTAGTGTGAGGCACTGTTCACCACAGATGGAGAAAACGATCCCTACTTCACTGCTGCATGCCTGCAAGCCAAGAAGAATTAAAGAAAGAGACAGTATCATTTCGAGGGGACCAGAATTCAGTAATTGACACAATAATGACAAGTCACCACTCCATGTTCAAAGGCAACACAAGCAGAATGATATGCACAAGAGGCTGCTCGCACACAGATAAGTTTTATGCTGTCAAAAAGCTTTACGCAAGACCATCAAGAGCTTGTAATCATGTTTCATCATCATAGCGTCAGGTGAACGCATCACACGAGTCCTCACTCAGTCTCCCAACAATTTCGCATCCACTATCACAGACTGTGGCAGGTTTAAAGGTGTGCAAAATACTTCATGCAACAGGCAAAAGCAAGAAAGCTAATAAAGCTTATGCAGGGGTAGAAGCAGGCTTCAGTCTTTTGGAGCAGCTCAAAAAATAATGCAGTTTCAAAGCTGCTTTGGAAGAGTAAAAGGAGAGTTCTGAAGCAGTTTTTGAGCAATGCAAATTACGGGGTAAAATATCATTGGTAAGATAAATTTTAGTTTGCGGCTGTCATATGGACGAAGACAACGAAGTAAGAGGAGAAGCATGCGGGAAAGGCACATGTGCGTGCATAGAGCAGCACACAACTAGACGTGTGTGACACAAGCCATAAAAGAAGGCCGCATTGGCAGCTACACTCTGTCGACGGGAGCACCGAGCGTTCGGTTCCAGAGGCCACGACGCTTGCACACCACGGCTCGACCGTTGACCTGGGCAATGCTTGGGTGACGCTCCTTAGAGGGACTGCAGCCCCTTGCAGCAGTTTCAGACGCATCCACAGCACACTTGCTTCAAACGTCAGCCAGCAGCAATCCCTGGAACACCACGTCATCACATCAAGCAGAGACCGGCATCATAATAGGCCGAATCGACGAGGGCCCATTGCCACGTCACCAACGGTGAATAGTAAAAGCTTACGCCAGCGCGGCTGTCCATTATGCGTCAGAGCGACGATTGAATAGGATTGTTGGCTACATCGGCCGTGGGCCCAACACAATGACGGTTGAGCATACAACGATCAAAGAATTCAAGTAAGAGGGTTCAATTTGGGTCGGGCTACAGCCAGAGTGCGAGGACTGAAGCGGCCAGGCTAAAGTTACGACTATAGCTGGATATAGTAAGAACCAATTACTTTAATGTCAATTTACTTTTGGGGATCCTGTTAGCAGTGTTTGTAGGTTTTTCCACTGTTGTTTATTTACTGAGCGTTCAGTTTTTCCTTGGTTGTTATTTGCTAGGCTGCCCGAAGTCTATCGGCAATAGCAAGTGCCTCCGAGATCCATGACAAAACAATTGGAGAGCCTGCCAGGGTCGGGAACTGTCAGGAGCAGAAGATTCGAGGATCATTTTCTTTTCCTCCCCAAACACTTAATACTCGTGGGGTGTGTAGATGGTTGGAAATGTTAGTTTGCAGTAGCAAAGGAGGTTGGAATGACGAAAATGTGCAATAAGAGCACATTAAGGAAAAGAAACTCAAGTTTTAAAGCAAGGAAGTGCTTGGATTAAAGCTAAGCTTGGAGCAACTAAACAATGTTCCGCAAGATGACCAGAGTGTCATATCAGCATCTTCTACCCGCATATGTCTGAGGAAGTTGATGGTTCTGTTCAATGAAAGAAGTGACGACTTGGATGCCTATTTACATAAATTTGAGCGGATTACAAGGGGTCAAGGTTGGGAAAGAGGGGAGTGGACAACAGCACTGACCCTTTGTTTGGTAGGACAAGTCAAATGTGTTGAGCTGAATGCCTGCCAATGACTCCATAGACTATGATAAGGCAAAAAAGACACCGCTGCAAAAATTTATGCTGAAGGTCGAAGGTTTCCAGGAGCGATTTCGCGGCTGCAAGCCAGAGAATACAGAAACAGCAAAGCAGCTTGTGTGTCGCTTGTCAAATTATTTTGAAAGATGGATGGAGATTGCGAAAGTAGGAAGAATATATGAAGGCGTACGTGACTGCATGGTCATGGAAAAACTGTTTGCTGCAGTAACAGCCTAAAAGAAAGGTAACCACACTTTATGGTGTAGCAGAGCATGCCGATCAGTACTTGGAGACCTAGCAAAGGCAAATGAGGGCGGTGACAAAAGAAAACTGAATGAAACAGTAGATCTCAGGGGATATCAAACACGTGACAGCGACCACTCAGGTGTTTTTCGTGTAACAACATTCTACACTGACTTATGAACTGTTGAGCTGGAGGAGATGGACCGTCGCATGCACAAGTAGTGTGCCAGCTGCGCAACAGAAGGTGACACTGTGCAAATGAATGTAGGTCAGGAACTACATATGAAGTAATCTGTATAGTAGACTCCCAGGGAGGTTCGATTATAGAATTTGGGATTACAAAGTAACCTGTAGAGTAGACTCGCACAGTGATAGCATGAAAGGGCCACAAGTGCAGAAAAAGAGAGTCAGAAAAGAATAAAATTCAATTTTACTCACAAAAAAAATATTTACCGGTGGTAGACAGAGAAGTGCACGAACAAAAGGTAAAAGTTTTGAAAGATACAGGTACCAATACACTCAAACCTTGTTATAAGAAACACGGATATAACGAAATGAGGGTTATAACAAAGTGAATGAGAAATGGTCTTCCAATAGGTAACAGTGTTAGGAATAAGCTTTATGAATGATTTCCAGATATAGCGAACTTATTTTCTTGCAAGAGGCAACTTTGCTATAATGAGGTTCGAGTGTACCGTTTCTGTGAAAAAGAGCTTAGCGGACGTATCAAATTTAGCAGGAGAGTATGCAACAGTCATTTTGGCGGATAGTACGGTGAGAAGGCTTCCACAAGCTGGGATTAAAGTTTCAAGTCTATATTATACAGGTTGAGTGACAGCGCAGTGTTTGAAGAAGTCCGTGCACGATCTGATATTGGGCGTTGTGTCGGGAATGAGAAAAGTAGATGAGCCTGATATGAACTGAGAGAGGAACAAGGATGCAGCAGGGGATCAGAATGCACGTAGTGGTAGAGTAGCAAAACAAAGAGAGTCGTAAAAAGAAGCTATGCCGCAAAAGTTTATGAGAAGTGCAGCCACAAGTAGCTGCAGTGGCATAGGCAGTAATGATGAGAGTGGCAATAAAAGGAGCAGAGGCCATGAGACCAAAGGTGGCAACCAAGAAGAATACAGACATAAGCCGTATGGAGTTCAGGGAAAGCAGAAAGAGAATGAAACAGCAAAAAAAGTTTTTTTTTTGGCAATGAAAAAAGACTGCTCCAAAAGCGCAGAAGATGAATAACAATTATCTGGCTACAAATAGAGAGGCACATGCAACCAGCGTTAACTGCAGCAAGGTGTGGGAGCGGGGTAGTTTGCATTCCGTGTTTTTTACAGTTGAAGCACAATAAACGAAGACAACTGGGTATCCTAGCCACTTGTTGGCATCCATATCAGAAAAACTGCGGAAAGGCTCCAAAGTCAGAGCCACGCGCCCAGATTTTCAGGCAGCCCTGCGTATGAATGTGGCTGCGATCACCAGTGATGTCCCGCACTACATTGAAGAATTCCTATTCAGAGACATGAAAATTCCCTATTACCGAGAATTTTTCCCTTGCAAACGATGATATTCCCACCATATTTCCCTGCTCAACAGTACTAATTTCTTCTGCACGAACCTACGCACGCACATAGTATAATTACACGTATTTGACGTACTGGGCACTTTTGAAATCATGGCTGGCCCTTCCACTGCCGCACGACACAAGCATGACCTTACTAATTCATATACTTTTTGTACACTGCACATTGTGGGCTTCAAGTCAAACAGCAACAGTGAACTAGAAATAGCTTCACGTAAATATCAAATAAATCACGAGGGCTGCAGATGAAGGCGCACTGTGACCACTAATTATCGGTCGTCGTAGGAGAATTTTACCATTTCTGAAATTCGCAGCAATATCACGGAGATTCCTTTTTTGCCTTTGGCTCAAAATGAGGCGAAAATTCTCAAAAAAAGGGAAAATTCCCTGTGCGAAACATCACTGGCGTTCCCATACTTGCATAGAATTTTACACAATGTAAAGAAGATGGGTCAGACGGCCGCGGTCTCGGTGGTGCTTTCTGCTCCCAATAAGTTGTCACAGTTACGTGCAAGGTCTAGTCCTGTAAGAAGGCTTTCTAACGAGTGTAAAATTAAGCACCGAAACGAATCCATTGATTGTGTGATGAGCGTAGTATATAACATATCTTTCACCTGTGGTCAAAGTTACGTCAGACAGGCAGATGCCACAATGTGCGATTACTTGAACACAACCAGAAAGTAAAAAAGGGCTCTAATGGTTTCCTGGCCATTCTTGTGCAGAATGCAAATGCATGCTGGTATTTGATAAAACAACTGCGTTGGGTACTCCCCTAACGATTGTATTAGGCTCATCATTGAGGTAGCGGCAATAGAAAATCGATTGATTTGATTGATTGATTTGTGGGGTTTAACGTCCCAAAACCACTTCTGATTATGAGAGACGCCGTAGTGGAGGGCTCCGGAAATTTTGACCACCTGGGGTTCTTTAACGTGCACTCAAATCTGAGTACACGGGCCTACAACATTTCCGCCTCCATCAGAAATGCAGCCGCCGCAGCCGGGAATCGAACCCGCGACCTGCGGGTCAGCAGCCGAGTACCTTAGCCACTAGACCACCGCGGCGGGGCGGCAATAGAAAATCGAAGCTGCATCGGCAAGCCATCCATCGCACGTATTTATGTTTATAGTGCAATGAATAGAGTAATAGGGACAATGGACTTTTATAACAAAATTGTGAAGTGACCTGTGAAGGGACCAATGAATGTTTGTGGCAAGTATGTGGTGAGGTAGTAAGTATGAAGGCATGCGAATTGACAAGATATCACAATGGTTCAAAATGCACAGGATTTACGCAAAAAGAAAAGTTTTTTTTTTTCAAGAAAAACAAAAGAGGAAGGGAGGGGGCTATGTGAAGAGTAACTCCCATAATCAGAAATGCTGCTTGACTTGTATGCGACTTGCCGCCGCCTTCAAGGTGGCACAAACGGGTTTCAAACGCGCTGCATCGAAGGTGGTGGCAAGTCAAGTTCAAGTCGAGCGTTTCTGAAAACGCTCGCGCTTATTGAGTTCGCGTATATGAAGACGACGAAGTAGGGAGAGAAGCACGCGGATGAGGCACAGGCGCGTGCATGGAGCAGCACACGGCTCGACGCGCGTGACAAGAGCCATAAACAAGGGCGGCAATGCTCGCGTGGTTGCGGGAGAAACAGGCAGCATTGGAGGCTACGCGTCCTGTCGACAGGAAGCAGCGGGCGTTCGGTTCCCGAGGCCGTGACGCTGGCACTCCGTGGCGTAGCCGCTTACCTGGACAACGCTCCTCCGAGGCGCTGCAGCAGCTTGCGGCAGTCCCCCTTCGAACGTCGGCCAGCAGCAATCACCGGAACGCCACACCAGGAGGGGACGGAATCGTAATAGGCCTAACCGACGAAAGCGCCGTAAGGTTATCATTCGGACTTCTGGTTTTCGGGAGAGAAGCGAGGCACGCGGTCGCGCGTCTTTTGTTTGTTATTTTTTTCTTTACCTCACGAACGCCTCTACCGCTAGGCGCGCGCGTGGTCATTTGATTCTAAAGCCATACGAAGTCAAGCAAACGCTGCAAAGAGAACATGCCTGCACCACGGCTTCGAAGACGCGCGGCGGACTAACAGCTGAAGAAGCCGAATTCAACACTGGGGAAAGGTGTGCGGTGAACGGGCGCAAGCATCCGCGACGGCAGAACCATGAAATGCACTATCACTTTTTAGGACCGTCAGCTTGAAACGGCGTTTACTGAATTCTTCTCGCAAGGCTACGTGGCCCGCTAACACGTAGTTTGGGCTGTAGTTCGCGTAGCTTGGATACGTACAACGCTAATATTACGAAATGCAACGCGCCTACCAATAAGGTTAGCGCATGACGCACGCGCAGTGGCAACACGCTCACGGAGAAACTTGCGTACGCACTGTAAAACTGAACCTTGGCAGAGAATGCCGACACTGCGCACTATGCACTTCTATAACGACAACTTACCCGACGCAAGCAGAATATCCCACACTATGGCGAAGTGTGCTGTCGGCCTAGTGGCCCTCGTGTAGACGCTGCAAACGTAAGCGTCTACGCTTCGAGGAGAAGCGCACCTTTAAATGCATGCGCGTGGAGCCTGAAGTACTCCGCTTTGGTGCGACAGTCAGCAGCGCAACACTTGAATTATGGACTGCACAAACAGCGCCGTTTTACACACGCAAACCAGCGAGCAAGCAAAGACGCATCCATGCTAACAAGCGTTTGTCTTCATTCACGGAGCCCTGAAGCTCCTCTACACGTCAGTAGGCTCGCTAAACTGCAATTGCAATTGTGGTGAATTATTAGTGGCGCTAGCAGCTTTACAAAAATTTATTTTATATTCGAGAAACAAAACAATTGTAACAAAAATAATGCTAGTTTAACTAACGAAAAATACAAACAAAAAGTACTAAAAAGGCAATAACTATGTTTTTTAGATATCTCACAAAAAAGATTACTCTTTGTCAATTTTTACTGCCTGATTTTGTATAGTAGTCATGAGGAAAAAAAAAACTTTGCTTCCTTCGTGCAAAGTAGTAATCTGTGTTAAATGTACGTAAATAAAAAAATAATTAGAATAGAACTAGGTGGATTTTGCAGTTTAATTTACAACATTTAGTGAGTTATAGTAAAAGTGGCATCGCTAGCGGCATTGCGCAATGGCGGCCGCCTTGGTAAATGTAAAATTTGCTTATATCAACATCATACCTCGCGGAAGTTTAACGCACAATCTTGCGCTGAAATATCGAAGCTCTCCGCTTATCGCACCTCGTAGTGTTCGATGCATTAAAGCGGAGATTAGCGCCAGTTATCGCAGCGTGTTTACGTAGTCCCTTTCCCAATGTTTTCGCGTCGAATGTCGCTCTATCGTACGCGAGTGCGATGTTGGAAGGAAAGAGCTTCTCTGTACACTCGAGAGAAACAACTTTGCCGCTGCGTGCCAAACATCGTTTCACAAGTGTCACCAACTGCATGATTTGCAGATTACGTTCGTGACTTCGGCATGTGCCCGATTGTGACGCAAGGTCGAAGCGCTTTTCCGGCCAAGGGCTTCGACGTGTGACGCCCCAAAGTTCTGCATTACAGTCACTGCTTTGCCAGTGTCAGCGCTTTGGACGGTGTCACAACTCCGGGCGGAACCTTGTTCACGTGAATCAACGCTTCTAACACGCACTGTGTCCATCTAGATCATACGCGCACTCGAGTACAGTTGCACTTAAGCGCGGACCAGCCAACAACAGTAGCCTTAGCTGACCACGTAGAGGCGCTCACACTTACGACCGCTTCGTGGAAGGCGGTTAAAGGGCGCCGCACGTTAATCAGATGTTGTCAACAAACGGAGGGCAACACCGCTTCCAGGTGTAACCTAACACCATGACACCACCGGGTTAAGCTTTGCGGTGACCTCGATAAGTCGCGCATCGGGAAGTGTGTTTGATGTGGCGACCCATCTTAATGTAAGTGCACAGCCGCCCAAATCGTGCGCGAGCGCCTAGGATGGATGAATTGATATGGCTGTACCCTTTAGGTCGGGCGGCGGCTAACTCCGCCTAGCCGTAATACTTAGTGAACCAACAACTAGATTTATCTTTTTTCTTTAGATAGTTCAGTCAAGGACTGGTACTTTGCAGTGAAGGATTTAGTTTTCACTCGTGCCTTGATTTTAGCCACCAATCAGATAACCTCCTTCTAGTTATTTCTACCCGCTTAAAGTCTATTGTGCCCTCGCTGTCCCTAAGCACCAGTGTTTTGAAAAACTCTGCGCCATCATCCTGAACTATAGGGTGAAGCCCTTTACAGAACATTATCAAGTGTTCGTCAGTTTCCTCCTCCTCTCCACGCGCACTGCATACCGTGTCTACCCCTTCGTATTTGGCCGATATGTCTTGGTTCGAAATACTCCCGTCCTGGCCTCAAACAGTTGCGAACTACCCCGGGTATTATCATAGATCCTTTCCTTGGCAATGTACCGCTTAAAAGTTCGATAGATCAGTAGTGCGGACTCTTTAATCATGCCAATTCTCGACATGTTGGTCTCCGTTTCCTTCACCATCTTTTTAATCGATAGTTTTTTGTGCGTCAGCACCGTACGACGGAGCCAAGTGGCAATCAGGGCCACAGTAAGCGCATGCCCACGAAGCGTGCTCAGCTGGGCCCATCTAAAGTAACTGTATATGCCAACTCTAGGCCCATCGTATGCTCGACTGTTCCTTCGTGGGAACATCGCCTTGCATTAAATCGCATCAGAAAAACAGGCTGCGAGTCTTCCTCGAGTCTTGTATTCCGAAGATCAACAAGCAACCGAGAAAATGAAATCCGCAGCTACGTCGCACGCCCCCGTGCATGTGACACATACTTTTTCTTTGTGAATGAATTGTCAGTTTATGCAACTCTTTCTCGTTGTGTTTCAATTGCACGATGATGTGCATTTGTCTTCCAGGAAATGGGCTCTTCGATCATTTTTCTTTCATCCACTTCTTATCACATGCCATTGAGGATTTCCAGGCTAGCATGGAAAATATAGTGCACTAACAGCATAAGCTGGCAGACTGGTCACTTCGAGCCCATTGCAAACTTTTGTAGGGTGCCTACTGCAAGTGCAGTTGCCAAGCATCCACTGTGCACAGCCTCATAGATTTCATAAAGTACCGAAGTGCCAACTGCTTGCCGTAAGGCACATGCATCTACACCATTTGTTGATGCTTAAGCTGATGACAATTTTGAACGATGGCCGAGTCCTTTGTAATGTGTAGGCAGCTTTAAACCATGCTCAATAAACACTTAGCGTGGTACGATGTCTGGTACATACAATTATACACTTCGGCTTTGTACTGTTCGCATGGATGTTAACTCCTCACAAGGCATGATGCCTCTATAGGCTTTTTTTTCAAAGGAGTTTCAAGCTCTGAATACTTCATAGTGGAATACCTGGTAACCATAAACAACACCTGTGTTCAATTCCTGCTAAAACCTCATCTTTAAAGCATTGGCCCTACACTATATAAAACTCGACTGCTGGCCCGCAGGTCAAAGGATTGAACCCTGCCCGCAGCAACCGCATTTTTAATGGAGGCAAAAATGATCGAGCCAACTTACTTAGATTTAAGCGCTCGTTAAAGAACACCAGGTGGTTGAAATTTCTGGAGCCCTCTAATATGATGCCTCTCACAATCATGCCATGCTTTTGGAAAGTTTAACCCCATAACTATTATTAATATTATGTTATATAAAATGGTTTCCTACAGTATCACATGAGGAAGGAAATGAAGAAAAATTGTGGTGGAATCTTTGCAAATTGATCTATGTCTAACAATTAGCAGGATAATTGGTGCATAAACTGTCCATCTCTTTGCAGGAACACAGGCAATATGGGCAACGAAGCTTGTCTGGGCGTGTCATGCTCCTCACCTGATGGAGTATCCTTTTTTACAGCACATGAGCATATTTGGGGTGAGGGCTGTAGAAAAAAAAATGCTTTCTGTGTAACTATACAGAGAGGAGAGATAGAGAAAACAAAGCATTAAAGAAGCTTCTTTTTTTACTTGTTTTTGAAGAAATATGCTTATGCCTTTACCAATGTGCTACAGGCATGTGTATTACAGGAAACAGCTGTAAAATAACGAAAGAAAAGTAATGGGTCAAGGGCTCACTTTTTTTGTTAGGCAAGATATAATGAAGCGAACAGGCAGTGAAGCTAAAAGGGTGTAGCGTACATTATTTGTAGTTAACTGAAGTGTACTAGGTGCAGTTTAGGTAGGAGCCTATTGGGAACCAGCGCAGGAGTTTGCACAGCTGCCCTGGCGGTCAAAGCGCACACTTCTCAGCCACTCCCGCAGGCGAGAGTGGTGGCTGGTAGAGGCGGTGGGAGAGGGGGGGATGTTGTAACAAAACCAAAGGGCGCTGGCAGTACTGTTGTGTATTCAAGTGCAACAATATGTAGAAAGAGGGAGAACGTATCCATCTACGTTTTTTCATTCTTAATCACATCAACAAGAGAGGAGGCGGCATTGCATCTAAGCGGTCAGGCGGTCAGGTTCTGCTCTTGCTCTCCTGTAGTGGTGTCGGCTGGTTTCTAAACCGAATGGCACGATTCTGCTATGTTTATTCGATAGTGACGATGGCCACCAGTGGAAGCCAGGGCCAAACAATCGAAATTAAACAGCGTAATGCCGGAAATAAAGCAAGTGTGTTATGCGGCATACAACATATGTAATTTTTTTTATCAGGCCCGCCGAGCATTGAGTTGTGCACCTCAGGGCAAACAAAGTTTCTCTTACATCCATCTTTCTGACAACCATCACCAAACTCTATCTGATGCCACCGCGTGAAGGGAATTATATGATAGACTGCCTACCTTATTTGTAAACAGTTACGTGTAAAGGAAAGCTGTCTTGTCAACGAGCTTTGTCCGGGGCACATTTGCCTACACCTCTAAACTGTTGTAAAATATACTCTTGTGGTGAATACTTGATGCCGAGATGCCTCTGTCTAAGTTCATTTGTGCTAAAGACAGAGTTCTTCTCTGTCTTCAGCGGACTACTCGAAGCTTAGCTTTGTGGAGTCGGCCAATGTGGTTAAGCTTTTTTCTCGCTGGTTGCTGTGGCTAAGTAACATTGGAATTTATACCTTGCTAGAGAATTATTAAATGTCTCGTATTTTTACTCATCATTTAGTTCGCCTAACGCACAGTTTCAGTTTTTCCGCTTGCCTGTGTCGGCTAAAAATAAAGGTGTCTGTTCAACATTGATAATTGCTAAGCTTTCATGTGCATATCTAGATATCATTTAGAGGCGTGCTGTACTGCGGGTTTGAGGATTGAGTGTGACCGCTTGGGGTTCTCCAATGCGCACATATATCTTGGTTCACAGGTGCTCTTAGTATTTCATGCCCATCGAAGTGCAGCCGTTGTAGTCTGGAATCTATCCCGTGCCCTCGGCATATCAGTGTGACGCCACTCGTGCTATGCTGCCACAGTGGTTTGCTTGATCAACATCCCCGTGCATATATACTGTGGACACGGCGTACATAGGATGCCACAAAAAAAAAGCAATTATACGTGTATCACTTCCTCTGTTTTTGTTTTCTTTTACTACAGATGTTGACAGCGTGTATCGTAGCAGCACGGACTTATCAATGGGGGCATGTCAGCCTGCACTAGCTTAACGCTAGACCCAGCACGCAACCAGAAAATGAAAACGAGATAGTCGCCATCAAGGCAAAGCACTGTCCCTTCGATGCTATTTGCATATACGCAGTCCACTTTGCAGGGTTTTTTAGTTTTTTAGTGCTTTTTATGTGAAAGTAGCCTTTGTACAAAGTTACTTTTTTTTCTAAACCACAGTGCAATATTACTGGTGCAATGGCTTTTTGAGCTATTCTTTCCAAAATGAAGCACAGATAAGGTGCACGCGTGTGTTCTCTCCACAATACATTGCGACCAGTCGTCTGGGTGTTCTCTCCACAATACATTGCGACCAGTCGTCTGGGCGCGAGTGGCCGAGTTGTGCCGCGATTCTCCGCCAGGTGCTCTTTTTCAGCGCGCCATCTATCGAGCGTTGGTCTCCCATAGTGGACCAAACAACTTACTGTCTGCAAATTTGTGTTTTATTCACTTCCTTTTTTTTTTTCAACATTTGTCATGTCGTAATCACTATACTACAAGCTGCATTCAGATAAGAACGTTGGTGCATGTACGCTGACCCCTTTTAATTTTGCCAAAAAAATATTTTTTTCTTTTTACAAGTTCCCAGAAATACGAAACTAATTTTTGTTTTGTAAAAAAAAAATTTTACCTTAAAAAATTGAGAAGTGTCCACTCAGCTTCTACTGCTTGTTTTACATAATGCGAAAATGGTATTTCGGTGATATTCTGCAAAGAAAAACTATTGTGGCTGTAGGTTCGAAAATTTTAGGCCATGCAGTACTAAGAATAGTTTTCTTCGATAAACCATTATTACTCTGCAGTTTTTGCACTGTTCTTTCAAGCAAAAAAGTTGTGAAATCGGCACATAGCTCAATATTGCTCAACTTTTGAATTTTTTCTTCCGTCCGTATAAATGTTGGACTTTCCGAAACTTTTTAGAGCATTTTCAGAGATTAGGTTAACAAATTTTTGTAACCTAATTGCTCAGAGTGACGTCATACCTTAAACAGAGACGTTTAACTGAGGACATGTCTCTGAACATGCAATATTTTGAAGACGATTAAAAAAAAAATCTATCTTGGATTTTCTCCAAGCTCTTCAGAATGAAACACGAGCGCATGCCCCAACAATCTGCATAGCATGGTGCCTTATTTTCATGAGAATAGAGTTACAAAGCACAAAAAGTGGTAAAAGTGACGTAAACCGTGTATTGCTGATTTATATTTCAAGGTGGTGCCAGTGGAATAATGAAGAAACAGTGTAGTTCTCAATGGTCCAGTCAAGGGCATAGTTTTGTGTAGAGTGTCTTCAGCAGCGTTAATTGAATATGGCCCCCTGGATGACAGACACGCCACAGCAATACTGCTAAACGTCTTTGTAAGAGGCATGCTCTGGGTAGCAGTTCTTGTATCTTATATGAGATGTCTCTTATAAACAGGATACCTCTTATGCATATTCTTATCAATCCATATTTTACCGTATGCACACGGGCATCTCTTACACCCATTTGTCTCTTATATCGCAGGCTCTTATACATGTATAGGGGTTCAGCTGTATATTCCAGATTTTTCAAGCGGCGCCACAAGTTTTTTTTTTTTTTTCAGATGTTTCTGCAGTTGATTCTGCATGAGATGTGAACATCCTTGGTTCTATTTCTTTTCTGTCTTGTACTACATGTGGCAGTGTCATATGTGCTAATTTTTCTTGTTCCACTTGTTCACTGTGTTTTCTTTCTGACTACTACATTTTTTTGTTAACTTTGCCTGATTTTGTTTTGTCACATCTATCTTCATAGAATATTTCACTGCACAACCCAAAGTGCTGGCCGCCAGCCTATTCAGGCATCAAGAGTGAGGCCTCTCCTATCTGTGCTCAGCATATTTCAATGGCTGAGAAGTCTAAAAGCCGCGGTGTGCCGAGCTCTGGCGTGCGAGCTCGAGACCATCAAAATTAGTTTTGATCTGTTCCCCTCTCTCTAAACGCACTTCTTGGCTTGTGCAGTATTAAGTTTTCTGAACTTCATATGTTGTCCATGCAAGACGGACTGTAATGCCTGTAGAAGTAAATTCATAAATTTTCACCATGCTGTGATCAAATTGAAGTTTTGAACCTGTGTTTACATCATCGCCCACTGCTCTAACTGTGCTAACCCCTCACTCCGTAGTGTAAATTTATGTGCCAACATAATGCTGATGTCTCCTTATTTGTTATGCAGACTTGTCGTCTTTTATGCCAACATGTTTGGCTGCATGGTGTTTTTCAAAAGGATGGCTGGTTGCTTGTGGTCTATGTAGTTGCTTGCTGCTTGTTTCACTGTGAGGCATCTTCTATCACTGATGATGTTGTTGATTCAAGCTTGTCATTGCTTATATTCAAGTTAGGTCAAATTTTATTTACAACATGCTCGAAGTACAATGTTGAAGGCCGCCCTAGTAAGAAAGCCCCAAGAACACAGCTTGGTGAGGCTAGGATGCCACAATCAGGCAACAGCAGCAGTTTTCAATAAGACTTTCTTCAATGATAAGACTTCGTTATCAATGACACTTTACAGTTGTTGCTCAATTATCCTTGTATCTCTGTGCTGGCAATAACACAGCAACGATCAAATGAAAAGTCTGCCAGGTTGAGGCTAATGTTGCGGTAAGAGATGTTGCCTTCAAAGACAGGCTGGAATCTACAACTGCTGGCCTCCTGAAATGTTTATCACCCTACCAACCTTTCAGTTCAATTTATTGGCACTTGATTGGCTCAATTCAGCTTTTGCAAGATTGACTCTGGTTTATGAAACAGATTAACTCTTTTTTCAGGTTTTGGCTAGCAACCTGCTCTTCGGGTCTCTACAGAAAATGGGGGTATTTCTATTATCGCTGCAAGACCATCTATCTACTGGACTCCATGTTTGTCATTCTGTTGTGTGTTTATGATGTTGGCCTCAGATATTGTCACATTTTTCTCGTTGAGAAAATATTCAGTGGCCTTTTCACACCGATCCCGACATTCATGTACCCTTGGCATATTCTTCAAACTCGTTCACAAGGCTTTACTTTTAACTAACACATGCGTTGCAGTGTTGGGGTGTGTTGGGTGAATATGTATAAGGCAGATTTACATTTTCTATCTATTGATAATACAAAGTCGCTTACTTTGGAGTGTGAACTACATTTGTGTAAGGTTGTGTAAAATGAATGGCCTAGCCAGCATTTTTACTCTCTCATCATTTCTGAACAGCTTTAACAGTGATTCTAATCATGAATTCTCGCACCTCACAATTCCAGAGCACTACAATTCTTAAGGTGGTACCTTATATATGTTGTTCAGTAAGTTCCGAGTGCAATTTCCGATTGCAACGTTCCGAGTGCAATTTCACACTATCACAGATGTAGTTTGATAGGAGCAGAGCACTGAAATGCTTGCTTACGTTTCTATAAGTTTAGGTGTGAGTCTGAATGTTGAGTCTGAATGTGTGAGTCCCCATGAGTCTGAATGTTATTTCAAGTCTTTACAATACTGTATTAGATTGCATTTTGACTTGGGGCATACAACTCCATGATTAAATGTAAAGGAACACTAAAGAGCAAAATTATTTTTCACATAGTAGTAAAGTACAATTTTTCACAATCACGAAAACCTCATTCTTACCACGGCACAACGCTTTGTTAGCGAGAAAACGCACATAAAGAAAATGCGGGTAGTGACGCCACTGTGAGCTTCGTGCACCAAACACCATGATCTTAAAAATTTCAATGGCGTCTGCAAAGTCCTACATAGCTTCCAATCGATTAAAATGAAATACATTGTAACTTGTGGGTGCCATAGACATTGCGTACGAAGTTTAAAAAAGTTAATCGAGCCACCGAAGGGAACATACAAAAAATACATTGAAATTTTTTAGATCAGGTGCAAAGATTTTGGCATGAAATTTAAAGATGAAGCTTTAACCTTGATTTTTCCTGCTAATATGAACTTATGATAGCAAAAAATATGACATTAGAGTTCTGAAAATGTATTTTGTTCATCTAAACCAAGTCACTGTTCCTCTTTAGTGTCCTTTTTAAGTGTCGTGCACTTGGGATATTTTGCATGTGGCATCTTTTGCATGCGATGCACAAACAAAAGTAAAACTCTGTTAGAAAATGAGAAGTGCAAAACACCTGAACCATTTTGTTTTTCAAGCAACCCTTCAATATTCCACTAAACGATGACCTCGCTACTGCTTTGATCAAGTCCGTGTTGTTGGGTTACTGATTTAAAGTGTGGTATCAAGCTATAGATATTTTGCAACGCTACCTGCATGATTGTAGTGCCGTGTTAAATGGATATGGCACTGTCACTTCACACTATGCCACCAAATACACATTTCATATGACTGCTGCACTGCAGCTGAGCTTGGTATATTTGAATTTTTTTATTGTAGCTTTGTTGCGAATTGCTGATTTACTTGACCCTACTACTTTAGCTGCTCTTTTGTATGTTTTATTGTGTACTGGATATACATACAGCCATCCTTCATTTTCCAGTCTGCCAGGTTTACACTGCTAACCCTTGTTTCTCAGAAGAGGATATTAGTACCATTTGTAGAATCATCTTTTATCAAATGGCCCTGAATTTTGTTTGACTGTAGCTAAAATAAATCGAGAAAGATTAGACAAAACCAGTCAAGCAGACATCGTTATAATCCACAGTAGCAGTTAAGTGAAGAAATAGCTTTCTATTGTACAGAAGAATGATTTAGATATCCCGGTTTTTCGTAGACATTCATTTTCCAAACTTTTTTTTTTCATACTGTATCAAGTGTTTTCATTCGTACAGCTGAAAGCCTATGTTAGCCTGGCTATTATTAAGCAGTTTTGTGGTTACACACTGTAATTGGATGTTGTGCACAAGCATAACTATCATCGTGGATTGATTGTTTCGAAACTACAGTAGGCTTTCAGTAAATGAAACCTGAAGGGACCGGGAAAATATGTTTCATTTAACAGGAGTTCCTTTCACCGAGAGGTGAACATGAATGCAGAATACAAGTCCGAAACCGAGCATTACAGAAGCAATAGTTCCGTTTAAGTAGTAGTTCCATTTAACAGATTCCCATTTACTGAGAGTCTACTGTGCTGTGGTTATACTCTAATACATAGTTGAGTACTAATATGTAGGACTTTTGAAACAATAGTGGTTGCCTTTTGCAGCTGTTTAAACATTCTGTCCATTAGCGTATTGTATTTACACAGCGGGCATATAGGTGCCCAACATCCTTGTTTCCTTTTTTCTGTGCCGTTAACATTTTTGGAAGTGTACAATAATGATGATCGGCAGGGCATTACATAAGTTTTCAGGAGAACCTACCCAGGGTTCCAGACTTCTCATTGAATGTAGTGAAAGTCGCAGTGTGTTGCAGGCCTTTTTATTTTCCCAGTTTTTCTGAATGCTGTGTTGCTTCGCTTGTCGGGTACGACTTAAGAAAGCAGGAAAAGCACTGCCCAGATGACCTAATTATAGCACTATGTGGCCTCCATGACTTAATAGTCCCACTCATGTACACAACAATGCTCCCCCATGGTAAGGCGGTTGATCGCACTTGTTTGTGACATCAATCTTGAGTGTGCGCTTATCAGTGTGTCCTTGTGCATGTGCCTTTCAGGTGGGTACGCCACTGCCTTCTATAGTTGCACCCAACTTGAGTTCATTAAGATTTTGTGTCTATGTTACACATTTTCTGTTGACAGTCATCGAGTTTACCAATAATTCCTTCGCTCTTAAGCTAAGCAGCTGTAGCTTGTTCTTTTTTTTTTTTTGGAATGCTCAATGTTGCTGAAGTTTGATGGTGTGCCATATATATTCAGCATTGTTATTGGGACTGTGAACTTCAATAAAATGCAGCCTATCTTCATACATAGAAACCGCTATCTCGTATTTATTTTCCGTACTGTTCTGAAATGTTTAGGTATCAGCTATATCTTCAAATGAATTGAGGTGGCATACAGAGCTGTTTGCACTACTCCAGAGAAGTTTTGCAAAGTATTTTGTTAGCAAAGCCTAGATACACATGTTTAATTGCTTATAAGAGCATGATACTTTCACATATTTGTAAAGTGGATCTGTGGTGATGTTTACGAGACAAACCATGCTTACTGTTCGCAGTCTTCGATCCCAAAGCCTTCTCACAGCTGTCAGCCGGAGTGGTGCATCCAAAAGCGGAGACACATCACAGCCCGCTGACCATCGACTCCAATGAAGACACTCAGGATGCACCGGAAAATTTTGGCCACTGTGGCAGCGATGAATACATCGAGGGCTCCCTAGACAGAGCGGATTTCAATGTCCCGCCCGGGCAACACAAGTGCCCCGTTTGCCTCCGTACGTACATTAGCCCGGTGCTCTTGGAGAAGCACAAGTGTCCTGGGAAGCCGGAAAAGAGGTACACGTGTCACATATGCTTCCGCGAATTGAACCGGGAAGGCCACCTGGTGGCCCACATGCGCGTGCACACCGGCGAGAAGCCATTCAAGTGCACCATCTGCTCGCGCGCCTTCCGGCAAAAGTCCAACCTGACAGTGCACATGCGCCAGCACACGACTGGGGGGCAGTTCCAGTGCACCGTGTGCCCTAGGTCCTTCACTAGGAGGGACTATTTGCAGATGCACATTCAGCGCCACCACATGCTGTAGGGCATTCAGAGGTGTGCAGTTGGCCAAAGATAAAATGTGATCAAAAGTGTCTCGAATACTCGCGACACAATTCGGACCAACTGTGTGCTTTGTATGGCACGGGTTTAGTTTGTCTGTAAGCTACAGGGCTTACTAAGGAGTTTTAGAATATAATTCAATTGATGGAGCAAGAGTAGCTTGGCTTTATGACAGAGCAACCAACATAATAGTAGCTTGAAATTGACAAAGTAGTGTGACAGGATTCCGAGATAAAAAATGTGCTGGTCATGGCTCTTATGCAGAAGTGTAAACTAAGGGTTGTGCAAAAGGTGGAAGTAGGACACTATCAAAAGCATAGTTGCACAACTGTAGCTCCAGCAGTGATGTTTAGGTCCAGAAAGTCCTCGAGAGCAGTAATGATCCAAATGCAGCTGGAAAGCTCTTGTATCAACTGGACGCTATCTCTCAAAGGTGACGACAATCGCTTAAGATGTGATAGCTGAACAAGTTGTGCAAGAGAAACGTACAATGTGCCCGATGGTGCAGGGTGCCACTATCAAACAGTTGGCATAGTCGAAATGAGGCTGACATTCCTCAGCTGCCTATAAGCTTCAGTTTGGGGCGAACCTGATTCTTCGGAATTGGCAGCAGTCTCTGGGCCATCACTCTCGAAATAATTTCAATTCATTTTTGCTCATAGTACATGAATTCACGCACTAGTCAGTCGGACATGTTAGTGAAGTTTTCACATGTGAAACTGCCAGGTATAGACACATGGAGCAAGATCCTGGCAGTGTTAAAAGAAATGCCCAGTAAAGTGTGGCAGTGAAATTTTCTGGTGAATGGCTGCAAATTCGACATCATTTTGGAACATTGTCTCCACTGCTTGTGTTTTTTTTTGCTGTTTTTGATGTTCATCCTACTGAAATTTTCTTGTTGATGTTCAACCATCTGTAAATCCTTAGCAGTGACGTGTTTTTTAGACAATGTCACAAACTGCAAGGTTCGAGAAGAAAAGCAAGTAAAAAAGACGTAGGTCATGTCGTGCTGCCTCTGCTTTCATGTTTCATTGCAGCTTCTAAAGCACACACCTCTTTACTGACTGCTGTACATTTATAACCTGCAATTTGTTTTGCTCTGCAGGGATCGCATTTTATTTTGGCCTACTGTCAGGTGTACAGTTCAGAGGGGCTTCTGATTGCTGGAATGTGTGGCAACTGTCGTAGCTTAAAACGCCGCGGAAAAAAGCCATGCCATTTCGTTTGCTGCCAGTATATTCATCTCTTCAGCACTCAGTCAAAGTTAAGCATTGAACCAAGCATGTAAGTCTTGTATTTCAAACTGACTGTTGTGAGCTATGGCCGTACTTGTGGCGTGGCTAGTGGGCTAAGTTAACCTAACTTCTCGAGCCGACGACAATAGCTTATTTCAGAAAAAGTTAAACAAACGGCGTAATTGTGATTCAATTACAGGAATTTATTAACATGTCTATTTTTGATGAAATGCTTCTAGTCATATCTAGACACACTCATGATCACAAACAGTATAGCTAAAGTCCAGAGTGATTTTGATGCTGATAGATTCTTGTATAAGTGTATGGAGAAATGTTCAATAACTTTGGTGGTGATTGGCTGTTGTAAAGCTTCTGTAATAGCACAGACACTGTGTCAGTAAGTTGAGAAATATTACTGACAAGAGAAAAAAAAAGTGTGTCATTACAGAACAATAGTGGCTATAGTGCAAGTACACTTGTGTATTGAACCTTGTTGTTTTCGCATTATTTTCCTTGCACCCCTGGGTTGAGCTTGTCACTTGTTCTCTTTCATTGTTATTTTGACGATGTTTTGTTTAATAAAGTTGTAAGTCACTGTTGCCACAACTTGTGTGACCAGTCTGAATTCTCTAGAAATAGTGTATAGGGGAGTCTCTTATGCCCAAGGAACAAAGAACACAGTATGTTATTGCGAAAAGAAACGAAAGCTCAGTTTTTGTACATTTTTACCCAGTAAGCGATCAAAGATGCTAAAGATCACGGTGTCCCTGAAGCATTTACTTAAGACGACTCAAAGGGAGACGCCATATGTTTTCTACTTAATAAATGTGCTGACCCTCCCCCACCACCCTTAAAGTGCGTTCTGCACCCTATATGGTTTTGTGTTGCCTCCGGGATCAGAGCCATTGCAAGCTTTCGGCACACCGCCTGGCTTTTTACTGCCTTAAAGATTGCAGGCATTGACAATCTTTAGGGCAGTAAAAAGCCAGGCGGAACAAGAAACGATTTCATGCAATGACTTCATGATGTGACGTCAACAATTTTGGCGCGCAATGTAACGACGTCACTATTAGGCGCCGTTATGACGTCATCACATGATTTGCTTGCATCATTCGTGCCGACGCCGACGGCCACTTCATGTTTCACAAGAAGGCTTTCGCCTAAATAGCATCATATGGGAGTATAGAGTTTCCAGTTGAATGTCCTGGATTCTGCGGGACTGTGCCGACTTTTCATGCGCCGTTCCGAGTCTCGCTCTGTCCTTTTCGGTAGCACGCAGCTACATGTCCCGGATTCGTTCCGGAACGCTTTGTGCGAGATAACTTACGCACGTTGAACGAAGTGCCTCACGCTGAAAAGCACGAAGGTCGCACTATAGTCGCAGCGGACAAAGAAATGTTGTGATGGCTAGTCGTGGCTAAGAGAGGCAGTAGCCACTTCTGCTGTACTTCCGCGTCAAGTTCGACAACTCTTACGAGCACATGGGCAGCAAGAGGAAGCACTGCGAACAGCACGTAGCTAGCTGCAGAAGTGCTTCAAGGAGTCGCGAACCATAAACAACGAGCTTGTCTGGAAGATTTGACGGCTCACTTTTTTAGGGTACGAAGGTCCCCTCCTCCCGTCCCAGCTCCCTTCATTGGTGAGTTGTCCAATTGGTGAAACGCGATGCTCAATCGACGATGTCCGACTCGGTGCGCCAGGATAACTAGCGAGTGAAACCCGCCTTGCTAGAAACCCGAGCAAATGTGTATATGTCGCGGTTCATCAAACCAGGCGAACGAAGGCGCATTCGGGAAAGAGAAAGGAAGGAGGTTAGTCCTCTGGGACTATCGCGGAGCTCGGCGTCGAGCGCACGAGTCGAGTGCGTGAAGTGCCGCAAGAACCGCGAGAGAGACACACCCGCTTACCTGAATGCGAAGGTAGCGCGATACGGTAAGGCGTGTAGGGTTTCAACTCTCCGTAGGAATCCCCTGTGATTTACGACCCGCGCAGTCGAACATGAGGCCGTACATGTCCGGTTAACGTCAGTTGTTAGTGCCATCCGCTCAAGTTTAGTTTATGTAGCAGTGTCCAGCGCTACTCGGCTTGTCGGCTTATTTGTCGGTTCTGGTGTGGATAATGTCCATCTTGCTGTTCGCATTCTTACTCAACTCTATTAACGACTGGTTATATAAAACATGCGCAACTGCTTGCAATCGTACGTACCTTCAGCACCACTTCGCTCAATAAAAAAAAAATTACAATAGTTACTTTCCACGAGCACGCTTCGCATAACACCGATTCCAAGGTACGTGGGATCTGCCGATTTTTTTTTTCACTTGTTCGTTATTAGCTAGGGGAGGTTCCGTGTCCTGACCCTCTCTCTTCGAGTTAGATCGATGGCGTCGTCAACCTGGGCGACAGGTACCACCAGTGGTGGGTGTAATTCATTTTGCTTCCACTCGTCACCTGCCGAGCCATGACTAAGCAGACAGCCGCTAGCTGCTGCGTTAGCCCGCCTTTACGACAGACCCTTAATTGTCAGAACAGTCAGTGCTCGAAAGTTGAAATGATCTGTCTTCGCAAAGAAAATCAGTGAAGGCCTTATTGAACTTTTTGCGTGGTAGTGGCCTATTTAATAGGCTATAGCACCGCCGCTCTTTAATTTTTTCCCGCACGTCTATCTTGCTCTTCGCTTTCTTTCCCATATTTAGTCCCCATTTCCCCTCCCTCAGTGCAAGGTAGCAAACCGGATGCCCCAATTTCAGCTTAACCTCCCTGTCTTTTGCTTTCCCTCATTTTATCCTCTCTCTCCTCGTGTCTCTGATTTTTTCTATTTTATAAGCCTTCAATGAACGCTTTCTAAACGTCGGACCAGTTTTTAGTTTTTTTTTATTTTACCATTAGAAACTATCGACTTAAAGTGACTGGAAAGTGTTTTAAAAAAAAAACGACCAGGCCGGCGAAAGCTGAAAGAGCGGCCTTTCAGAGCTCTGCTTTTTTTAAGACTTTGAGTACCTGCTGCAAGCACACTTGCAGGGTACCCACTACGCCATTAATCATTATGTAGTTGACAGGCGCATTTATTATGCCACCCGGCCTTCGTTATTCTTCGGCGAAGCGTGGTACGCGCTGCGCACTTGCAAGTAACTTGGTGCATTTTTTTTTTGCGGCGACTAACGACGATAAAGAATCAGGCCAGAAGCTTTTGTAATCCTCACAATCCCCCACAGTGGGTTTGCGCCACAGTTAATAGGTGAACGAGACCAAGTTTTTTTGTAAAGGGTTGGAGCATTCGACGACACACTCGTTGCGCGATTCGCAGTGTGTGACACCTGGTTATTCATTTACTGTTCTGAAACGCTTTATTACTCATATTAACAGGATTCCTTTCCCCACATCAAGCCTGCCTAAGGCCAGTTTGCTAAGGAGTTTCTGATTGATTGATATGTGGGGTTTAACGTCCCAAAACCACCATATGATTATGAGAGACGCCGTAGTGGAGGGCACCGGAAATTTCGACCACCTGGGGTTCTTTAACGTGCACCCAAATCTGAGCACACGGGTCTACAACATTTCAGCCTCCATCGGAAATGCAGCCGCCGCAGCCGGGATTCGAGCCCGCTACCTGCGGGTCAGCAGCCGAGTACCTTAGCCACTAGACCACCGCGGCGGGGCTGCTAAGGAGTTTCAAGCCTCGGTGTGCATCAGTGGCAGAATACTGGGCAGGCACGCAGGGGACCTGGGCTCGAATTCCATTGTGTCCTGTTTTTTTTAATTTACTGAGCTTTTTTTAGTGGCGAAGCCCCTTAAGGCATGGGTCTGTACATTCTCTAACGTATGTAGTTGCAGTAGTAGTAGGTTGCCACCCGCATACCAGTGGCACATACCCGCCCTCGGGCACATATCCGCACGTCCACATGTTGCGAAAAACGTAGCCGGCGTCATTATCACGCTGTCGGTGTTAACAAAGCGCCGACGGCAGAAATGTGGAACATACTCTCGTTTAGTCCTTGAATTGTCCGCTGGATAGCGGTACTTGTATATGATGAATATATGATAAAAAGAAGCGAGATGGCGGTACTTGAAGTGTTCGTCATATGGACGGTCTGACGCTAGGGTGGACAGACAGACAAGCAGACGGACAAACAGACAAATACACGGACGGACGGGTGGATGGACGCATGGACGGATGCATGAACGGGTGCACGTATACACGGATAGACTGACGCACGGACGCTCGAACAGGAGCACGTACGGACGGCCGAACCCACGAACGGAAGCGCGGACAGATTGACAAACGCTACACCCCACTCATCATTAATTCCGTGGATATGTTTCTTATTTCGTGCAATAGTGGTTATGGACACCGGCAGCGGCGGCGGCGGACAAATATGTATGCGGCGCGCACGCGAGCCGTGTTGTGATCTCATGACAGCTTTCGCTGTAATATCAATTTTGACACAGCCAGGAGGAGTGGGGAAAGATATGTCAAGTATGTTCACCTTTGAATGAAACACGTTTTGAAATAAAATTAAAAAAAAGAACGACCGTGGCGTCCAGCTCGAGTGACTAACTGCATTGTTCTATTCAGTCTTCCATAAACCGATGGAGTGGCTTTTGCGATATTTAGTCTCACGTACTGCCAAAGAGCATTGAACTACGACCTCCTTTATAGAGGTCGCGTATTCAACACAAATACGCTGAATGCGCTATACTTAAGCATCAAGTGACTCAAATGCATTATGTCCTAAAGCTAAATCTCAAGAGGAGAAACTTGCAAGGAATGTACAGACTACCTGAACCCCCCCCCCCCCCCGCCACGATTTGCGGCAATGCTTGTGATTGCGTTATAAATACGAAGAAGTTGAAGTGGACGAAAGGCCAACCAGCCGTGGGCATGGACTGAAACTGCGAACTTCGGATACAGAACCCGATGCTCTACCAAAGTGTCAGGTTCAGTTCAAGCCGGAGAACAGTTTGAGCGCCGGGGTGTTACAGCTAACTCCTCGCCAAGTATATTCAAAATTGCCCACTCCAAAAAAGAGCAGGATAGTTACCTTAACATATGGATAAATCAGCGTAGATGAATATGCATTACAATTTTTTGACTCTATAAATTTTTTGGGCAGTGAACATTTCAAAGCAAGCTTTGTTAATTACCCAGCTTATTGGATTAGCAGTAGAGTAATCTGACGTTCCTGAGCAAGTGCTACAACTTTTGTGAAATTATCACTAGGGTTACAAATTACAAATGTTGATTAAATAATCATTGTTAATTACCAAGCTTAATGGGTTGAAAAACGGCCCTATGTGCTGCGCACGACTATACAATGATGGGCCGATTGAAGTCGCGTAAGGCATATGCTTTTTTTTAATAGAACACACAAGTTAGCTGAAACAGGCATGTGTAACAAAATGGCACAGAGTGCACCAATAAAAAAGAGTGTAATTTCACTAATTTTACCACGGTAAGCTTAATGCGGTGGGTATATTTTGCAGTAAAGATTCCTGGCATTCTGTCGGTCAAACAAAGCGTTTGTGAGTGTAGCGCCAATGGGGGCTTCTTAATGCATGATTCTCTCATTGTATTTGTTCTATTCTGCTCCTTGATGTCTTCACTAATTGCTAATAAACTAGCACAAGAAACAGTTATCCTAGTCTTACAAAAGTTCTGCGTTTGCTTTATGACGAATTCTTCACGAAAAGGAAGGTTCTTTCAACGCACGGCTTCATAACAGTAATAATCATATTACGTGCCGCATGACGTCCCAAAACCACGATATGATTATGAGGAAAATGAGGGACACCATGAGCATTTCCTTAATTGGGACTTTCTAGAGTTCATGACAAAGAATATACTCCGACTAAACAAAATATCTATCTTTAGTGCTAAGTGGGAGTATATTTTTAATCATAAACTCACCCGGCTTTTGGAATACTTTTGCATTTCTGGTGGTGTTCCTTACAACGTGCACTGACTTAGCACAGTACACGAGCCTTCACAGTAGGCGGCCGCCGTGGCAGGAATCAAACCCCCTTCCTTCGGTTGAACAGTCGAGCGCCGTAAAGGCTACACCACCGAGACGGACGACAACGGTTTAAGGGATGAGTGTTGCAAATGGACCCAACGTATTACGGAGATTTCGGTGGATTTATTTTCGTCGAATCACTGATATCCGGAGGCCAGTATTCCGCTTTTGTAGGTGCAGCATCCGTCCGCTTTTTTCCATTCCACTTCGGTGACTTTCCGGGTCTCGCGTCGCCACCTGTTGCGGATGATACAATAATATGAAGAGCGAATTGAAAATATATATGGCTGATGCTTTTAGTGTCGTAAACCTATAGTGAACTAGAACGTAAACCCATAGTTACGATCGAAATGTATGCTTGGCTTGGTTTGCGAAACTACGCACGCTTGTTTCATTAATGTTGTGCTTTTAAGAGCGAAGTTCGTTAAGGCGTGGGCTGAGCGTCCCATCGTAATCGTATGTAGCCACCTCTCGTTAGTTCTTGAACCGGCCGTAGAGGGTGGTGCTTGTACATATAACGAAAAGCACATACGCTGAAAAATACAAATGGTACGATACTAGAGGACGTTACTTGTAGTATCATAAATAAGAAAAATCACAGCGTATCCATGGAGTGAATGATGATGAGTGGGGCAAAGCATCCGTCATTCCGCCCATGCTTCCGTCCATCGATCCGTCCATCCGCGCGTCCATCCATTCGTGAATGCGTCCGTGCGTCCGACCGTCTTATCGTTCGTTCGTTCATCCGTGCGTCCGTCCCTGCGTTCGTCCATGCGTCCGTTCGTCTGTACGTGCGTCCGTCCGTTCATCCATGCGTCAAACAGACTGACAGACAGACTACAGACGAACGCGGCTAGAGGATGATTCACGGTTTGCCAATAAACAAAAATTGGGGGACCCTTAAGCTTCACCATTAAGAGTTGAATGACAGTCCGATATCTGGCCCCGAGTGCACCCTTCAACCGCTAAGGGCAAACTTATTCATATGTCTTGTTATATACACACGCACGCACAGTAACACGCACACAGTAGATTGGGCCAGCGCATGCCATTATCGCCGAATGGGCTCGTTTTCGTCGTGACACCTGTCGAACGAAATGTGTTAAGGGGCCCTGAAACACTTTTTCAAGTAACCATGGAATTAATTCACGAGAAGAGCTCAATGCCCCACGAATTCAACGCCGCAAAAAATTTAAGAATCTGTACAGTGCGAGTGGAGTTACAAAGGTTTATCGCATGCTGCAATTGCATTATCTCTTCTCTCGTCGCGACGAAAGCGCTCGAAGCTAAGCGGGGAGGGGTGGCAGGGAAAAGAAACTACCGCGCCTCGTGACCTTGAGCACTTTTTTTTTCTTCGAATGCGCAGCTTTTTCAGTGTGATCACGCGCGCACGCGTGGATAGGTAGCGGCCTTCTACGACTATCTCGGTAACTTTATTTTCCGGTCACAGACGCACAGATTTTTCGCTCACAACCAACGGGGCTGACGCTGGCGGTGGGTTTTCTGCGACACGAGCTCTTTAACGCTATCGCGTTAAATGTGTGATACGCGCAAGGCGCTGGCGACTCGCGCTCGAAGACGGAACCCCGATGTGCGAGCGCATGGTAAAATAGAAATGACGTCACACGAAGACGTAAGCGATCGCATGTTCGTCGGTGGCGCCGTACGCTATAGGGGGCGCGGTGTAGTAAAATAAAAGCCGTTTTGGTGCGCACGCACGTTAAGAAGGTCGGCGGATGGACAAGGCTGCCGAGGGGCGTGCGCGCAAAGCGGCGGCGGCTCGCACTCGAAGACGGAAACCCGATGTGCGAGCGTGCGAGGCATAAGTGTGCTGTGAAGCTGCGCGGAGGTGCCGACAATGAAGATGCAAACATTATATTATGAAAACTCAAAGAAAACGGGGCGGGTCCCTATTTCAGGACTCCTATGGTAGCCTCTGCAACAGCCCAGGCCCTAAGAATGAGGGCCCGGCATACCCGCCCGACGGCGCCCCAGAGGTCTGCAGACCTCGGGGGCGCCGTCGCGAAGGGTGTCTTCCCACTGCTCCTGGGTACGGGTGGACCAAAGGATTGGAGGGAGCGGAGGGAAGTAGGTGGCGGAGCATTCTACGGTAACGTGAAAAGTTGTGGGGATAGCGCCACTGCCTGGACAGGGATCAGTATAACGAGTCGGGTATATTTTATTCATGAAGTGGAGGCTTGGAAAAGTTCGGGTCTGCAGTTGGCGAAGTGCGACAGCCTCCTCGCGTGTGAAGGAGTCTGGTGGGAGTTGGTATTGATGTCGTTGGCGTTTGTAATGTTGTGTGACTTCGTGATATGTGAGAAGTGGGGAACCTGGCTCTGTGCTGGCCGCCTCACTGCGCGAGGCCGCTCGGAGGGTGAGTTCTCGAGCAGCCACATGAGCGAGTTCATTACCCGACAGCGAGGCATGACCAGGAGTCCAGAGCAGGTGTATGATGTGTCTAATGTGTGAAGCAGCTTTGGATGTGCGTAAGAGAATATAATGGGAGATTTTAGGAATGCCGCGACCTGTGAGAAAAGCCCGACATGTAGCTTGTGAATCGGTTAGTGTGTAGTATGTTTCCGCGGGGAGGCACAAGGTGTTTTGTATCGCCAAGGTAACCGCCAGGATCTCGCCAGAATTGGTGGCTGAAGATGAGGAAGATATTGAGGCCGCACTTACGATCTCATGAGTACCGCTAACGACCACCGCTGTGTGCCCGTTTGTCGTGCGAGCCGCGTCCGTGTAGTAGACCCAATTCTCCTCAACGTCACTGAGAGTGCGACAAGACCCCGGCGTAGGAGAACGAAAGGCCGTAGCGGGGAGGCCGTGGCGTGTGGACCAGGCTTCGCTCCACTCTACATCATTCACCCCGTGGATATGCTATCATTGTTTTTTTTATTTTTCATGTTGCTAAAAGACAGTGACTACTGCAGTTCGCTACCGCACTTGGCAAGCTTCTGGCCGTTGATTGGATTCAGCCTGTCGCTTGCTCTGAAACGCACTCACGAACGGCCTAGCGTACACACGATCCATGACCATGGTGAAGTAGAGAGACTACGCGCCGGCAAAAGAGACGTTAAATCTTCGCCTAGTTACGTGGTACCACAATGGCACGGCTCTGAAAAAGAGCAGCATTGACGCCTCTTAACAGCGCATCACGTGGCATGACATTACCCTCACTCCGACAGCTCAAGGTCATTGCGACGTGATGATTAAGCCAGCGAGACATGGTGTAGCAGTGTTCTTGCCCTAAAAGCCATTGTTGAATTCTGTGATTTTCAAGAATACTTGCGATACGGCTTACTACCAGATATCAATGCTATCGGTATGAAAACATGTTTTGGGATTCGTTTTTCACGAAGAGTAAATTCATCAATAACATTGGCCTGCAAGCTATTCACGACGAGTTCTAAATTATTAAGGTGAAGTAATCATCAGAGGCATTCACTAGCTAGGATATAGTTTTTCAGAGAGGGGGTAATGAAGATGCGTCGCCTCTAAAAGAACAAGGCTTGACGTGGCAATAAACGTAATGCGGGTGATTCGATAACTAATGAGTGATTGTTGGCAATTGTAGATTACAATCCCTTGAGGGTTCAGTTCCAAAGAAGCGCGGTGCATTTGTGTTCTCCGCGGAGGAACGATTATAAGCTAAGCTTTTTTATGGTGGAGATTATGATCACCTGGTACACGTACCTTAACATTATTAGGAGCTTCATTAAGTCAGCCCCTTGATAAACAATATGTATAAGGATATATGATCAGGAGGATGAGAAGATGCGCCGAAAACAAACCGGCGCATGGTTGTAACTTTGTGTCGTCAAAATACTCCACGACGCGGGACTTAACACGTATAGTCCTTCAAGGAACATGTCATGTCACGACCAGGCACTCGTACTGCGCGAAATTTGTCAAGTAGGTTTTGATGGTTTTGCATGTTCGAAAAGATCTGCTGGTTCTGTAAAGAATCAGAGCCATATCAGGAGTGGCTGCCTTCCAGCGTCATAGTTGTGGTGCCCTGCTTCAAGACGCGACTATTGAATATGAAAGGGAACTTCACATCTTCCTCTATTTTTAACCATGCGTTCAAGCTCCTCAAGGACGATATTATCACCACAGTAGCCTTCAACGCTGTCTGTGGTACGCAACCATTGTGATGAGCACTGATGACAAAGAGCAGCGGAATCGGGGCTCTAGGTGCGAGGAGCTAGCTGGAAGAAGCACAGGAAGACGAAGTGCAGAATAAGAACAGCTGGCCCAGGATCGGGTGTTGTCTCTTGTTCTCTGTCTCGCTCATTACAATGGCGCAGTCCGTCAAGAGAACCCTCTGCAGAAAGCCACCGGTATGTGTCTTCGTGGTTCGTCGGCAACGCGGGCTTCTCCATCAAGGAACGCCGTTCACGCTTCCTTAGCGATGGGGTCCCACCCGCCACTTCAGCCACCCTTCAGACCACCTGTGGACGGTGTCCAGGCCTTCCCTGTGGTTCTAGGCCATGACCTGATTGAAACCCTGCCACCGTTTCACGGCAGGGATCCGTACCGGCTCCTGTCCCTTGGGAATGCCGCTCACGTTTCTTATGGCCTACATTCCCGTCGCGGTACTCTTTCAACAAACGAGCCGCCACGGAACGCCATCCAGGCTTCCCTGCTCGTCGACCTCACCGGGGTGAGTGCCGCAATTGCTACTTACTCAACGAGCACGACCACTGACTTTTCAGGCTTAACGCCCGACAGCACCGCGGACCTGCGGCGTACCATCGCGCTACTCCGCGTCGAGACTAGCGAACTGACAGCGTTGATCGCCGAGCGAGCTCCTACAATGTTGCCAGCATTGTGGGACATTAACGCAGTGTTGGATGTAGCTGCCTCATACGACCTTGACGCAAGCACACCGCAGCAACGCAGGGAGCTTCGGTCTTCTCTGATCGAGCTCTCACACCAGCTCGACTGCTTCGCGTCGGTGATCTCTGCGTTGCCACCTTCCACCTCACAATCACCAGCCGTCTGCGAACTACCGGAATTCCACGGGGTCCAGAACGACGCCGACAGCTGGGTGGCAACCTTCAACGCAATAGCAATGCGCGAGGCCTGGACAGAAAATCAAAAATGGACCGTGGCTGTAGACCATCTTCGGGAACGTGCAGCGGCATGGCACCGGTATGAAGGCTTCAAGCAGCAATCTTGGGTAGATTGGAGCTCCAAGCTCATAGCTGCCTTCGGCGGGACGCTCTCCGATCTCCCTTCCACCACCCAGTTCAACCTGACGACTACTGAGGATAAGGCGCAGGAGGTTTTCCGCCTCCAGGTTGCCGTCAGGCGTTGCAGTTCACTTGAGCTTTCGTACTCTGTGCCGTCGTCCAATTCAAGTTCAGCTCAGCCAAAGACCACTATCGAAGACGGGCCTCGTGAAGGACGTCACTCAAACGACATACCCACGCTCAACCACCACGAATGTGCAGCTGTACCCTGCATAAGATTTGATGACCTCTTGGCTGAACGCTCCGCAGGGTACACTGAAACTGGCTCCAATGCAGGCGTTGCTCTTTCTATGCCAGGTTCCACACCGGGACCCATCTCACGAACTTCCGTGCCAGCAACCAATGCCATTTCCAAGACAGAGCTGTCGGAGACAACCGTGGTTAGCAAGGAGACAATCTTGGACCAGTGTGTACCACATCTGCAGTCATTGGCCGAGCGTGTGAGCTACATCGATGCGTTCCAGGCAGAGAGAGCCAGCATTGGCATTTCTGGCAACATCATGTACGATCTTGCCGACGACGACAAGCACGCCATTCTGACTCCCAACGTACAACCTGAACGTTGCGCAGACCCCCATGAAGTCGTCACCATGGAAATCGCCCCTGATTGTTCAGGCCATGACGAGCTCGGTCAAAACAAGAGCGATAACAGCAAGGAAGCTGCGGGCACGTCGCATCATGATTGTGTCCAGTGGCCTGTGAGCACTCACACTCACCCTCTGTTGCGCAAGCATTTTCCGGTTCGGCATTCAAATGCGCATAAAAACCACACCACCCCACTCAGACGACATAAATGTCTACTCGGAATGCAACGACTGCTCCAACACACCCACTGTCGCCCACCAAATCTCTACACCATGTTACAGCGTCGTAAAGGCAGACCACCGAGGTATACCTAGCTTCATACCCCCGAGTCTTCATCGACCAAGGTGCGAGCGAATTCCAATGCCCAACGTCAACAACGACACTGTGGCCGACCAAGGCAACAAATACAGCCTCAGCGTGCCAAGTCACAGCCTAGACGGGTCCGACCCAGGCAAAGAAGTCAATGCCACCCGCCAGAACTGTTTTCACCAAGTTTTCCGAACACGTCGAGCCTTGGACGAGATCAACCGCAGCGACAGAACTTATTCCGCCCGTCGGAAAACGCACTGGAAGCGTTGCAACATGGCCGATGTTATAGACCGCAGCAACACAAAGTCGTAACCCAGAGTCGCTATCGGCCAAAGTTTACGCCAAACCTCAGCAAACCTCGGCGTCTTAACCGACATTTCCAACAACCACGGCGACACATTCAATGTCGGCCACTGGATTTTGCTCCGAAATATTTTCACACGAAGTTCAAGCGTGGAAGAGTTTGACCACCACGATGCAGCCAACCGCGCCCACCTGAAGCACTGTCGGCAGCTCCACGCACTCGCAGTCATGACCGAGTGTGATGAGCACTGATGACTAAGAGCAGTGGAATCGGGGCTCTGGGTGCGAGGAGCTAGCTGGAAGAAGCAGAGGAAGACGAAGTGCAGAATAAGAACAGCTGGCCCAGGATCGGGTGTTGTCTCTTGTTCTCTGTCTCGCTCATTACACCATAGACACCAGGAGCCCCAAGCGGAAAGGGGCGGCTCTAGAAAGACGACAGGACACAGTGCTATTTTCAGCTATCGCTGTTTCCGTCACACTTCTTTAGAGGAATGACATCACATAGCAGTAGCCGTCTCCCTGTCGCCTTGACTGTGCCGTCTCGTTGCGCTAAGGATTACCATGGAGAGATGTCACGTGTTCAATATGCCCATACGGCGTACCTTAGAGTAAGTAACCTTCTCTGCACTGCAGCAAGAAAGAGTGGTGTAGCTTATTTGTCGAAAGTATGGGAGAGGTTGCAAAGCGTTTCCTGAATGGTCCAAAAATAGTTTTTCCCCTACCGTAATTTGGGCGTGGCGATACATGTGTTGTCTGTCCGTTTGGAAGGTCCCTGTATGTTATTTCGTCTTCCCAAGAAGTTGCTGCGTCCCGGAATCCATCGGCGGGGATTAGTCATCGACATCTATAACAGTGTCGATTCCGCAATGCATGCGTTGTTGCCTCATCGCGATGCTAGTTCCTCGTACTTGAACCTCTATATAGTGGTAAAGATGGAGACGCACAGACGTAGCATTTTCGGAGAAACTGACTATGTGCACGCAATCAACTTTGTCAGGAATGTATGTGCTTCGGGGATACGCCTTCAGTGGGGTTCAATTAAGTAATCGCTGTATAGGTAAGCACGTGTCTATGATATTTTCGATAACCTTTTTCGTGTCGCTATCGAACTCACGTATTTTCGCTTGTTGTTTCCCGTTGAAGCACTATCCCTTCGAGCGCCTCTTCGCATGTCCGGCTGTCTCCGGGTCCTTGTGGCTGAGCTTAGGTCCGTGCGTCTCTCCGGTGGTGTCGGTCTTAGATTCTGCCTGCTCGTTCTTGGACCCAGCACTCATCTGGGGCGCGTCCATGGGTGTCTCTTCATAGGCCACTGCGAAGGGCATAGAGCCACGGAAGTATACGCAACTTTGTTTCATATAAATTTTGATGTGCGTAAGAACACCGTTACTTCATGTGTGTGGAAGGCTCCTGCTGCTCTAAATGTAAAAAGCCAACCTTTTGTGTTCCTCCCAAAGAAACTGAGCAGAAGCCACGAGAAAAGTTGCGATATAACATTTGTTCACATCAAATTATAACTAATAGACAAGAAAGCTAAAGAAAGCACGTGTGATGTTTTTGTAGCAATTATGACGTTGATGCGAAGAATGTAAAGGGGACGAAAAGATAACTTGCCGTTGGCAGGGACCGCACCTACGACATTCGAATAATGCACCCGATGCTCTATCAACGATGTCCTGCAGGCCACTCGCTGTCATGGCTCCTAGACGCACTGACTAACACTGCCCCGTTTATGTGCACATGTATACCTTATAAAGTGGATGGAGGGATGACCGCCGCTGTGGCTCAGCTGGACAGAGCATCGCACGCGTTGTCGCAGGCTCGGTCATCGCCATCAGCAAATTATCTTTCCGTCTGCTTTGCTTTCTGCCCATCAACATCATAATCACTACAAAAAGACATCTCCTGTGCTTTCCTCGGCTTTTTTTATATATTAGGTCTAACTAACGTTGTATAGTTAACAAAAACAACAGCAGCAGCAACAACAACAAACTAGCCTTTAAAGTTCGCTTTCCTTCGTTGTTCATACGTAACGCTCATGTTTTAGTGCATTGTCAAGCGAACATAGGTGAAGCTGTAAATCAAATACTGCGCTGTATACTCTTCAGACTCTTACAGATGATATGGTCACGTGGTTGTGACGTTGAAGAACGCAGCACACAAGTTGGTACAGATAAAACCTCCCTACCGGGCGAATTAGTGCCCGGAATATAAAAAAAATGACAGCACATCCACTGGGTGATTGATGAAGAATGGGCGAAGCTCTTATGTATTAAAGAACACCAAGGGAGACCACAAGCTCCATCACACGAAGGACAACGAAGCTAGAGAGATGACAGACGATTTTCGACGACTCGAGCAACACCGGCTGCCCACTGTCACTCAGCGGTATACCTCCAGTCCTTGGAGCAAGAAGTCGATCGAGCCACCGAAGTCATGTTAGCTCTCCTCAACGTTCGTTCCTTCACTGCACACGTAAACGGCGTGGAACGGGACCCCATACTTTCTAACGTCAACGTTTTTTGCTTCACTGAGACTTGGAAAGCCGTGAAACGCTACATCACAAGATGCGTTCCCGTCGCGTGCGTCGACAATTCCCAATGGCCTGCCGGTGGCGTCTATTCGGAAAATGCCGAAAGAGTGAAACTACGCACCGCATTCTACCGAAACCAACGATGGATGGATGGATAGATTGATATGGCTATTCTTTTAGATCGGACGGTGGCTAACGCCACCAAGCCGTAATACTTAGTGAACCACAAACTAGATTTATTTTTTCCCCTTTCAATAGTGAGGTTGAGGACTCGTACTTTGCAGTGAAGGGTTTAATTTTCACTGGTGCCTTGACTTTTGCCACCAATCAGGTAACCGCCTTCTAGTTAATTCTACCCGCTTAAAGTCTATTTTGCCCTCCCTGTCCCTAAACCCCCGTGCTTTGAAAAACTATGCGCCATCATCCTGAACTATAGGGTGAAGCCCTTTACAGAACATCATCAAGTGTTCAGCAGTTTCCTCTTCCTCTCCCCACGCACTGCATGCCGTGTCTACCCCTTCGTATTTGGACCGATGTGTCTTGGTTCGGAATACTCCCGCCCTGGTCTCAAACAGTAGAGAACTACCCCGAGTATTACCATAGATACTTTTTTGGCAATTTCCTGCTTAAATGTTCGATAGATCTTTAGTGCGGACTTCTTAATCATGCCGATTCTCCACCTATCGGTCTAAGCTTCCTTCACCTTCTTCTTAACCGATAATTCTTTTTGGTTTGGCCCCCTGCCGTTTTCTAAGTATTCACAGTCAATTTTCTGGTTCGCTTCCTCCATTTTGTATCGACATTCTTCATGTACAAGTAGCTGAAAACCTTACTAGCCCAACGCTCCTCCCTCATTTCTCTCAATCGCTTCTCAAATTTTATCTTGCTGCTAGCTTACCTACCCTCAAATGATGTCCACCCATATCACCCTGTACTACCTGATTTGGTGTATTCCCGTGAGCTCCTAAGGCAAGCCTACCTATTCCACGTTGCCTAATTTCTAATCTTGCTTGAACTTCTGATCTCATGCACAAGACCGCATTGCCGAACGTCAGACCAGGAACCATGACCCCTTTCTATATTCCTCTCACAACATCATACCGATTGTAATTCCACAGTGCCCAGTTTTTCATCAGCGCTCCATTCGTGTTACCTTTAGTTGTCACGTATATTTCATGTTCTCTTAGGTACTTGACCCCATTGGTTATCCATACGCCCAGATATTTGTATTTATCTGTTATCTCTAGCGTGACCTCCTGTATTCTAAGCTCACTACCTTCATTATCATTAAAAACATGACTGCTGATTTTTCCTTACTGAATCTGAAATCTAACCTATCTCCCTCATTACCGCAGATGTCGATCAATCTCTGCAAATCTTCCTTGTTGTTGGCCATTAGTACTATATCATCTGCGTACATCAATGCTGGTAGTTCCTGTGCAATGAGTTTTTCTTGTTTGACGAAAGAGAGGTGGAAGCCCAGTCCAATTCTCTCTAATTTGGCCTCTAATCCTTGTAGGTACATCTTGAATAAGAAGGGGGACAGAAGACAACCCTGCCTAAGCCCCTGTTTTACCTCTGCAGGCTTGGATACCTGTTTTTCCCACTTTATAACTGCCTTGTTACCTTTATAGATATCTTTTACAAGATTATAGTGACTCCATCTTCCACACCTAGTGTGTCCAGTATTCCCCACAAGTCCTCTTGAACCACGCTATCGTACGCTCCCTTGATAACCAAAAATTCTAGCCACGGGGGCCTGTGTTACTTTTCTGCTATTTCGATGCACTGCGTCAGTGAGAACAGATTGTCTTCCAAGCTCCTGTGTTTCTGAAACCTATTCTGCAGTTCTCCCGGCACCCCCTCATACTCTATTTATGCCTGCAGTTTTTCCTTTATAATCTGCATCGCCAGCCTGTAGACCACAGATGTCACTGTTATAGGACGGTAGTTGCTTATGTCAGCTTTGTCCCATTTTCCTTTACAGATCATGCTCATCCTGCTAAGTTTCCATCCATAGGGGACTTCACCATCAATTAATATTTTGCTCACTGCATCTCTCAAAGCCTGCTTAGACTTCGGGCCTAATGTATTTATCAGCGTAATTGGAATGCCGTATGGGCGTGTTGATGTACTACTAGGAACCATCTTCTCAGCACTTTCCCACTCTCGTTGTGAAAATGGAGCTGTTCCGCCACTCGATTCATCCTTGTCTATTGTAGTACATAAAGCACTTCTTTGTTGAAAATTTTCTGTCACCCTTGTTCTTATATATTCAATAGCTTCGTCCCATTCTAGCCTAGAACCTTGAGCTGTGGTTATAAACCTCTGCTCAAGGCTCGTCTCATTTCTTAGGGAGTTTAAATGGTTCCAAAATTTCGCAGCTGCATTTCTATCTTTTTTATGTACTTCTGCCAGCCACTGAGCTTCCTTTCTTCTAATCTTTTCATTGATCAGAAGGGATGCATCCCTTCTACAGCTTAGAAAGATTTGCCATTTTCTTTCAACATCATCTGTCGGTTCACCCGCTGCTTAGCATGTCTGTGTTCCCTAGAGGCTTCCTGACACTTTGGTATGACTCTCTGAACTTCCTCATTCCACCAACTCTTGGGTTTGTGTCTTCTTTTCCGGGGTGACTGGTCCCGTGCTTTAGCAAGCTCTAACTCAAACATTCTAATTATATTCGTGTATGTGCACGCTCCTCCATGTCCACTTGCGGTTTCCTCGTTTTCGGTAGAAGCTTTTAAAATCCGTAAAATATTGCGTTCTGCGAATTCTACTAGTAGCTCTCCTCTGGCGTTTCTAGTACCAATGCCATAATCTCCTACTGCCAGGTCTCCCGCCTGCTTCTTCCCTACATTTGCATTAAAGTCTCCCATCAGTATTGTATACTGTGTTTTTACCTTACTCATTGCCGATTCCACGTCTTCATAGAAGCTTTTAACTGAAGCGTGATCATGGCTGGATGTAGGCGCGTAGGCCTGTACCACCTTCATCTTGTATCTCTTATTCAGTTTAATTACAATACCTACCACCCTTTCACTAATACTATAGTATTCCTCTATGTTGCCAGCTATGTTTTTGTGAATTAGGAACCCCACTCCCAGTTCTCTTCTGTCAGCCAAGCCCCAATAGCAAAGGACATGCCCATTCTGTAGCACCGTATAGGCCTCATCTGTCGTGCTAACCTCACTGAGCCCTTTTGTATCCCATTCAACACCCTCTAGCTCCTCGAACAGTACAGCTAGACTTCCCTCACTAGATAAGGTGCTAGCGTTAAACGTTGCCAAGTTCAGGTTCCAATGGCGGCCTGTGCGGATCCAGAGATTCTTAGCACCCTCTGCTGCGTTGCAGATCTGACCGCCACCGTAGTCAGTTACTTCGCAGCTGCTGGGGACTGAGGGCCGTGAGTTATTTGACGTATGCATGTGGGAGGTAGTGGCCAGATACTGCACCAGGGTGGCCAATCCTTCTCTGGTGAGGAAACCGCAAGTGGACATGGAGGAGCCCTAATGGCGAAAATAAGGACGAAATAGACTTTATAGAACGAAATAGCGGTACCAGTGTGTGTCTATAAATAGGCAAACATCTATGCCCAAAAAATCAAACGCGGTGTACCACAGGGAAGCATATTAGGACCTCTTCTATTTAACCTTTATATCAATGATATTGTAAATGTGGATCACTCAATAACGTACATTATTTATGCAGATGATACAAGCTTATTCTTTACGGGAACAAATATAGACGATTTGATAAAAGCAGCTAATAAAACGTTAGTCAATTTTTCGAAATGGTCCTGCCAAAATTCGTTACAGATCAACAGCTCTAAAACCAAGGCCGTTCTTTTCCGTGCGAAAGGAATGACATGTATGTACACACAAAAACTGATGCTAAATAATTTCAATATCGAACTTTCAGAGACTGTCAAAACTTTGGGCGTCATCTTTCATCAACATATGTTGTGGAATTCTCACACTGAACAATTGTGTATTAAGCTAAGAAAAGCCCTTGGCGTGCTGAGAAGGTGTCAGTCGTTTCTACCGCTCCCCCAGAAACTTCTTATCTTTAATACCCTTTTTTGTTCTCATCTACGCTATTGTCAGTTGGTATGGGCTTCTGGAACTGAAACATCAAAACAAAAGTTGTATACACTTCAAAAAAGCGCTTTACGAGCTGTTGCAAATATAGGTTACAGAGAACACACATCCCATTTATTTGTCAAGTTTAAAGTTTTAAAATTTTGTGTTGCATATGAACATAACTTGTTGTCTTGAGGTCTGAAATTCGAAAGAATTGCGCAAACCTGAGAGGCTTAGCACATTTACAGCCGAAAATTTTGTTGCGTCCGATGCGGAGTTTTGAACACTGGCACATCCCCCGACCGCGAACAAATTACGGACTCCAAATGCTAAAGCACTCTGTTCCCCATATATTAAATAAGTTCAAGCTCACAGAACAGCAATTGCGTCTCCTTTCAAGTAGTGATATATTAAACCTGTTTGTATAAGGAGCTATAAACCCAGAAAAATTGCACCCAGTACTTGTAAATGCATAAAATCTTAAGTGTACCCCTTTCTGTTATAGCGTCTTATTTTGGTTGCCTTTTTCCCCAATAATTGTTTGTTTGTAAACACCCGAGTGTGCATCTATTCTGTACTTCATAAATAACCGCTAGAATGTTATTTTCTTTTCTTTTTTCTTTCAATCATACGTGAGCACCGTATGGAGTATGGTGTGCCATTGTTTCTGTTGCCTTGTACAAATGGGAGGTGGGGCTAGTCAAGCTGCTATAGCGCAGCCTTTTTCCTACTTTCCATGCCACAATTGTTTCTTGTTTGTGTAAATCACGGTGTATTGTTATGGTGAAATAAATTTCAACTTTCAACTTTCAACTTTCATAATGAGCGCACACCCAGGCATCGTGCAGGATGTGGAATTGGTTGGCAAGGTACGATGCAGTGACCATAGAACGGTATGGTCTCGAATTCGCCTAGACTTAAAGAAGGAACGACAGAAAGTGATACGCAAGAAGCCAATCAATGAGCTAGCACTGAGGTGGAAAGTACAGGAATTCAGAGTCTCACTTCAGAACAGATACTCGGCTCTTAGTGAGGAAACCAACCTTAGCATAGATACAATGAATGATAATCTGAAGAGTATCATTACGGAGTGTGCAGTGGAAGTAGGAGGCAGGGTAGTTAGGCAGGACACTCGCAAGCTTTCCCAGGAAACGAAGAATCTCATTAAGAAGCGTCAAATCATGAAAGCCTCAAGTACAACAGACAAAATAGAACTGGCAGAGCTATCGAAGTTGATTAATAGGGGTAAGGTATCCAATGTAAGAAGGTATAACATGGAGAATTGAACACGCTCTGAAAAACGGAGGATGCGTCAAAGCAGTGAAGAGGAAACTTGGGATAGGCAAAAATCGGATATATGCACTAAGGGACAAAGAAGCCAAATAACTACCAATATGGACAGGATAGTTAATAGCGGAGGAGTTTTACGAAGATCTGTACAGTAGCCGGGACAACCACGACTTTAATACTATAAGAACTAGCATTAACCCAGATGACACCCCACCAGTAATGATAGAAGAAGCCAGAAAAGCTTTGAAGAGCATGAAAAGAGGCAAAGCTGCTGGTGAAGATCAGATAACATAAGATCTGCTGAAAGATGGAGGACAAATTGTGTTAGAAAACCTAGCCACCCTGTTTACGAGGTGTCTCCTGACGGGAAGGGTACCAGAGTCTTGGAAGAACGCTAACATTATCTTAATACATAAGAAAGGGGATGACAAGGACTTGAAGAATTACAGGCCGATTAGCTTGCTCTCTGTAGTATACAAGCTATTTACAAAGGTAATTGCTAACAGAGTAAAGAAAACATTAGAATTCAATCAACCAAAGGAACAAGCAGGATTTCGAACAGGCTACTCAACAATCGACCACATTCATACTATCATCAGGTAATGCAGAAATGCTCAGAATATAACCAACCACTATACATAGCCTTCATATATTACGAGAAGGCGTTTGATTCAGTAGAAATATCAGCCGTCATGCAGACACTGCGGAATCAGGGCGTCGTTGAAGTATATATAAACATCCTGGAAGAAATATACAGGGGATCAACTGCTACCATAGTGCTTCATAAAGAAAGCAACAGAATACCAATCAAGAAGGGTGTAAGGCAGGGGGACAATCTCCCCAATGCTATTTACCGCGTGCTTACAGGAGGTTTTCAGAAGCCTAGAATGGGAACAGTTAGGGATAAGAGTTAATGGAGAGTACCTTAGTAACCTGCGCTTCGCCGATGACATTGCATTGCTGAGTAACTCAGGGGACGAATTGCAACTCATGATTACGGAGTTAGACAAGGAGAGCAGAAAGGTGGGTCTTAAAATGAATCTGCAGAAAACGAAAGTAATGTACAACAACCTCGGAAAAGAGCAGCGCTTCGAGATAGTGCACTTCAAGTTGTAAAAGACTATGTCTATTTAGGGCAGGTAATAACCGCGGAGCCAAACCACGAGATTGAAGTAACTAGAAGAATAGGAATGGGGTGGAGCACATTTGGCAAGCACTCTCAAATTATGACAGGTAGATTGCCACTATCCCGCAAGAGGAAGGTATACAACAGCTGTATCTTGCCGGTACTTAGCTACGGAGCAGAAACCTGGAGACTTACAAAGAGGGTTCAGTTTAAATTGAGGACGACGCAGCGAGCAATGGAAAGAAAAATGGTAGGTGTAACCTTAAGAGACAAGAAGAGAGCAGAGTGGATTAGGGAACAAACGGGGGTTAAGAATATCATAGCTGAAATCAAGAAGAAATGGACATGGGCCGGGCATGTAGCGCGTCGACAGGATAACTGCTGGTCGTTAAGGGTAACTAACTGGATTCCAAGACAAGGCAAGCGGGTTAGGGGGAGACAAAAGGTTAGGTGGGCAGATGAGATTAAGAAGTTTGCGGGTATAAATTGGCCGCAGCAAGCACAGGACCGGGTTAACTGGCGGAACATGGGAGAGGCCTTTGTCCTGCAGTGGACGTAGTCAGGCTGATTATGATGATGATGTGCACGCTGTTTAGTTATCCCCAGTGATTACTTTCTCAATTCGTTTAGTAGCTATCTCTATTTTCCTTTCTGAATAAAACTTTTCCTGTAGTTGCTCATCTTGTCTCCTTCCCACTTTCACTGCTCTTCGAAAACTTAGCTTGATACGTTTGTGATCAGTACCCAGACTTCTGGAGACACATTCATCTATGTGCATTCCCCTGAGCCTATCATACATCATATGTGATATCAGTGCGTAATCTATCGCCGACTGCAGCCTTCCTACCTCCCATGTTATTTGCCCTTCACACTTCTCGGTACTGTTGCAAATGATCAAACCATGCCTTTCACCCATATTTATGATCATTTTGCCTGTTGGGTCGGTATACCCATCTATATCCTCCATGTGCGCATTCATATCTCCTAGTAAAATTATCTCGCACTCTCCTCCTAATTCCTCAATGTCCTTTGATATACACTCTACCATTGCCTGGTTTTCCTCTCTGGCCTTTGCTCCCGTCCACAAGTACACCAAACCAAGGAGTGCCATTTGCCCTGCCACTTTCCTTTTTAGCCATAAATGTTCCTTGCACTCTTTCTTGACCCTTTGCCAGTCTGCACTATTATCAATGAATACACCAATACCACCACCCTTTCTACCGCCTTCTGTTCTATTACAATATTCCCACGCGTAGCCCGGATTGTTAGGCGGTTGTTCCATGTACCCAAGATATGTTTCTACAAAACCATATACCATCGGCCTCTCCTCCCTTAGCTGTTCTATCTTTTCTCACTTCAGCCGGCTCCTGCCACCCTGCATGTTAATATATCCTATGCCTGAATTGGCTCGGCGCTCGTGGCTACGTCTATTTCTGCCCCGGACTCAACCTCTCTTAGATACTGGTGCCACTTTCGAATCGTATCTGTCCATACCACCTGTCAAAGAGTTTCACTGGTTGTTTTCCTCATTGCTAGCTATCCTGCACCCCAAAGGGCCCGCGTGCCCCCCCGAAAAAGCAACTGCTCGTCCTACAAGTCGCCAAACCACCACATGACCTAGCCACCTATCGAAGTGAATTCTGTCTCGTTGAAAACCACCCCACCTATGCACCTCTCTGTTTATTTCCACCACCTCAAAGCCTTTCTCTCGACTCATCCACCATATCTCTTGGTTGCGTTGACAACCGCTCTTTGCAGGTTGCCATCACGCACCGGTACCTCGGGTATCGTGCATATCACTACCTGTACCTGAGGAGAAGTGGCACGCATGTCATCGACCCCTTTCGCCAGTGTGGTCGCTAGTCCTGCCGTATCTTCGTTTAAGACATCGTCTAAACCACCTTAATTTATCACGAGGTTTCGTCTATCAGCTGTAGTTTTTAGTTTTGCACTCGCTTGCCTCATGACTGCTTCCAGCTTGCATCCTGGGAACGTCTCTACTGCAACCCTCTTGTCACCTCTTACCCTTTCTATGATTGCTTCTGCACATAGATTTAAATTCGAGTACCCGGCGATTATCACATGCTGTGACTTTTTAGCTTGAGCGTTCTGCACATGGGGGTTACTTGCACCTGTGACGCCGGCTGCTTTGTCCCCTCCCAGCCCAACCACTACTTCGCTGAAGCTGGGCTTTGCGACAATTGAACCGGCTGAACCTGTTTTTTTCCAAACTTGCTTGCTTTTTCTTTTCCGCCGTTGTGGTTGCCGGTGCCCTACTGTTCTCTCCATCGACCGCTCTTTTGTTCACCTTGGATAGTGCTTCCTCGGCGGACTTCAGCCTTTCTCTCATTGCCCTCGTTTTCTCTTGCCCTGTCGCCAACGCATTCTTCAACTCGGTGATTCTCATCAGTAGTTCACTTTGAGCAACCATCGTTTTCTCCATTTTTTCCTTGACCTCACATTGCCTACACTTCGCGTCAGCGTCCTCTCCATTCGCTTTTGCACTTGGGTCTATTTTCAAACTCACCCCACATCCTGAACACCTTACAGCTTTTTTAACCATGCCTTTATGACACCATTTCTCCTTGTCTTGTCTTGTACTTGTCTTGTAATGTAATTGTACTTGTCTTACTCGATAATTACAAAAAGCAATATCTGTCATACGAAAAAGAGAAAGTCTAAGCTCTACTACAAAAATTTGCGTGTTTAATGTACGTGCACCTACCCCACAGGGTAGCTAGAGAAAAAACACAAACACACACACACATGCACAAACTAGTAAATACCTGGTGACTGACCCCCGAAAAAGCCGTACAATGTAATAAGTGCTTCAAAGATTTACCAGCTCCCTTATTAATTATAAAGGCAAGCTCAAAACATTCAAAACCACTTATCTGCGCAGTCGATCGGGAGCGCTCAAAAACACGTTCATCCACCGTGCCAGTCCGAACTGAACTCTGAACTGAACTGAACTCTGAACTCCAATTACGGGGCTACAAAACGCCCTCTAGTGTGCGACCATTTTGCATTTCTCAGCGTATATGCATTCGTTATAGAGTACAAGTAGCACCATTTATGGCCGAATTCTAGACTCACCGAGCGGCGGTTACAAACAAACGTTAATGGGGACGAACGGGTGACGCCCTAAGAAGCTTCGCCCGTAAAATTCGGAGAGAGGGAGAAGGAGGAGAAAATGGGAAGGCGGGGAGGGTAACGTGATCCTAGAATCCGGTATGCTACTTGCACTGGGTTTGGGGTGTAGGGAGTGAAATATATATACAGTTAACTGATCATCGGCATGATTTTTACAGTGATCAAACCTCACGGCGTTATCACTGATGGTCGCGTAAGTTTAGAATGAACATGACTAATTGCGTCCTACGCGTAACCTTAGCAGAACGATGTGAAACAATCACGAATTTCATGAGTTGCCACGCGTTTTGGCCGGAGCAGTGCTACAAGCTTTTGTAAATGAAATTTGATTCCATCAAAACCTGCTCGGACCGAGATGCCCTCACATCCGGGCTGTACAGAGGGTTCGCAATTCGGCGGAGTGACTCGTCCTTTCCCTCCCAACGTCGGTGCGGCCCGCTCCCGACTCATCCTCTTGAGGGTGATTGGCTTCTCAGGACAATTTATTTTTATATAATTAAAGTTGACTGACCGACCAACTAAAGTGAAGAAATAAGGGCGCCAGGCAAACTACTTGATGACACTCATCTTGCGACCCACAAGACTCCTCCAGCAAGATTGCGCGAGGATTATGCTGGTTCAGTTTGGGATGCCCGACCTCCCATGGAGAGGTCTGTAGCCAAAGCTAAGCATTCAGATGAAACGTTCCATGGTTGGGAAAACCCGAGAAAACGGAAACAATCTGCTCTTGAACAGTACGAGGCGTGGCAGTCGTTTAACATAAGCACTGTTCTAATGAAGCACTGCAGCGAGCACGAGCGGTGACCCAGTGCGAGTGTATGTGTGGTGCTGAACAAACCCCCTGCTGGTACGTTGCGCTTCGTTTCTCAAGAGCCAGTTTTGTGTTGACGCCCCGTGTGCTTACAACTTGAAGACCGCTATTCATGCCGAAACCTCCACTCCTTTCCTGCATGGCATTCTCCTTATTGGTCACTTGAAACGAAGTACAACGGACACGCACTGAAACTGAATGGCGCTAGCTGAAAAAACTGCTTGATGTTCGTCGGGGATGCGTGCCGCGTTAAAAGTGAACGAGCCTATCGCCGTTACCGCCGTCGTGGTGCCGGAAGAGCCTCACGACTTCTGTAAGCGCCAATATACTCACGGTTGTCGACGTCATGGGGGTGCTGGTGCCTCCTCCTGTGACCCGCGTGGTGCTTCCTTGACACTGCCAAAGAGAAGCGGTTTATAACCTCATGAGTGTGTTTGTTGCATCGCCTATTACTAGTTGATTTGAAACTGCATATTCGGTCTGTGTCACATTGGTCAGGATAAATGACGCTCGCAATGGTAATGTTTTTTTAAGTTACCTTCTGCAGGATACCTGTACCTCCATGGGTTCACCTGGCGCGGAATTGGCTAGGGTCTGGCAAGTGAACTGAAGGCGAATATGATCCTTCATAAGCACAACGCTAGAAATTTTGACTCCGTCACATAAATGGGCCGTGATGACCAGATCACAGTTTCAAGGCACTGTTCCAGAATACAGATACGCTTTTTAATCCTCCGTTGTTCTTCCAATGACGACGTACGATATGGTACTTTTAGATGTGGAGGATCTCTTGCTCGGGAGTATGTCACGCGTCCATAGTCCGCACTCAAATTACGCACGCGCGACTCTCCTCCTTCACTCTTTCTCCCAGCTGCACTTCACTTTCCCCACTTCTTTTCTACCAGCTGCTTGCGAGCGCTCCCCCATGGCACATGGGCTTACCATCCCCTCTCTCTCCTCCTACGCTCCCTTTCTGCTGCCTCGTTACGCCAACACAGGGAGCATCTTCTAACCTAGCTCGCTCACCCTCTTAGGCACTGCGCCGTGCTCCCGACAGGGCTGCAGAAATTAGGTGTCTTTCTCCTCTTCTCACCACTACCCCCCACCACCACCCCCTCTCCTCTAGGCATTCCTTGCCGCGGCGTCTCGCAAAGCCGTCGCAGGCAGCGTCTGCTAGCGAGTGTCTCGATTTAAAAATGGGCAGATCCCAGGACACAATGGGAATCAATGATATGCGAAGCACAAATTAGGAGGTTTGATAAGTCACTTTAAAATTAGCCCGACGTTACGAGACGGACCTGTATTATGCCGCACATGACTTTGTGTCATGATTATAATGTTTGCGCCTGGTATGTGTGTTCGTCGTTCATTCACGTCACGTAACGCCAAATTTGGTATTTGTGAAGCTGGGCGAAACAGCCGCAAGCACACTATGAGCGTAGCATGTAGTCATGTTTTACATGACATGCATGTTTCGATTATCTTGTTTGGACGTGTCGTTCACCTTCGTCGATTCTCGTCACGTGATACCAAATTCGGTATATGTGGAGCTAGCCAAACGGCCGCGAGCGCGCTACGAGCGTAGTATGATATCATGTTCTTACATTGCACGCATGTCACGTTTATCATATTTGCACCAGTTATATACCTTCGTCAGCCAATAACGTCATGTAACAACAAATTTATTATATGTGAAGCTATCGAAACGGCTGCGAGCGCCCTATGAGCGTAGAATATAGGCATGCTTTACATGACACGCATGTTATCATTGTCAGGTTTGGACGTGTTGTTTACCTTTGTCGTCCGTTCACGTCACATACCAAATTTGGTGTATGTGAAGCTAGCAAAACAGCCGTGAGTGCATCATGAGCATGGCATGTAGCCATGTTCTTGCATGACTCGCATCTCATGAATATCATGTTTGCACTAGTCATATACTTTCGTCATCGATTCGCGTCCCGTAATACAAAATTTGGTATATGCAAAGCTAGTGAAACGACCGCCCGCGCACCATGAGCGTGGCGTGTAGCCATGTCTTACATGACATGCATGTCATGATTTCCGCTTAGGGTCTGTCGCTCATGTTCGCCATGCAGTATCGTCATTCCACACCAGTTTTGTAATATGTCGTGTGAACGAAACCACCACAAGAGCTGCAAGACCATGAAATATAAATCATAATATTCATGACAATGTCATGATTTTCATTTGCCATACCATTTTTGGTATCGATACCATTATCAAAACGACCAGGAGAGCTAGAAGGCGTCGGCGAATAGATAGATAGATAGATAGATAGATAGATAGATAGATAGATAGATAGATAGATAGATAGATAGATAGATAGATAGATAGATAGATAGATAGATAGACAGACAGACAGACAGACAGACAGACAGACAGACAGACAGACAGACAGACAGACAGACAGACAGACAGACAGACAGATAGATAGATAGATAGATAGATAGATAGATAGATAGATAGATAGATAGATAGATAGATAGATAGATAGATAGATAGATAGATAGATAGATAGGTAGATAGATAGATAGATAGATAGATAGATAGATAGATAGATAGATAGATAGATAGATAGATAGATAGATATGCTCAAAGTCACCGAAGTTCGCTAAGAAACGCTTCGCACCCCGTGGTCCCGTTCGGGAAGATGGTGTAGTTTTTGACTATGCGCTACTCACGAAACGCCAAAATGATGAGCTGCCCGTGAGATACAGGCGACGCAACACATGGACCTGTTGGCCAAAACTATTCTTACCGGATGATGTTCTCAACCTGAGGCGTAGCCGTTGGAAAGGTTTTCATGTTACAAAGTCTGTCTTCAGCTGATCGCAAGCGTAAGAGCTTCCAGGTGCTCGAGGCAATGACCGTAATTAAACTGCAAATCAATGACCCTCCGGACTCACCCTTGTCGCCTGGCATTCACAGAATTGTGTCGCCAAAGTGCGGGACTAGTACATCGTCATCATAAGCGTGCGCGCAGGAGGGCCAGGGGATACAAGGGCGGGGGGGGGCAAAGCTAGCTATATACACTGACATATTAGGGAGGGCGCGAGAGGGGAGGGCGCAAGGTCCAACGTCATACCCGTGCATTAACATGATAGGGTGAGGGGACGCTGCCACGAACCTTGAACCCCTCTTCCCCTAAAGGGGAACCATGCGCAGGCTTATGATCGTCACCATTGGGTGCACCTGTGAACCCAAATATAAATCTCGACCATGCTCAACAACGAATGTATAGAGTGGCCCATGCGTGTGAACATGTACTACAGAAAACGGCCATCCCAACGAGTGAAATGGCTCCGTGCTGTCTGTTGCTTCAACGCAAACTGTGTGTTTTAAGCACGCCACGTGAAATGTATGGGCCCTCTGCTGATCTCTGTCGAAATAAAGCACGCGTGACCGCGTCCAGCAGCTCATTGTAGACGTTTCCTGTCGGAGTTACTAATCTTTTCCCCGGGACCCTCCATGGGCCTTTCGTGCGATGGAAGGCGTCCAGCGCGTTTCCTCCCCACTTTCACTCACACAAAGAGTATGGGACATGTGGCAGTTTCATAGCCCTTGGGCTTTACACGCGATTTCAAGGTGTCGGCAATGGCAAAAATGTGTCTGGAGTGTACATATAATCAATATCGCAATGACACAAACGGTAGTCCGTGCAGAATCTCGTCCACAAACCTTTTAGTATTGGCACAGTGCGCCGCAAGACGTAATGCATGCGCATTTGTAGCATTAAGCGTTATACATGAATCTTTCAGGCAGGCTTCAATAAAAAAAGATTCATGTTGATTTTTATTGCTTTGAGACGAGCGCTGGTCATAATATGTGCAGTGGACGTGCTACGGTTACCGATTAGAAACTGTTCAAAGCTCGTGGTAATCGGTGCACGAACACCAGTCGTCATTGCCCTGCTTCTCACCATAACAAAGGCGGAGGCCTTTTGATGGAAAAAGAGCACATAACCCCGAGCTGAAGGTTGAGCTCAAGCACAGAGTGAGCGAGTCCAAGCCTCTTCCCTACCATTCTCAATGGACTAGCGGCAAAATGTAAGCCGTGTAATGTGCATGCGGTCAGGCGGGTCTCGTACTGGCCGTCACTGTTGTTCATATAGGCGATGTTTTCCAGTGAGGAAGACACATACTTACAAGGACCTAATTTTATTTACACAGTTACGAGATGAATCATTTCATTCAGCATCTTTGTACAAGTATTTATTTATATGTACAAGGCTTTTATTGGACCACGTGCACTGACGCTGAGACTCTAGGAAAGCGGTGGCAGAAGCTCCGGCCAATCGATGTTAGCCGTCTGAGCACTCCGCCCACCAAAAAGGATGACGTGTCTCGGTGTGAAGCTGGGTATTTCAACAATTCTTTTAATTTTGTAATTCTGAGCGCATTGACTCAATGATATTTGGTGAATCTGTTGGCGTTAAGTGTAAACGTCTGCTTAGAACAGAAACATTTTCGACGGCCCCTTGCAGACGCCGTTGAAATCAATTATTGTGAGTTGGCTGTGGAGGCTGTAGGGGCGGGCTGTTGCCATGTGCATTTACTGTCGGTTTTTGCGTTTGAATTCTAATGCATCATATAGTTCACCGTTGTTTATGCGATGTCACTACAAGAATGCTCAAGTGGGTACCGTGCAAGCCCCAACACCGTGGCAGAAATTGGTCAAGCCTCAATACAATGTGAAGCAGAAGAGAATGTAGAACTAAAACGAACAAGTTCAATAAAAAAAGAAAGAGAAAGAAAAGGATAGAAAATATACTCACAGAGAAAGAGAAGACATAAAAAGATATGGAAAAGGTAAAAACATTGAAATCGAGAAAAGGAGATAAAAACACGCAAAAGAGAGACAGGAAAACTAAAGTAAGACAGAAAGAGAAGGCATAAATAGAAAGTAATAGAGGCAAAAGTAAAAAAATGCACAAAAGAGAGAAAGATAAAGAAAGGAAACAAGGAAATAAATAACGAGGACTAACCAGAAAGGCCCAGGAAAAATCTGCCATAGTTTTTCTTTTGGCTTGAAGAAAGACTTTTCAATGGCGACCACATTGGTAGTTTTGGCATTGTGAAGCGGTTATTTGCAGCAATGAAATGAAGCGGTTTAAGAGCTTCGCTCTTCAAGCTTGAGATAAAACATCCGCCGTCCTCAAAAAACGCTGTTCGCCTGGGCGCGCATGGTCCGATTAGCAGCTGCAGCCAATCCACGCCACTGACGCAGAGAGCCTGCACAGCCACCGCACCGAGTTTTCCCAGTGTGACGTGAGCGGAACACGATCGACGAATGGTGCACGTCTACCTAGGTTGTCACAGCTGAGTTTGCACGTTAGCCTTGTTTGCTGGCCTTTGACGGTCTGTGGTTTGGCTCAACTCGGTATACGCCAGAAAAAACCTAAAGTCCTCCAAGAAGACCGAGTTAAGCTCCTAAATTCACCCATGCAACTTTGCTGTTACGGCGAAAGCCTTTGATGTCTCATAGGCACGTCCGTCCACCCCTCCCTCCGTCCGTACCCTGGCACGGCACCAGGTGGCCACGGGGGTGCACTAATGGATGCCGCTGGCATCGGTCACGCCTGGCGTGCGCTTTGTATAGCGTCGCTCTGTTAAGTGTACCTACTCATCCAAGAAGAGAGACGCGCGCGTCATATTCCGTCCTGGCCGACCCCGTCTCAACGGGCTCAGGCATAGGGTTTCCCATACAATAGAGGGAATTCTGGCGCTAGTGTCTACGGGAGCTGCAACGCACAGCGCTTCAGCGAGCATGGAAATGATGGGTGTACTGTCCATGATTCCCTATCATTCCCATGTCCGCTGAACGATCGAAGCGTCAGAGTTCCCTCTAGTTAATTTTTAGGAAACTCTGCGGGCACATGCACAGGTGTTCGCCTAACACACTTTGAATTTAACACAGAGTCATTCCATTTAAATTGTCACATTGCGTTTTTCTTAAGCTGGTCACGGCTCATGCAAACTTTTTTTAAAGGAGTGCCCCTTTAGGAATGCGACCGCACCAGCACACGAAGCCGGCAATTGATAATCTCCGCATAAGAAAGAGAATTGCGTGCAAACTAATGCTCACTCCTTGGCATGACGACCGTGATGACGAACATCATGAGCATGAACACGAGGAACAGTGTACCGCAAATGATGACCACGCTGAGGACGTTGCTCCCGCTGAACAAGTCCTTGCGGCCCGTCGGAGACTGAATGATACTGAAACAAGCAAAAATAGAAAAGATTTAACCTGCCCGGAAAAGTGATTCATTTGGAAGGCTTGCGACATGTGATTCACGGCTACTAATGCGCAGCCAGACTGGGGTTTTGTTATGTTGAGCGCTTCGCTCTAACAAGATGTGTTCTGCAGACTTTGACGTCACTAAGAACTGCAACGAATGTCGATCAATCATAAACAGTCCGCCAACATGGTGTAACGATTAGGTTACGATGCTTGGCTGCTCACCCTAAGGTCGCGGGTTCGATCCCGGCCGTGGCTGTCGCATATCGGTGGAGGTGAAATGGTAGGGGCCCGTATATTGGGTGATGTCATGTGCACGTTAATGAACGCCAGATAATCGAAATTGCCGAAGCCCCTCATGACGGCGTCCCCCGTAATCATATTGTGGTTTTGAAACATAAAACCCCAGGTATTGTTTTCGCGTAATCGATATATTTCATTTGAACACTGCATTCATGTCGCCTTTAATCTAAAATTCTTATTCACTGCTAGCCGCCAAATTTACGACTTGTGCCCTCAGAGGGTACGTGAGATTTTATAGATAGATAACCTTTAATAAAGCGGACGGAGCAATCGAACGGTGAAACGATTATTTGGCATGCAGTCACTTCCGTGCACTCAAGAAAAATTATTTCAAAGAGACTTCAATTCGAATTAGATTCGGTCTGCCATGTCACTAATATATCGTGTCTTTTGGAGTCTCCTCACTAGGACAATCGTATATAAGAGTGCTTGCTCTGCCGTTGAAAAAATATATATATACTAAGATGATATTGATTGAAGTGTCTAAGTTGTATTCGCGTCAATTCTCATTTTTGAGTTGCACAAGTTATCTACGTCCATCAGGGTTAGACTATCAGCTTCCTAATCAGTCTCACATAATGAGTGTAATCAAATAGTAGGTGTTCCGCTTCAACTTTACACATACACATTATATATTTTTACACACACAAACAATGTATATATTTACACACACAAACGTTATATAATTTCAAATGCTCCCGCATTTGAAAGATACTTTAGGCCGTCCCGCAATTAAGATGGAGCCTTCGGTTACAGGAATTTGATATAACGATAGTTTACAAGTCTGGCCAGAAAAACACCGACGCAGACTGTCTTTCCCGCGCACCCGTTGAGACCGCTGCAGAAGACAAGGACAAAGAGCTCAGTCACCTTGCTATTCTAACACCAATAAACGTGATTCAGCAGCAGCGCGAAGACTTAGAATTGCTACCGCTGATCGAATACCTTGAGAGACGTCGCCCACAACCCCCACGTCAGTTTGCCCGGTCATCTCTACGTCTACGAAACGACGCCCCCTACAAGCACAAATTTCATTATATGACCTTCTAGTCGTTCCTCCTGCTCTGCACCACGACATGTTGCGTACATGCTATGATGAGACATCATCCGGTCATCTGGGCTTCACCCGTACTATGGCCAGGATCAAGCAAAAGTACTACAGGCGGCGACTTACAAAAACCGTCAGGCAGTACGTCCAGCTTGTACAGCTTGCCAATGCCCCAGAAATACGCCGACAAAACCATCCGGTCCGCTTCAGCCTGTGCGACCTCCTCACGCACCCTTTGAAAAGGTCGGGATGGATTTACTCGGTCCGTTTCCTAAATCTACAGCTCGTAACCACTAGATTGTTACATTTTTTTCTCGTTTCTCTTATCTCGCTCTCGTGCTTTCCCTGTTATCGGCAGCCGCGAAATCCATGCGAATGCCGCGCTATGGTGGTGGCAGAAGAGCGTAGAAGTTGGTGACTGCTGTGTCCGAGTGAACAGCCATTCGCTTCGAGTTTCCGTTTGTCGCTTTATCCCAGGACAATATAAGGGTGTATAAGCAATGCACATCTTTCCATAAAAACTATAATGGCTGGGCACTTGTCTTCATTAGGCCGAGGTGGAACGAGTTTGCCACTGCAATTAGATTCATCTGAAATGATTAATTATCAAGATTATTCCTAATAATATTTAATTATAATATTAGGGTGGTTGTTTATCAGGAGAATTTGCTTTTGGACCCAAACTATGACCAGCCCAGTTTTTAAAAAATTAAAAATATCGCGCGTGATTTCAGAGATATATAATGATTATGATGATAATTGAAACTTTATTTTGGGTTCAGTGAAACCCCACGCCACCCAGCTAATCCCACGTAGGGTCTGTTATGACCGCCATCAATAGGCGCCATGCTGTCGCTGAGTAGCGTAGCCGGGCAGCGTTCCCACGCCTGGAACCGCAGTTTTCTTGGAACCAGCGTCGAGAACTGACGGGGGAGCGGCGCTCTTTTAATCCTCAAACAAGTCGCCGACTCGCCGAATGCCTATGCCCGCCAGGTATTGTCCCTGCTAGCCGGCGGATGAGACGTCATGTCGCCACGAAGCTGTAAGCCGTTCCGAGGGGACAACAAAAGACAGCGTATTCCTTTGAAGAAACGGCGACCGCCGCCACAAAGTGCCCTGCTAATTGAGCGGACAGATTGGCGGACCGTTTGATGTCTGCTGTCCGAAGCTTGGGACCCCTCGACCAGCGACATACACGACGAGCAAGAGCCTCTCTGGCGCCACCTTTAAGTGCAGTGATCTTGACTCGAAATTGGATGTTCACGTGCGCCGTGCCTGCTCGTACCTTTCACCTGTTGTGTGTGTGTGATTGGTGTTCCCCGCAAGAAGGAGGAGCCCGACAGGGCTTATAAGGACGCCGCCGAGTGCGGGACGTTGCTCTGAACCAAGTAAAGGTTCAACGACCACGTTCGTAGTTTGTGAAGGCTCTGAACTGTGTAGCGGTTCAACCACCACGTTCGTGGTTTGCGAACTCTTAACCTCATGCTGTAAATATTTGTAAATAGTGCCATAAACCTGTTTGTTTTTCGTATCCCCTTCTCGTAAGCGTTCGTTTCCTCAACCCGAAGCTACACCACGCTACCACAGCACCCCGGGATCACAACAACTGGTGATCAGCGGTGGGATTCCCAACAACTGGTGGCAGCGGTGGGATACGACACAGCACCCCGAGCCACAACAACTGGTGATCAGCGGTGGGATCACAACAACTGGTGGCAGCGGTGGGATACGACGCAGCACACCGAGTCACAACAACTGGTGGCTGCGGTGGGATACGACTCGGCACCCTGGGACCACCACAACTGGTGGCAGCGGTGGGATACGACTCAGTACCCCGATTACAACAACTGGTGGCAGCGGTGGGATACGACACAGCACCCCGAGCCACAACAACTGGTGATCAGCGGTGGGACCACAACAACTGGTGGCAGCAGTGGGATACGACGCAGCACACCGAGTCACAACAACTTGGTGGCAGCGGCGCTTGCATTGTGTAGAGCATTCATCAGTGGCAGTGTTATCTCAGGGGAGGGCTAAATTTAAAGTAGATACAGGCCATTGTCCCCTTGGCTGCAAACCATGACATCGAAGAACAGTCGCCTTGTGAGGCGGAGCTTGATTCTTCGAAAATATCATTTTGGCATTAGGAAAAAGCAAATTGAATGGAAACGCTGGCGTGCTCCGTCGCTCTTTCTAATCTATCTAGGTGTGCTCTTGATGTATCAAAATTGATATTTTAGTTTTTTTCGTGCATCTAATGTAAATTTGTAAGGTAGCACGTCTGGTTTTTCGGCTCAAGTGAGTCCTGAGAGTTCTGAGAGTGAGCTTTTGTTAAAGCTAGTAATTAAAATTGGTTTGTCATCCCTCTTTTGGCTTGCTTTGTTCGAAGGGGGCCGAGTGCTTGCTTGTGCATGTGGTCCAGTTTCAGAAACGGTGTCGAAGATTCGGCATTTACTCAGACCATGCCACAAGCGAAGACCAGTTCCTGGCATTCAACTACGGACCCTTTCGTCGTCCCTGCGAGCAGCAGTGTTGACCGCTGCCCTCCGTGACTCATCTGGCGAGGGGGAAGCTGTTATGACCGCCATCGATAGGCGCCATGCTGTCGCTGAGAAGCGTAGCCGGGCAGCGTTCCCACGCCTGGAACCGCAGTTTTCTTGGAACCAGCGTCGAGAGCTGACGGGGGAGCGGCGCTCTTTTAATCCTCAAACAAGTCGCCGACTCGCCGAATGCCTATGCCCGCCAGGTATTGTCCCTGCTAGCCGGCGGATGAGACGTCATGTCGCCACGAAGCTGTAAGCCGTTCCGAGGGGACAACAAAAGACAGCGCATTCCTTTGAAGAAACGGCGACCGCCGCCACAAAGTGCCCTGCTAATTGAGCGGACAGATTGGCGGACCGTTTGATGTCTGCTGTCCGAAGCTTGGGACCCCTCGACCAGCGACATACACGACGAGCAAGAGCCTCTCTGGCGCCACCTTTAAGTGCAGTGATCTTGACTCGAAATTGGATGTTCACGTGCGCCGTGCCTGCTCGTACCTTTCACCTGTTGTGTGTGTGTGATTGGTGTTCCCCGCAAGAAGGAGGAGCCCGACAGGGCTTATAAGGACGCCGCCGAGTGCAGGACGTTGCTCTGAACCAAGTAAAGGTTCAACCACCACGTTCGTAGTTTGTGAAGGCTCTGAACTGTGTAGCGGTTCAACCACCACGTTCGTGGTTTGCGAACTCTTAACCTCATGCTGTAAATATTTGTAAATAGTGCCATAAACCTGTTTGTTTTTCGTATCCCCTTCTCGTAAGCGTTCGTTTCCTCAACCCGAAGCTACACCACGCTACCACAGCACCCCGGGATCACAACAACTGGTGATCAGCGGTGGGATTCCCAACAGGTCCGACAAGTCAAACTTGGCGCGCGTTCAGGGGCACTCTGGACAGCCAGGGTTTGAACGTTAAGTTCGGGGCTGCGTAAGAGCGCTGCCCACCTGTCGTCGCTGAAGGCGGAGCCGGTGGTTTCACATTGCCACAACACATCATTAAACGTTCTACTGGTCCACAGGCAAGGCAGTTCGCACTTGGATACCGTTCAGGGTAGATGGCATGAAGAACCGCAGGGTCAGGATACGCACTGGCAGGGTAACTGCCTGCACCCTGCACAAGGCAGGGTGTGGGAGAGGGAATACCCTTCTTGACAGATAGCAGTGCTTTGTTATTTAGTTGAACGTGAGTAAGGGTTCCCAGCGAGGCAGAGGGACTGCGGAGGCGGCGCTGTCAGTGAGTCCTCGCGCGGCCTCGTGTGCGTCCTCGTTAGGGTTAGAGCCCTCAATCGAATTTCCGGACCACGATGCGGGAGAAACCGAAACTAAACGCACCGGGCGCGCCGGAAAGGCGGTCCCGGTGATGTGCCACACGCGAACATCCCTTTACGTCCTTGCCGCACGAAAAACCTTGTGCCATACTAGCAGGGCATGCCTACCAACGGTACTTCGCGCGTGCTTTGAGGTGGTTGTCTGATTATTGTTAATTTTAACTTATGAAAAGTGCAAGACTTTAATAGGGAAGTGTAGTGCCTAATTTAGGGGAAGGCATTTAATGTCTCATACTCGCGATGGCCGGTGTCCAGTTCCTTGGCACAGTACCAGCTGTGGCATCTCCCTCTCACGCGGGGGGGATGAATGGGCCTTATGAGTACGGGAACGCGGACGATGGCTGCACGATGCGCAAAGCGCGAGAATACGAACGCAACGGAAACAGGAATCAAACTCACTATCGTCTGGAACTCCGTGGCCACACCAGACTGTAGAGGTAGTTGGCGTACCCGGGATCATATGTTGGAGCGGCTGTAAAAAATACATAGGAGTTTATAAATTACAAATATACCAAACGCATCCCGCACATGGCAGAAAAATTTAGCCTCTCACAGGCGAGAGTAATGGCCTTTAGTGTGAACCTAATCTAATCTATGTAGAGAAGTATACGAACTCAGAGCTCAGCGGCAATGCACGCACCACGAGGACCAACGAGCGGCAACAGATTCATGGTACTCATGAGTGAAATCCGCTGCTGTATTCCGCGCGCCACGTCACATCACATTTTAAAAATGTGATGTAGCATGGCGGAGACACATGGAAAACAAATACTCGGAAATAACTTACCAATATTATTAAACAGAATAATTTCCAAATGGCTATAATTAGAGAACATGTATATTAAAACCATGCACAGTTATTTTGAACTCAAGACAGCTATTCTTGAAAACACATTCTTCTGATGCCTATCACATCTAAATCTTGCACCCGTGTATGTTTGTTTAGGGGCGGAGATTCTTAAGGTGTGAGTCTGTCCTTCCTCCGTTGTTGTCGTACGTAGCCACCGGGATGTGAGATGGGAGATGGCGGTACTTGGGAGTGTTCACCAGATGGACGCATGGACGGACGCATGGATGGACGGACAGACAGACTAGAAGACGGACTCGTGGACGTATGGATGGATGAACGCACAGACAGACGGACGTACGCATGGATGGACACATGGATGGTCGCGCGGATGGACGGAAGTAAGAACGAACGGGTGGACGGAAGCACGGATCAGCTGACGGACGCTTCGCCCCACTCGTCATCGTTCACTCCGTGGATATGCTGTGATTTTTATATTGCGTTTTTTCCCTTTTCCTTTGTCTCTGCAAAGGATTGCAATTTCGTAAAGTTAGACATTATAGTTCTTTTTCTGTATATGTCTTGTGTTATATATTGCTGAATCATGTTGGTTTATTTTTACTGCATCGCTGCTGTTAAGCACATGCAATGAGGGTGCCAGCGGCCTCGTCCATCTGTCTGAACGACAGCTTTTTCCGTCCGCCCCTTCGTATCATTCACTGGATGCGAAAATAAAGTCATTGTCATTGTCGATTTCCCAATTAGAACGCAGTAAAACATACCCAGTCATATATCTCCCAAGAATTTGTAATGAATGCCCGCCTACACCATAAACAAGCACCCCTGACTTCATTCTATTTAAGAATATCCATCATACAATAAATACGTAATCAGCTCCTTAATGTCTTCTTCAACATGTGACTTGTTCTGCTTATTGCCAGTATCTAATAAAAACAAACTTATTTTTGTTATCATTTGCTCGTTATTGGTGTATGCTAATAATAATCTTTGTGCCGCAATAATTTACTATATTTTTGAAAGAACCCGAGGTGGTCGAAATTTCCAAAACCCTCCACTGCGGAGTCTCTCATAATTATATCGTGGTTTTGGGACGTGAAACCGAATTATTATTAATAATTATATTTCCTATATTTCTATGATCTGTGCTTTGTGATTTCTCTTTTTTATTGTTGTGCGTTGCCGTTACCCTCTTAAGCGTACTGAGTGCCCTTAAATAAAAATAAACTTGAAATTAATAATGAAAAAATCCCAGCATATCCACGGAGTAAATGATGATGAGGGGGCGAAGCATTCATCCGCCCGTCCGTGCGTCTGTCTGTCTGCCCGTCCGTCTGTTCATCGGCCTGTCTGTCCGCACCTGCTGAGTGAGTCACGAACCACGACTAGGCTGTCACGAACTAGGCGGTCACGAACCACGCTGACTAAGAGAAGCAGACCCACAGCTTTAGCTGCTTCGCTCCTAATACATACAGGCAAGAAAAAAACACAGAAAGGGCTCTCGGTTGTTCAGCTCAATTACAAAGCAGTACAAAGGGTCACTTAAAAAACTCAAAGCGGCCCTAATAGAAGATATTGGGGTCTCACAGTGAAACTCACATTGACTGTGTTGGTAAATCTGTGATTAACACTGAGCCATTTTGTTTTTCTTCTCATTTGGAGCATGTATCCTAGATCGCCAAGAGAATTCGTGCTGTTTCATTTGTTTATTTACTCATTACCAATTAAGTCAGTTAAAACGCCCTTCCGCGAGTGATCATGTAGCTTCATTTTCTTCCCCCACTTTTGGGTCTTGCTATCCTCCGCTTGGTAAGTCGCATCACATCTTCAACGAATGAACTTAACGGCGAACGACGACGACGCTGGCACCCAGCTCGGCAATTCTCTATCGCTATGAAAACACAAAAAAATGTAATAACACACGCACTAACACACAGTTTCGCCTCAAGAGCGACGCAGTGAATGCAATAACAACAAACTGAAATATTATAGGAAGTGAGGCTAGCAGAAATTTTGGATTTGATCACGCGTAACTTGAAAGTGCCAATGCAAGAGAATACAGTCTCTTCGTGGTCATTGGTCTTCGTGGTGTCATTCGATCGATGTGGGGTTTAACGTACCAAAACCACCATATGATTATGAGAGACGCCGTAGTGGAGGGCTCCGGAAGTTTCGACCACCTGGGGTTCTTCAACGTACACCCAAATCTGAGCACACGTGGGCCTACAGCCTCCATCGAAAATGCGGGATTCGATCCCGTGACCTACGGGTCAGCAGCCGAGTGCCTTAGCCACTAGATCACCTTGCACGTGGCGGGTCGAGAGAGAACGCAGTCGAGGTGTGACCTAATATAAAATGAGGGGCCCGAAAATACGGCACACACGGAGAAGACATTCCGAGACACAAGGAAAGCGCCTCATCTGTATCCTTCTTTTCCTTGTGTGCAGTATTTTGTCGACCCTCAGCTTGTAATAAACTAAAAACAACTCGCCCAGCCTTTTACTTTACTGAAAACATATACACAAGGCACAGACAGATAATGCGGGAAATAGTGACACATAGAATGACAATGCACGCACATATGCCACCTTATATCAAATTAAAGAGCAACGATAAACGAATCCAGAAGTGCGTTGGAAGCCCGCAAGAACAAAGGCTAGATAAATGTTTGTACCACCCATCGTTTCCATGGTCACTGAATGACCGCAGCGCCAGAGCACCCTCTCGTTATTTTAGAAAGCTATCGTTGCATGAGCACGCTGAAAAGTTATTCATGACTTGCTGACGAGCATGGGATCATAACTTCTCGCAAAGGTAGCGCCACTTTAATGCATACTACTAGCGCATGCCTATATGTACATTTTTATAGAGAAACATCTTTTAATATAAAAGAGCGAACAATATTTCGTTACTAACAAAAAATTACACCACCTGCCACTGAAGGAAACCATGTGTACATGCGAAGCAGCGGGCGCTAACGCTTGCACTGGCGGCGACGTTGACGCAGGCACTTATCGCAGCGTTGGGAGAGAAACCTGGGGATGCGTGCAGCACGCAGTGTTGGATCAGTGTTTCCTACTGTAACATGTCAATCACTGCTAAAGGGTAATGGGAGACAGAAGAGCCCAATCGCACACACGGACCAACAGCCCGCTTTTAGTTAACGCGCATGATGATGATGAACAAACTTTAATTAGCAAAACGATCGTCCTCCCCTTTCAAGTGCGAGAGAAGGGAGGACCAAACCTAGACGACGGCCATGATCCCATGGGCCCTGGCAGCGTCTTCGGCCTGCCGTATTAAGCGGGCTTGTAATTGAGAGTCAGAGCTGAGGAGCGCGGCATCCCATCCACTCCCGTCGGGAAATTCGCCTCTCATGGGGGCCTGCGGGTATGGCCATAAAATGTGGCTCAAGTCCGCCCCGTTGTGGAAAAATTTACACTTGTCCGAATGAAGTTCCGGCACGCAGCGGTTCATTGTTACCGGACTAGGAAACGTGTGGATCTGGAGTAGGCGCCACGCAACCGCCTGTCCTTTGTTCAATGACGAGTGTGCGGGAGGATAAATTTTCCTGCTTAGCCTGTAATACTGCGTGATATCTCTGTAAGTAGTCATCCGCTAAATTCTCTCATCGTCCTCCCCGTTCGACCAGGGCAATCCAGAGGCTCGGTCTGTAAGTCCTCGAGCTGTCTGGTGTGCAGCCTCATTGCCAGGCAACGAGGAGTGAGCGGGTGCCCAGGCTATTTCTACTGTTCGTTGGTCTTTGCATCCAGCCAATATTCTTAAAGCTATTTGGGATATTCGTCCTCGTGCAAAGTTTCTCACAGCCGTCTGCGAGTTGCTAACAATTAGTGAAGTCGAGGTGGATGCTATGGCCATTGCAATAGCTGCTTCTTCCGCCTCTTCTGCAAAGCTCGTTCTCACCGAGCCGCTGACCTTATGATTTCCTTTGTAGTCCACTACTGCTATAGTCATGTTGTCATTTCCTTTGTATTTGGCCACGTGTGCGTATGTTGTTTCCGGCAAATCTTTTATGTTGTTATGTATATTTTTCGCTCTGTCAGCTCTTCTTGCTTTGTGATGTTCGGGGTGCATGTTTTTTTGGAATCGGCAAGATTACTAAACATTTCCTAATTTCACACGGGATATCCTTTTTGGCACCAAATTGATTTGCGTAGTTTATACCCAGTTCCTCTAGTATAGCTCTGTCTGTTTTACTCTGCGTTAGTCTTTCATATTGTTCGATTCTTTGAGCTTCTATAAGCTTTTCCGATGTGTTATGAAGCCCTAATTGAAGTAATTTATCATTAGAGGTAGTTATTGGAAGTCCGATCGCCTGTTTGAAAACTCGTCTAATTATTCTGTCAATCTTTTCTCTCTCGGCCACTTGCAGTCTGAGGTACGGAATCACATATACAATACGACTGATGACAAAAGCCTGTACCAGTCTTATCATATTATTTTCCTTCATACTATAGTGCCAGTTTGCAATTCGTTTGAGTAGACGCATAATTTGCTACGCACTGGTTTCAAGTAATCTAATCGCCTCTCCGTTATGCCCGTTCGAGCTGATTCGGAGTCCCAGAATTCTTATACTTTCGACCGTAGGTTAGTTAACGCGCATGCTGCGAATTTTAAACGCGGAGTATTCCTTGGTCGCCCGATGTCGCACTTCGGCGTCGGCAGTGGCGCCATCCACACACTTAGCAGCACCCGAGCCCTTTCTATGCATGATTGCGTCTCACGTCTCGTGCAGGCCCAAGACGACACTCACAAAACTGTCGCTCCCCTCTCCCTCTCTCGCCTCACCGGGCAGACGCACGCAACGTTTGCTAGTAAAAAAAAAAATAATTGCCCCCCCCCCCCCCACCGCGAAGGGAATCGTGAGGAAATGCGAAAACATTTCTTGCTCCGAGTACACGGCGTAGTAGTTTTAATGGCCTAAATTATTGACGAGACGAAGATTTGTATCATAATCATTTATTTACACATTGATCACCTAGCGAACGGTCGAGAATGAGGCGCGCGCTTCACTCCATTGATACATATGTACAAGCGAGTGGACTGGAGACTGGGGCGAAGGGAGGAAGAGAGTGAACAGCGGGAGAAGGAGCGGCGAAGCACTGCACTTACCCTCTCTCCAAACACGCGGGAGCTCCGCCAACATTGGGGGTGTAAGCGCCGCGGGGAGGAATGCCTAGAGGAGAGAGAGCGGGGAGTGAGCGTAGGTTCTACGCTCACTCACGGGGAGTGAGCGTAGAAGAATGTGCCGTATCTTGAGGTCTGAACTGTGGAGGCAGGTTTGTGTTTTCAAGGATTGCATGCGTGTATCCTGTTACGCCTCAGGGAAGGATGCAAGGCGCCGCGGTTCTTCAGACTACCTGAACTGGTGTCGAACAAGTGAAGAATTCTGTGAGTTCCTTTGGAATACTGTGCGACCGACGCTTCCAGCAAAAAGAAAACCGGCGAACAAAGGCGGCAAGTTTTTGAACCTAAGTGCTTCCCCGTTGCCGGAGGCTGTTCAGTCAGTGCTACGTTTGGGCCCCAAGTTCGGGTTTGAGCCTCGAATGAACCCGGTTGAAAAAGTCGTGGTTGCTAAGACAGTTTCAAGGCGTGTGGAAGAAGACTTACGCCCACGGTGTGTAGTTGAGTGTGTTGATGCCTTAGCCAAAGCTGATGGAATTGCGCGGAATGTTTCACCTGTTTTTCATTTGTTGGTAAAGTGCTCGTAGGAAGGGATTTAAGACCGGTTGTGGCGGATAAGGAAGGTTTCTTTGTCATTTTGGATAGTGGAATGTTTTCATAAAAGGCATGTAAAGCTATAGAGAAAAACTTTAAGCCAGCCTCTGTGACGTTGTCCAAGGTCAGAGATAAGGCGGTTAACCTTTCGCGGGACCTTAATCTTGAGAGATTGGCCTCCTCTGTGGCAAAAAGCCAGGGTTTGGAATTGAGTCCGTTCTTTACGATAAAAACCCATAAGCCTGACATGCCTTTTCGTACCATAATTACGGAAACAGACACGTGGCAGAAAAATGTATCCAGGTATTTAGAAACCAATTTGAAGCAGCTGTGCGTTCATGATCCCTTTAGAGTGGAAAATTCGGGTGCGGTGGTTCAGTTTCTTAGGGAGCGCGACACGAGCTCCTGTCTGGCGTTCAGTATAGATGTTGTTGACATTTTTATTTCGATTCCTAATCATAAGCTCCTAGTGTGCGTTCAGGAATGCTTCAAGGAAGACAATGATGAGCTTCGTTTCAGAAGTAGTAGTGGTATATCTGTAGAATCGTTCACTGAATTACTAGCTTTTTACCTAAAGTCTACGTACATTGGTTGGCGAGGGCAGACCCTAATCCAGCGATCAGGAGTCTGTATAGGTTCGTGCGTTGCACCTGTCCTTTGTGAAATTTTTTTAGCCAAAATAGATCGCATTGTAGACACTAATCCTAAGCGGAACTGTGATGCGTATTTTCCGATATGTGGACGATTTTTTAGTTGTTATAAAGGATGCCACGTTCCCGGATAATGTTTCCAATGTGTTGAAGGTGTTCAGGACAGAAGGCATGGGTCTGTCCTTCATATCGGAGGTTCCAGAATCCGACTGTCTACAATTTCTCGATCTTAAACTTCGGTTTCAGAGTTCCCATATTTGCTGGTGTTTTGAGCCACGATCAGTGAAACCAATTCTTAATTTTGGATCAGCCCACTCAAAGGTGGTAAAGAGGGGCATCGCTTTCACCTGCCTTAAATCCGCTCTAGAAAAATCGTGCAGGCATATGTTGGGCTCTGGTTTTGCTAAGCAAGTTGCAAGACTAGAGGAAGCAGGTTATTGCGCCCTGCGTTGGCGTAGCATGGCGAGAAAGGGCTGGTGGACGCGCAAGCGCAATAAGGGTGGGCACGCCGTGAACCTGATTGAGCTCGACCTTAAGCTGCTTCACATCTAAAAATCGTCGAACGCGCACAGCAATCAACGGTCACGTGGCCAGGTACATGAAGCGATCATGTTTTGCAACCAGAGGCACCACGGGTCATTTTTAGAGCCACCAATGAGGAAATAAAAATATAAATTCAGCTCTCACGTAAAAAAGACAGGGTCGCTTTGAGTCCCTGCCACGGACAATCTTTGCATCGGTGAAGTCATGTCATTTCATACTCTGAGCCGTTGTGAGTCCTTTTAAATTCTGGAAAAGCGTATGAGTATCAAAATAACCGCTTGTAAAAATAGCAAAGAGCATGCGCGCACTCACGCGGTATTGAGGGCGCGGGGGGAGGTAGCAAGGCCTGTTGACCGTACGGATCAGCGGCGTAAGCCGGCGTTCCATACGGAGCGGGCTGCTGCGGCGTTCCATACGAGGCGGGCTGCTGTGGTCCATACGGGGCGAGCTGCTGTGGCGTTCCATACGAGGTGGGCTGCTGCGGCGTTCCATACGAGGCAGGCTGCTGCGGCGTTCCATACGAGGCGGGCTGCTGCGGCGTTCCGTATGAGGCGGGCTGCGGCGGCGTTCCAAACGCGGCGGGCTGTGGCAGCTCTGGCTGGGACGGCTGGGACGTAGCGTACGCCGGGTCTGCATAAGACGTCGCAGCTAGCTGCGGAGCGTACGTGCCGCCCTGAGAGTAAATGCCGCCCACTGGTGGTGCATACGGATCCTGCTGGGCGTACTGCATTGCCACCGCCTGCACAACGGGTATATAGGCTTAGCATAGCTATGAACGTGAAAGCAATCTATGACTGACAAACTGACCACTCTCCCAGACAATGCATTCTCTGCTGACTTCCCCGTGCGTTGATGCACGTCAGATCTAGTTGTTTTTCAGCCACTCTCAAGAGACGAACGATGTAGGATAGGCGACTTGTAGACTTGGCAATGCGCTTACGATAGGCAGACGCTACGAAGGACAGACAGACTACGAAGAACACAGGACGCAATCTTAACCAGATGAGCGCTATCTTCAACTGGTTTATTGTTCATGCGTTGAAATATAATGCGAGGAGAACCTGGAAAGAGATAATGCACTTCATTCTACCTATGTGACCTTCATCACGAAGTGCCTGAATTTTATGTCGATATACGCATGGACAAATTACCAGTTTCAGCTAACCGCCGCGGCTGCGGTCACTGCTACGGATTGGCTGCGTCAGCTTCGCTGCCGCTGGGAGGCGGCAATCACCAGCGGCGAGCTGTCCGACTACCTTGGGCCATCCGACAAGCCGAAGATGCCGCCCGGGCCCAAGGACTTCGAGCGGTCACCTGAGCAGCCGCCATCATCATCGATGGATGGTGGGAGGGGACAGTGGTTGACCCCTCTTTCCACTACCTTGCCCGAGCTTCAAATGAAGTTCGTTGATTATTTCAACTGTATTTCCCTGCCGTTTCCCTGCATTAGGCACATCGCTAAGCAAACATGAACCAACTATCCCCTTTTGTCGCTGACTTATGTCGCAGTACTGATCTTGTAGTAACATACAGAAAGTATATAAAATAATTCATTTCCTTCCTTAGAACACACTGCGAGAGGTAAATACGCCAGAAAATTAGCTTGTTTAGCTGTAAAGCGAAGTCGAATAGAACTTCAGTACAGATAGGCACTGTCCAGATGGTTGAAGCGCGGTACCTATGGTCTTCATGACTCGGTTACAGCATAAGAATAAATGTAAGCTCCACCCACAGTCGTCACCATCGCACCCGGGCAGAATTCGCAGAAACGTTTTACTGATTATCAGTCAGTTATTTACGTGACGTCAGGCAGATTTCACGGATTTCAGGCATACAGGCCCATATTCATTTTGCAAGTTTTCGGTCGAACAATTTTACTTGGCAAATTTTGTGGAAAATTCGGATTTCACTGTTCTGCTAAACGTAACGCTCCAACAAGGAACGACGAACTTTCAATCTATAATATACGTACTATTTGCATTACCAGCAAAAAATGTGTGATGGGTACAACGAAAATCACCACTCGATCGTTGTTCCGTTGCACAGATGAATGACAGGCATGCAGCATAACAGAGGGCGGAGCGTGTATTTATTCTTACGTCATGACCGACAATCGAGTAAGAACCCCGCCAATTCAAACGACGTGTTCTCCGAAGGTGCGGCCACCGGCCCTTCGGCGCATGACGTCAGTCTGAAGTGTGCGCTCATTGATCCTTGCTTGTGTGCATACGAGATTGAGAGGAGAGTGCCGCTGACTCCAGCAAGACATCATCAGCCAAGCCCTCGCTGCTGTCATGCCTCAATGGATTCCAGCCGACGGCTAGGGGCGATGGGCAATGCCTGACGTGATTGACTGATCTCTCTCTCTCTCTCTCTTAAGTTGTATAGCTATAGGTCAGTTGAAACACGGGTGCCTGTGTCGTCACTTCAAGGGGGGATTAAATGGAAGCAGCACGGCGAGCTGTTTTCATCGCGATGTGACCTTGGTGGCAATAAACCGATGCTAGAATGGTTCTTGGTTGTATCATGAATGACTCTAATAGTTTATTTATTACTATCCAGGCTAGAATCACTCGAAAAAGAAAAAGCGAAACCGCAGAGAAGGTGTGCCTGCCGCACTGTTCACGTTTCTTTACATCGCCCCTGTACGTTAGCATACGAGGGAACCTTTCTTCGCTTTGTCGAACAATATCAGCGAATGAAGTTTTGGTATTTTGATCATGGCGTGTATTCGTGCTTACAGGAACATATTCACGCCGGTTGTTCAAATCTTCGCTGGCGAGGATTGTGCCCGCCGCAGCACCGCATCTCCGTGATGTCTTCCTGCACAGTTTCTCTGTCGGCTGTATAGATTTGTTGGTCACCACCGCTGATGGCGTGGAAGGGAGCAAAGAATTGGTTTTCAAATTGTCGCACTGATCAAAGAAGAACCCTGTCGAAAATATTGTGAATAAATATCAACGTTTTACAGGACAGCTCCTTGTTACTCATTACCAGTGCCCTCCAATAACAGTTAAGTAATTCTGTTATTTCAACGCACGGTCAGGTATGCGAAGGGGATATTCGCGTACTTCATAATTGCTGTATATTTAGGGTAAGACGAAAACACTTCAGGTATACAATAAACACTCGTAAGCTGTTCATGTTAACTTTCTTAATGTGCCGATGCTGTAAATGCTGAGTGAACTGCGTGTCTTGAGATCTCACGCTAAAGAGAAACTCATCTAGTATGCCGTTCCCCCACCACAGTACTTACTCATTTGCGAGTAGACATTGCGCACACAATACCAAACACTTCCTACCGTGAAACATACAAGACCAATTGTCGCAACGTATTGCCTCCAGCAAGACCTCATGTACCAGAATTTCTATCTGCATACTATACTATAGATATATCAGAGTGATCCCGCACCCTCGAAAATGCGCACAGCATTACATTAGCTAGCTTGGCGAGTACTGTATATGCCAATGAATATGGCCTGAAATAACTACCAATAGCTTTATTTTGCGTATTTGTCTCAGGGTCCCGTTAAGCAATAATACAGCGTGCGAGAACATGATGCAGTATTGACTGGGCTCTCGCGGCTCCAGCGCAGCCTCTCTGAATGCGGTGGATTCTGCAGTTCGAACATGACGCCATTAGCGGACAGCCAGCTACGATTGACCACTATGCCGACGTATTTCAAGCTTCAAGCAAAAGTTGAGATTTGCTTGTCGTCACGGCTACGAAAGAAAGGGGCGCACTTACCATCGGAACGCTGAAAGCTGACCGCGGTCTCAACCCCTGGGCAACGCCCTGCGCTCCCTCAACATCGGCAGTGAGCCGGAGACCGTTTGCCCACTTGCTCCTTATGCTGGCTACTACCCACTACGGGGTATGGGTCAAGAAGCGGTGCTACGGAAGCGCGTTTGTACATGAACTCGTTTGTACATGAACTGAGAGGATGAAGATGAAATCGAAATTCTATAATGGGCTCACACTCACGGGAATCGCCCAAAAGACAAATAGCCTGACGAAATCACCATACATAATTTGTAGAGCTTAATAATAGACTGATCGGTATAGATAGTTATGGTAACGTATTCAAACATAGCCGTCTTAATTCAAATAAACATTTCAAATGCGAAGCATCTCTTGCTCCGGCCTATATCACGCGGCGTCGGCGGCGTCCACTCACACTACGTATTCGCAACTCTCCCCCCTTCCCTCTCGGCAACAGCTGTGCGTTACGCTATCCACGTCTCTCCTACCATCTGATTGCACTCGCTCCCCCATCTCTCTCCTCCAGGCAACCCTCTCAATGGCGTTAACACAACCATTGCACATGCGCGTCTCCTCTCTTCTCCTACGCTCCCCTTCTCTCCTCTACTATTTCTAGGCATTACTCCCCGCGGCGTTAACACTGTTGGGCATGCACAGCTCCCCTCTCTCTCTTTATCTCTTCTCCTACGCTCTCTCTCTTTCGTCACGCTACGCCGACGCGGCGCCGTCTGCTAGCGAATTTCTTGCTTTAAAAAGTGACTGCGCGTGCTGCACAACCGTTCACCAGCCAACTCGTATATAAAGAAACTGTTTAAGCTCGCACAGTTCACTCGAGAAGTTTCACCACGCAATGAAGTTTTCAACGGAACGGAAAACCATACAATGCACTCGCGAAGGTTGAGTCCTGACTGAGTTATACGGGCTGAACGTCTGGATCCCGATACTCAACCTTTTCCCATTCCTCTTCGTGCACGCGCCTACTGAAATCAGCAATTTGACACCATAAATTGTAGCCGCGGCAGCCGGGATTCAACCTCGCGAATCTCGCGTCAAAAGTCGAGCACCCCAACCACTACAACACCGTGGCCAGTGCGTTTTGTATGTGTGTGTGTGTGTGTGTGTATGTGTGTGTGTGTGTGTGTGTGTGTGTGTGTGTGTGTGTGTGTGTGTCTTGACCACATTGGCTCAAAATATTTCCTGAACCCTGCTGCGTTCGGCTTCCTCAGAAGACAATCTGAGGTACTTCATGTTTACTGATTAGGAACTACGCAGGAGCCCAACACACGCTGTAAAAATTGATGACGTCATGACACCTGGCGGAGGAACTCCAATCTGACACTGCCACTAGCATTTCGATATCACGCATTTTCTTTCTCGCCAAGCATCTTTCCGCGGCATACTGGAAGTTTTCGGCATCGCGAAAACGTAATTACGCAAGAAACTTGTTTTCCTTTTTAGTGTCCGTTTAAAACTCGTTTAGGACACAATGTTTTTCGTATTTCTAATAAAGCCGAGTCTAAGGCGTGTAGCACAGAACACTACTCAGTACAAAAGGACCGACGCGAGAGATCGGCAGCCGCCAACAGGTAGGGCTTCGTGCGTACACAATGCTACGCATGAAAGCCTGCTATGAAATGCATGAACAACGCTGATACACGTGCTCAACCATCAAGCCAAACCATGAATTTCAAAACTTATGGCCCTCTCAGCGCATCTGGACGATGCGTTTTGTAGGAGGGGGGTAGTTCCACAAGTTGCTCATCAACATCTGACGACGCACCCTGCTTACTGCGTTTGTAAATGCCGCCGAACACATAACAAACAAAAAGCGTAATGCCCCGGCGGACACAACGCCCTGAATGAGGAAGGCTAACGGCTCATGGTCTGACGGCTGCGCGAAAGAAGAAGAGTTCAAAGAAGTTCGGGGTGGCTGTCGAGGAACATTTTTGCGTGTTAAGTTGTTTTCTCAAGTTCACGGGCACAAGTTCACCCTGTATAAGTATTCTTAACCAAGAGGTGCTCTATTGGTTGGTAACAACATAAATATACTGGCACTTTCACAATGTCAAATGCATTCTATTAAAACCACTTAATTCTTAGAAAACCAACAAGATTCTAGAGAGCATTGGCGTTGCAACATCAACCTCGATGATCAGCTGAGGCTGGTCCCAATAAGGGCCCTGGATGCTGCTCAACGTAAACCGACCGTCGGTTGGTTGGACAATCACGGATGCAGCACAAGCAAGGTTAAAGGGGCAATGACACCCTATTTTCGATCGTAATCTGTGGAATGCGGGTTAATCCTTGAACATTCACAAATAAGCTGGTGAAATTTCAGCGCGTTCGGACAGGGACTCAGTTTAATATTGAATATTTTTACAAAAACACGAGCGGGCCGGAGAGTCGGGCGACAATGGCAGACTCGCGAGCCATGGCGTAACTAGCATCTGTTAGTGCGCACGTCTACATTCCAGTGGATGATGTTGAACACATTCAGCTAACCGATTTCGCGCTCCGTTCCCCGTTCCGCTGAAAGCCTACGTCACTGCAGAGCGCAACGCGCGTTTTCGGTTTTAGCCAAGCGTCGTTCGGTCAACGCAACTATGAAGCCGGTGCATCAAAGTTGTAAAGAAAGATGAAAATTGTTCTTATGTTGCAGCAAGATAGAAAATTTTCTTTAACTTGGAGCTGGACTACGTTCGAAGCCTTCAAGGCAGCCCAACCCAGTTTCAAACGCCATGCCTCGAGACAGCGCGTTCCCCGCGTTTCCTTGTGGGAAATCGAACTGAAAAGCTTTTCTGAATAGATGGAAGAGTGGCTTCTGTTTAAAATGAAATTGTTACTATTGTTACTAAAAATCGCTTAACATCGAAAATTCGCGAAGTACCAAAAAATAATCTTGAGACACTTCTGGACGGCGCGAAGTGTCTGTCAGCTTTAAATCGTTTCGTGGCACTTCACCCCACATGCGCGGATTCTCGAAGGGATTGGCTGCGACGATTTCCCGGAGGAGGCACAGATCCTTGCGTGTCCTGAAGTGCCGCCGCTGCTTGCGAGTTTGCCGAACAACTACTGCGTTTTCCGAGCAGTGTGGACTCGCGGCACAAGAGGCTGTCATTTTGGTCGTTTCTCCTCACGTCACGTGATTCTTCGCTCGCTACCACGGTCCCCTCACACGCTCAGCACCTGAGAGTCTAGCGCATGCGCAGTGGCGTAACCATCGACTGACTGAGCGGAGCGGGAGGCAAAATATGGTCAGCTAAAAGTGCATGTACTTTCGACCGCCAGTTGCACGTGAAAACGCGATATTTGAGCTTTATTCTGCCTGACACAGAAAAAATTAGAGGACCCTAAAGCTTCGCCTAATCGAGTTGAATGCGATAGCGATCTTCTGTTTCTAGTGCGCACTTCAAGCACTTCGTGCATGAAACCTTTTCGAGCTTTCCTTTGGAGTGGGCTACCGGCTTTATAACACGAAGTCATTGTGATAATCACAAGTTCTGACGCCCGATTACAATGGGCGCTTGTACCACTGCAATTTTTCGTGTTGTATTGTGAACCATGTATACAGGGTGCGTTTGTTTGTAAAACATGAGTTACTCTCACTGTATTTCCAAGCAGAGGAAGTTATTTTCACAGTGTTCCCAAGCAGACGCGCGGTCGTGTGATAGACCACCCGCTTGCTACGGAAAACAACCCGGTTTCGATCCCCACTTAGACCCAAACGACCCGGTTTTGATCCCTATTCGGACCAAGGATTTTTTAAATATTTATTTTGTTTGCAGAGGTTCTCTATTTGTCCGTCACGCATAAGATGATGATTGTTCGCTCACAACCAACGCCGGCGAGACCAGAATTTCTGCGAAACGAGTTCTTCAGCGCTATCGCAGCTCAAACGGTGGCTTCTGGCTGCTCGTGGCGTCAGAGACGCCATGATGAAATGGCGGTCGCCGGCTGTGAGTGAGATTCAGCGTTACGGTCCACTTTTCTTATATGTGTAGGCAGAACGGACCGTCTACTTCTAGTTTTCGCTGAAAAACACAAATTGTTGGGTGACTGTGTAATGACCCCATTAGGTCAAGAAAGTTTTTTTTTTGTAGTATACGGGAAATAATAAATTCAGCGACAGGCGAAGAGCAAAAGTTAGGTTTAATCGTCCAGTCACCTTAGGCGAATGCCCCCTTGTCGGTTTTTTTTTTAATCCAACATGATAAAAAAATTGCTCGAGTGTGTGGAACCGATTTTTGTAGACGCTGAGCATGGGGTCAGTAATACAGCCGTCGCACTGTGAAGTTCTGTGGAGACACATTTCACTTTCGTGTTTTGCCGATTCCTATGGCGGAAAGATCAGCCGCGTTTCTCCTTTATTTTTTGTGCTTCAATTTTTTTCTTACTTTTTCGATTTCTCTTTTTTCTTCGCTTTCTTTCTCTCTCTCTACTCATTTCTCTCTTTCTTTTTTATTATGTCGGTTTCTCTTTCGTGTCTGTTTCTTTCTGTCCCTTTCTCTCTGTTTTTATTCTCCCTTTCTGTTAATTTTTCTCTCCATTTCAATCTTTTTATTTTAATGTCTTTAGTACTTTTATTGACTTAAATTTCTCTCCCTTTTCATGTTTTTATGTTCTGTTTCCCTTTACATTTCGCTGCCTTTTTTCTTTCTTTCTATCGTTTATTTCTGGCTGTGTGTTTTTCGCGGTGTGAGTTTTTATATTATCATTGCTCTCGGCCATCGCTTGTAGCAGTTTCTTGCCACCTTCATTTTTTGTTGGACCAAAAGTTGTAATAGTGGGACTTGCCCAATTTGTGTGGCTCATATCCGTTGATGGTGACAGTTTTCCGACTTAAGCATATTCGCTGTTAAATTTCAATAAATTGGTTAGTAACACTACAAGTTATAATAAGGAAACATTAAGTATATAAAATTTGCAAAAAATTTAAGTTACTAACATTTGCATCGCAACCAAGACGCGGATGTCTAAATCTTAGTACAAATAGCTTAAAAATTGCTACTTGAGCAAGGAACAAAGTGTTGAATGCCAATTGTTCCGAATCCGGTCTGATAGTCTAGCAATACATTCTCGTCAGGCTGTAGTGTGCTTGGTAGGTGGTGAAACAGGGAAGCGCAGAGATAAGCCGAATACATTGCCCATTGTTTTCCTGCAAGCTCTTGTGCCTTTCTAATATATCTATAGTATCGCAGTCGCCACGCGTCAGCAGTCGAACGGATTGCGGTGTCTTATCGCAGCAGTGTGTAGCAAGAGGCCCGTGTTCTTTTCGAAGGCGTAGTGGGAGTTGCTGTTCGTTGCGCACCCTAGCGAAAGTCAGTTCGAAATACATTCAGCCATAGAGGCACTCGAAGTACGGTGCGTGTCAGTGGACACCCCCAGGCAATGGGAGACGGCGGAGGACGATTCGTGTATCGCGTGCGCGGCTTTGGCAGCCACGTTGACTTTAGGCTGGTCGAGTTTTTGCGCGAGCTCGATGCCGTGCACGTCTGCAGTTGGTGCGGCTTCGTGACAAAATGGAAGACGAGCTTGTACTCATGCGGAGACATCGCCTGCAAGGAATGCTCCGTCGAGGCCGGCAGCGGGGATTGCCCCGTTCACGGTAAAACCGTGTCCCGAGTGATGGAACTGCAGTTCCCTTATGGCCACAACGTCGGTGACGAGAAAATTCGCTGCGCGAATGTGATGCGAGGTTGTCAGTTCGAAGGCACCCTCTCCGGCCTAGATACCCACCTGAAGAAGAGCTGCGCGTTCCATTTCATCGCATGCGTCAAGTGCAAGCAAGCTGTGCCCTACAAGGATATGCGCCCTCACTTCTCAGCGTGCAAGGGCGCATCGCAATCCTCGTCAGGCTCAAGTGCCACGGCGTCTCTGCTCGAGGACTTGGCCAACGCTCGCAAGGAGCTGGACCATGCGTTGGCCTTGACAGGTATTGATGGTGAGAGCTGCGAGCTGAGGAAGGCTGTCGAGTCGGCGAGCGAAATGTTCGCGCGACTTCAAACTCAACTCGCCATGGCTGCTGCCTCTCTTTCGGATGGTACCTTGGCGCTAGGAGCGTTGTGAGCTTGCTTAGTATCTGACTGGAGCGAGATTTAGGACAACAAAGAAGCTTTTCTTGGTGCGTTGCTGCGCGTTATTGTCAGTGACACGAGTCGCCTTCACGAAAAATTCTCGTGTGATGTTGAAAAGCAGTTGAATACACGTGAAAGTTTCTACCCACCTAGAGTTCTTGTGAGTTCTATATTTTTTGCTAATCGTGCGCTTTCGTCATTTGCTTTCAGTGAAAAACCTTGATCTCTTTATTTTACTTCTCTAAGTAGAAAATTAAGTGAAAAAGTGCTCTTTAATGGACCATTTCAGTACGTTCCCATGTACCCGCAGTGCAGCATAGAACCTCGGTGATGCGAATCTCGTGGAGTCACCGAAGCTATTTGTATCATCCGAAATTCACATCACCAGAAAACATAGAAAAATAGTATGCCACCTAAAACAGCTGGTGTACATTTTCCCTCATTGGGTATCAGGACAGCACCAATGTCATAAACAGCTCTGAATGATTGACAGTAATGTGCTTAGATGTCAACGGTCATACTTGTATTCGTAAGTATAGGCGCGTGCGCGCGTGTGTAAATAATGAACTGTGCGTTCAACGTTTTTACATGTATTTAGCGTCATTTCGGAACATTTCGCTCAATAAAAATTTACAACAATCACCTTACCTTCGCATGGGGCACATTTTTAAGGATCGGCTGTTTTTTTAGTGTGGTGGCATTGGGGATGTCTTTCGGGATATGTACTGTCGGGCCCGCACAGTCGCGAAGTTTGCCCAAAATTTGGTGGACTCCTGTGCATGAGTGTTGGCATCAGTCCGTATCCCGTACAACCGTGCATGTTAATGTTGCGAGACCTGGACTCATTCGCACAGACCATCCGCTTATTCTACCGGTCCTTGTCAATCTTTCCTAGGATGTCTGATTGCGAGGACATGGCTTGAATCGACAGGTAGGTGTTTGTAAACACCGTACGAAACGCGTTAAAGAGATTAACGCGTACAAACGCGTTAAAGAGCGTTTATCACGTGGTGCTGGCCATGCAACGCTTGCGCGAAAAGGAAGTGTTTCCAACGCTTTGCTAAGACGACATGGCGGTGGAACCTACCCGTCACTTACGTTCCACACCTTATCACCTCTGCGGCTCTGAGACGGGCGCGAACGCCCGTCTCAGAGCCACGTGCTTCGTTTTTCAAGATAACTGCCAGATAGCGCTCATGTCTCACATGTGACATGACTTGGTGACTCGATTCGCCTCCGAGCACACTCGAGGCACTCTAATGCAGCGCCTCCAGAATGTCATTCACCGATTTTCTTGCGCAGAACATGAAATAAACGTTTTGTTCAATCTCTTCAGATGCAAGACTATCGTCTTTCGACGAAATTTGCAGATTGACATGCTGATAAGGGGCCAATTTTTATTTTGTATCTCTTTAAACAAAATAAAAAATGAAACACGACGCTATCTGTAGTTCACACGAATGCACACGAAGGCACATTAATGCCTCCAAGATTCGTGCCCATAAACTTCGACCCTACGACGCGCTGCTGATGGTCACCTTGCAGTGCGGCGCGCATGGCCACACTTGGCTCCTTTCACGCGCACTTTGCGAATTTTATAGTTCAACAAAGAACACGAGAAATTTCCCACCAGCACAACCTTGAAAGTCAAGAGATCCAGCGTCTATATACACGGGATGGTCGTGGACGGTTGTGCAGGGAAAGCAGCCGTATTTTTTTTAATAAAGAAACTCGCTAGCAGACGCTGCCTGCATCGGCTTTGCGAGGCGACAGCTGGGGAGTGTAGGAAAAGAAAAAAAGGGGGCGCGCATGTGCGGTCGTGGTGTAAACACCATGGGGTGGGATGCCCAGAGAGAGTTGAAGGAGCGAGCGTGAGCTTGCAGACGCTGCCTACGTCGGCGTTGATAGGCGAGAGAGGGAGGAGAGAGGCGTAAAGGGCGCGCATGCGCAGTGGAGCAGGGACGCCACCGGAACAAGCTCGCTTATAAGACGCCTCGCATCTGAAAATCTGTAAGCAGGTGATGTGTGCTTGAGCCGACGTCTCGACAAGCGGACTTGTCTTTTTAAAGGATGAAGCTGATACCTCTTCATTGATTTCATTTACATCATGTCATATTTGACATGCATGTCATGTCATCCCAGTCATCACACATGTTAATCACGCCTACACATTCTCATTTATACCATATTAGTGAAACGCCCTCGAGAACTCCTTGACGTACACACCATCTCGTCGCTCAAGGCAAAGCTTTCAATGTCCTATGAAAGGCAAAACATTGACCGTCGGCGTCCCGCGTCATCTGGGAAGAGTTATGCTAAATATGACGGTGTCACCATATGATGTCGTGATGACGTACGAGTCGCTCAAGTTTGTGATATCATTATGAGGTGATCATGACGTCAGTGTGGCGCTACGTGAGGTGTCACGACGTGATTATGTCACGACATAGCAACGTAGCTTAGTTAAGAAAGGTCTGATCACGGATGCAATGCAAAACCAGTAGAAGTGCCTTCGATCTTGGAGGCAGCGAAAAACTACCCTTGGTGCAGGAAGCTTTCGAAGGGTACAGGCGCAGCTTTTTCAACACATTCTTTGACGTTGCTTTCGTCAGAATTAGAAGGTGTACTAACGAGTCTAATTGCATTGAATACTACTGCACAAGTCTGTATAATTGTAATCTTCTATTTTTTCTGGTATCTTTCTTGATCGGGGAAAGTTGCATCTGCCCTAAACATGTTCCTGGCCTTGTCATTGTTTAATTAAGACACACTTCATGTACCACCCCGCTGTTCATTGCAGTGCTGCTGCAATTGCATTGCAGTGCTTATGAATAAGTAATAATATTAATTACCTAATAATATATGAACAATTTTTAGTGCATCGACTTAGAAAAATAAGATGGTTTTTACCTCCGAGTTGCCCTAGGCTAATGCACAAAGAACCCTAAGAGTTTTTAAATATACAGATGACATGTATGCACATCATAACGCCGTACGTCATGACCTTTCACTAGTTTGTTGTACGTGCACGCCAGTGGTGCCATTTTTTTTTATATACGCAATGTCGACAAAAACACGTGGCCACTGGATCACGAAGATGGACGTGACAACATACACAGACAAATAATACCGTCAAAGTGCGTCTGCTCGCCCTAGAAATTTTTCGTGTTTACTACATTGCCATCGACGGAATATGCAAAAACAAATGGTCTAGTTTGATAGAGAAAATCGTGAGGTGGCGCCATTTAGTTTCGGGGTTAGCATCAGTGTAATTAGCCTTCACACTGACTGTGCTCCACCAACCGGGAAGGTCAAATGTTACGAGTCGCTTGCCTAGATGAATCGAAGAGAACGAAAATCATCACTTCGCGCGCGATTCTATTGGCCATCAAGAAATAATTACCCAAGTTAACTGTAATAAACATCTGGGTGTATTGTACGGCCAAAAACTTGGCTGGCGTGATCACATTGAACATATTAAAATTAAGGCTACACGCGATGTTGGAATGATAGGTATAGGCGAGGCCGGCCTAATTCCGGTCTTCGCAGAGATACGCTGATCATGATTTACCGCATGTACGTTCATCCAATTCTCTAATTCGGATGTGTACTATCCTCTGGTGGACCAGCATACAAAATAAACCCCTTGATTTTCTTAAAGCGGAAGCTCTTCGAAGTTGTTTAGGTGTGGCAAAATTCACAACTAACGATGTTTTGTATCAAGAAGATCGGATACCCACTCCAGCTTTCAGACTCTTTATTTTAAGAGTTAAAACCTATTTAACATTTTCTGAATCCACTTTAAGAAAACAGAAGTTCGTATTTTTTGCCGAGCTTGGTATCTTTTTCAATGAGCATTGGTCCCGTGTATATAAACTCCAAATGATATTTGTTCAAACACTTCTAGATGCTTTAAATGCTAATACATTCGAGATCATACCATCTGACAAACTGATCGGCCAAGTGCAAATAGAATCTGACGATATCTTCCCAACGAATGCCCTCTAAATATTTGATACGCTTATTAGAAGAACACCTGTCTCAATCAGGTATACTATAATAGTAATATCAACGGATGCATCTACGACTGGCGAGAAAGCAGGTGTGGGTATTTTTTCTCTCTCATCATTCTGGTCCTTTTCATTACGCCGCCCAGGTTATACACCAATATTTGAAGCGGAATTAACGGCCGTTATACTAGCTCTTCGTAAACTTGCAGTAACTCATTCGACAGCTGAGATTTCGTATTACGCGAGTTCATTTTTATCATCGTCGTCGGCATCAGCAGTACCAAACTTTTAAATCATAAATCCCAGCAAGCATTCGTCTAGTGCGAATGATATGGGTGCCAGGTCATCGTGGTATACTTCTAAATGAGATAGCTGACTCACTAGCGTAAGCATCTTTTGCTCTTCCGATTGTGCCAATTATGCCTCGCACAGCTTATGTAACAGCAGCGAAGTTCAGAAAACTTTCCCTTTTTGAAGACTCATCAAAAATTACGATACCGAATTCATATTTACGCACCTGCACTTCACATGGAATGATAAATGGTGTACCACGCGTAGAGTGGAAGTCTCCATAACAAAAATACGTTGCCGTGTACCACCTTTTGATTTATACTTAAACAGGTCTGGTCTGGTGCCATCCTCTCGGTGCTCAAGCTGTAATGAACCTGAAAATATCGACCATTTTCTTCTCCCATGCCATCGTTTTAAAAATCAAAGAAACATTGTTTTGAAATCTTATTTAAAAAAATTGGCAGAACCCACGTAGTGTGAGAATCGATGATATGCGAAGCACGAATAAGAAAAATTTGTATGTCACTTTAAAGTCAGCAGAACGTTCCGAGGTGGAGGTAAATGATGTCATACATCACTTCCACGTCATGATTATCAAGTTTGTATGTGTCGTTTACCTTCGTCATCTATTCACTCCACGTGATACCAAATTTAGTAAATGTGAAGCTATCGAAACGGCCGCGAGCACTCTATGAGCGTGGTATATTGTCATGTTCTTACATTACACGCGTGTCAGGATTATCATGTTTGCACCAGTCATATACATTCGTCATCTATTGACGACACTAACACCAAATTTGGTATATGCGGAGGCAGCAAAACGGCCGCGAGGGCTTCATGAAGGGCCCAATATACTCAAATGTAGCATTGACGCGCGCAAGCTGGGCACAGCGACTCTACGTTAGTGAAATGTGAGCACTCTATAGTCTGACGCCAGGCGCGACCAGCGTTCGTCAGCGTGGCCCGACGGCAACCTGCGCGAAACGCGACGTGCAGCATTTCGCGCCGATGCGTTACCCAAACAACACTGCGTCTCCCTCTTTTCGTGACGGAAGGACGCTGTATGCGCTGAAACGCGCATGCGTCAAAGCAAACCAGTGCAGCACGTGCCTACAAGTATCTGGCAGGACCGGCGTCAGGGGTGGCAACGCCGGCGTGACGCGACGAAACGAACGCCGGCGAGCACGCGCACCGCGTCACGTCGAAATGTAGTGGCACCTTGACTGTGGCATGCAGTCACGTTCTCACAAGACACGCATCTCATGAATATCATGTTTGCGCCAGTCACATACCTTCGTCATCCATTGACGTCACGTAATACCATATTTGACATATGGGAAGCTAGCGAAATGGCGGCGAGCGAATCAAGTCTGTGGCATGTAGTCATGTTGTTACATGACACGCATGTCGTCATTATCATGTTTGGATGTGTCATTTACCTATGTCGTCCATTCGTGTCGCGTAATACCGAGTTTGGTACATGTGAAGCTAGGGAAACAGCCACCAGAGCTTCATGAGCGTGGTATGTAGCCATGTTGTTACATGACACGCATCTAATGATTATAATGTGTGCACCAGTCACATAACTTCGTCATCCATTCACGTACCGTAATGCGAAATTTGGTATATGTGACGCTAGCGAAACGGCCGCGAGCGCATCATGAGCACGGCATGTAGTCATGTTGTGACATTATACGCATGTCATGATTCTCATGTCAGGGTCTGTCGCTCGTGTTCGCCATGCAATCATGTCATACCATATCCGTTTTGCAACATGCCATGTGAACGAAACCACCGCAAGAGCTGCCGGACCATGAAATGTAAATCATGAGATTCATGACATACATGTCGTGATTTTCATGTTATGACTACTCAAATATGTCATTCATACAGTCATTTTGTACCATACCAAGTTTGGTATCGATACCATTATCAAAATGGCCATGAGAGCTAAACGTCGTAGGCAGATAGATAGATAGATAGATAGATAGATAGATAGATAGATAGATAGATAGATAGATAGATAGATAGATAGATAGATAGATAGATAGATAGATACGCTCAATTTCAATGAAGTTTGCCAAGAAATGCTTCGCATTTGAAACTAAGATTATCACTTACTACTCCTAAGATTTTGTCCTTTGGGGCTGCTTCATTAGGATTCAGCGACAGGAACATCTGCGGTGCTCTCTGCGAATTCCTACGTGGCACAAGAAAATTAGCTTGCTAAAACCATTGATTAGCTCTCGATTTTTACAAACTAATCTAACATTTATTATTTAACTATTACACTGTAATGACTTAATCTTTAGAAGGATTTCATATAACGATTACAACTCTGTTGTTAAATAATTATATTATTTATTTTCTTTCATTTTTCACATTGTGCCAAAATAATCCCGCTAAGTCCAAAGTAATCATATTTCCCTAGCCTGGATAAGCTTAAGGTATTGACTTACATTAACCGCCAGCTTCTTGGCCAATCCCCTTAGTGGGTGAGAGCCACAACAAAAGATCAAGCAAGCAATTGGCAGATTGTGCCACGTCATAGAGGAAAAGTCTATCAGCCAACCTATTCAGCTATCTTCGCTAACATGGAAGCGGTGTTTGTAAGAACACACATTTGGTTTGCGCGAAATAACACAGACGAAGGATATTACACAGGACGGGCGCAAACTTGAACTGTGGATGTTTGCTCCTGTGCACTCTCCTTGGTCTGTGGTTTTTCGCGCAACCCAAATATGTGTTCAAGCACGCACCAATCAGCCCAAGTGAAAGCTTTATTGTTTACAAAAGTTTTCTTTGCACCATTTGCGAGTGCTACCATAATATTCAAGATTTTCAATATCATCCTTATTCGATATATTTCCCCGATTGTAATTGATTAAACTTGGTTGCGAGCCAGTGCTTCTCGTGTTTCCTTTTTAACCAGTTCCTTATCGTTCACGCTGTTAAGTACCACGAATATTCAGAATTAATTGCAAAATACTGAAGAACGCCCAGTTGCATCCTCGCTATAGCCATTCCGACGGGCACTATACTAGCTTAAACATTCTACAGTTACGGGCCATCCATAGAGGGCCCACGACGCGGCGGTCAGACACCGGTTGCCCGTGCCGACGTGGGAGCTGCATGCCCGCAGTGGTTTCTCCCCCGTAAAAAGTTGCCCCTCTGGACCTTAATAATGTTCATTGTCTGTCTGTCTGTGTTCAAAAGCAGCAAGTGGTTGTTCTAAGCTCGGTTTGAAGCATAGAAGACAGGTGCCTGCGAGGCCGGTTCTGCCTCCTGGCTGTTCAGATAAGTAAGCCCAGATAGGTCGGATCAATTGTCCATTGTTTTCCTGCACTCACTTGCGGCGTTATACTGCGCCGACGATAACGCCAGCAACTATAGCATGAGATGCCAACGTGTTCGCAGTCTCTTCTGATTTCATTGTGTCACAAGAGGTCCCAATAATTTACGGAGCCATCCACGCTACACCACACAAGTGAACACTTTCCTGCTCGGCGCCTCGTTCTCCAGAAATGGCAGAGGGCACAGATGGTTTCGTGTACCGAGTACGGGGATTCGGCAGCCTCGTCGAATGTAAGCTCGTCGAGTTCATCCGTGAACTTGACGCCGTGTCTGTATGCAGTTGGTGTGGCACGGTGACGAAAGAGAAGACGAATTTATCCAACTGCGGAGACATCGCCTGTAAGGAATGCCACGACGAAGTTGGTTCAGGTGCTTGCCCGGTTCACGGCAGACCCTTGTCTCGCTTCATGGAGATTCAGTGGCGACAGAGCTATTGTGTTGGGTCGGAGAAAGTTCGCTGTGTGAATGCGAGGCGTGGTTGCGAGTACGAAGATACGCTTCTCAACCTGGATTCTCACCTGAGAAACAGTTGCACACTCCACATCGTTGCATGCGTGAGGTGCGGGCGGGGTGTGATCTACAAGGAGATGCGCGCTCACTTTACAACCTGCGGGGGCGCTTCAGAAGCCTCCTCAGGCTCAAGTGCTGCGGCGTCCCTGGTCCACGACTTGGGTAACGTTCGCAAGAAGCTTGACCGTGCGCTAAGGCTGCTGAAATTGGATGATGATGCACAGTGCGAAGTTTACCAAACCGTCATCGCGGCAAGCGAGCTATTCTCCCGAGTCCAGAATCAACTCGCCATGGCGGGTTCATCTATTACAGACTGAAATCTGCCGCTCGCGGAGTCACGGCCCCAACGAGACTGATGGAGAACGTCAATGTGGGATCTCGAGACCAGGCGAGACGCTTGTTTTTTTTTTTTTTGCCTACATTGAGCGTTATCATAAAGAGCTCTCGTGGGAGCCTACGTCTACCTGCATTTCTAATAAAGTGGGTGGTTGGGCACTTCTACAATCATTTCATGTTGTAAATTTTCGATAAGCGCTGTTTCACAGTGCAACAATAAGTTCTGTTCACTTTAAGTGCAAATACTTCAATCAATTATTGCAATCAGTTAATATTACAAATAGTGGATTGTTACAGAACATAAAAAATCCAAATGATATATATATATATATATATATATATACAACGTAAGCAGGCAGGGATAGTAAGGAGAAGCAGATGAAGAATTGAAGAATTGCTTTAAAATAAACATGGCGTGAGCCAGAGGAAAACAACAACAACAGCAACACGCCACGTCCTACCGTCATCGTAGCGTCACACGAGTCGACTGGATGGAGACCTGCCTGCACCTTCATTCGTCGCTCAGCACTGACGCAGTTCTCCGCAAGACACCCTGAACATACATGGGCTACCATACAAGCGCCTAGCATTACGCATCGACCAGCATCATGTCAGAACCATCTGCTTACCTTGACATCCCTAAGTACACCGGATCAGCGGACGACGGATCCGTAGAAATATGGTTCAACCTCTTTGAGCTCCACGCCACCGCTTCATCTTGGTCGGAACAGGAGATGATCTCCAACTTCACCGACTACATCTCCGGTGAGGCTTTCAAGGTTTACTTGGCACACATATTCGAAAACGACGAATCGTGGCAAAAGATCAAAGAAGAGATGATAGGCCGTTTTCGAGACTATGATGAAAACTTTCTCACTGCCAACCATCTGAAAACAATCACACTCGGTCACCACAGCCAAAAGCACTGCTTACGCATTGAGACACCAAGAAACAATCGGCCTTTGAAACAAGACTAATTAAAGCACCCTCTCTCTGAAAGGCAGCCAGATCTTTTGGGAGGAAGAGTGTACCCTCCACCGCACCAAGTTTTGCAACTGCCCGATCGCAAACCAATCGTTACGTCATCACTGCATCGTAGCACTCACGTTAGGGAGCCAACCTGTGCACTGTAATCTCCGTCTCGCGCACTTCGACCACCTCCTGCTTTTCCGTCGTCTGGCTCTTCAGTTGCTCACAACGCTCACCTCGCATGTCACATGCTCACTGCGGTCGAGATAGAGCCACGAAATTCGGAAGATACTCAGCCGAACCCTGGGTCCAGATTCATGTGTCAGAACAACTCAGCTCCTTAGTTGCGCAGAGAGACAGACATTGCCAAGTAAAATTCAAACAAACCACGGCTCTCGAGGTGTCGCCGCGTCCAGCCACTTGAGAGTCTTAACAAACAACACAGGAGGCTCGGAAGCATCAAATCTCACGCGTTGCCGAGAGCCTGAAGCATCCAATAATAACGGCGTCGCAAGAGCCTCCGAAGATCTTCCAGACAATTCTAGCGCACAACCCTTTTTACCTGAAATGCAGCATAACAGTCCACAGACTACACGTCTATCTACTGGAGACAAGTGGCCCAGAAAATCAGTGCCATGGTCAAAAAGGGCTACCACCCTCAGCTCCTTCCGCAGCAACACCATAAATGCAAGCAAAAGCAAGCCCAAGGGCAATATAGTCTCCAAGGGTACACCAACAAGGACGACGACGAACGGAACCATCTTCGAAAGAACACACATGGTTTATAAAAATACGTTTACAAACGAGTCAACCAAACCGACGACATATGCAAGATGTCTCGCTCAAAACATAGAAAGCATCGAATCCAGAATATTTTCCCAAGGGACGTCGAGTAAGCTTTCTCCAGTCGAGATCAATACTCAGGCAACACGACATAGAACGACGAGAAAGGCGCCAAACCACACCCTGTATTTCGCAAGGACGCAGAAATCACCGCACCAGCCTCAGTCAACAAACACGTAAACGGGTGGCGCCACATGTGTTCCAATCAAGACAAAAAGCACGATGCCTGCGCAAATCATCCAGCCGGTGCTCCACGCCCATCACACCACGTTCATTCATCCCTAGAATGCCGGCTGTGTTCCCATCTGATTCCACGCTCAAAGCATGCTTATGTAGGCCAAAGCGCGACAGCCAGCCTCGCCCTCCAGAGCTGTTCTTGATACCCCGCATTGGTGCCCTCTCCTGTGAAGCCTTAATTGATTGATTGATATGTGGGGTTTAACGTCCCAAAACCACTATGATTATGAGGGACGCCGTAGTGGAGGGCTCTGGAATTTTAGACCACCTGTGGTTCTTTAACGTGCACCCAAATCTGAGCACACGGGCCTACAAACATTTCCGCATCCATCGGAAATGCAGCCGCCGCATCCAGGATTTGAACCCGCGCCCTGCGGGTCAGCAGCCGAGTACCTTAGCACCGCGGCGGGGCTTCTGTGAAGCCTTTGTGCGAGCTTACGGAACATAGTTGTGATACAGAACTACAGCCCATTTCGACATTTTTTAGGAGCGAAGCTCCTTATGGCGTGGCTTGGGCGTCCCTCGTATGTAACCACCAGTGGCACATACCCGAAATAGGTATAACACTTGACCTCCAAGGTGGTGCCAGTGAGAGATTTCTTCTGTGCGTTGTTTAACAATAAAAAATAGTGCTCAATGTACATGCCAATGGCTGCTAATGGTGAATGAGAGACATGAGCATTCGGATTTTAGTCAACGCGCACGCTGCGATCCCCATTAGCAGCCATTGGCATGTAAATTGAGCCCTATCTGACAGGGAAAGGTTGCTACGTTATACTCGCTGGGCGTAACCTCCTTGGTTTTCGAAAGGTTTAGCGAGCGTTTGGTCGCAGTGCCATGAATACAGTGAACTAGAATATACCATGAACTCGAGGTGGTTAAAGGTGGGAAGTGGACCCAAAGCGCAGGCCGTAAGAAAGTGTGCGTGTGCCACCTCTCATTTAGTTCTTGGAATGTCCGCTGGATGGCGGTGCTTCTATATGGGGACGTGTTTTTGGAGAGCTCCGGAATGACAGCTACAGATAAGTGTTTTTGCATGTTTCCAGCTTGCCTCTGTCTGTAGCGTTATGAGAACGTAAGGCGCTAGCGTAAAGCTTGATTAGGTCTATTACGGTGTACGTTTTTTTTTAGTATTTTGTACTGTGTCTTTTTTTCTCCAGCCACCACGTGGCTGAGGTCTGCGCGTAGACCGACCACGTGCATGCGCAGGTGCTGTGAAGTGTAGCGTATTTATTTATTATTGTGGTTCTTTTTGGCTTAGACCAGTGTATTTTAGTACAGTTTTCTAACACGTGGGCATCGGTAAACTGAGCTAGCCATGGTCAAAAAGACCGTAAAGTGTTCAGAGTGCGGGGTAGGTTGGAAGGTGGAAGTTAGTGCGGAGGAGAAAGCAGAAGATGACGCCAAGTGTAGACAGTGCGAGTTCGAGGAGAAAATGAAAAATATGATGGCGGTCCAGAGTGGGCTCATGGAGAAAATCGCAGAGCTGGAGAATGCATTGGCGAAGGAGCAAGAGAAAACGACAGCCACGGAAGGAAGGCTCCGGTCAGCCGAGAAGGGCCTATCGAAGGTCGTGAAAGGGAACGAAGACGCAGGTGACGGCGGAAGCATTATGGCGACGACCCCCCGTGCGGGAGAGATGAAGGAAACAGGCATGACAAAGGCAGATACATTTGCCACAGGGCCCAGCTACCGGGAAGTAGTTTTGAGGGAGGGAGGGAGCAAACCAGCAGCCGTGACTCACGCTAGTCACCTAGTCAGCAGCCAGGTGCAGGTTTTCAGAAGGAATGTCTGAACAGGTCATCATCGCCGGTGACTCAAATTTAGTCCGATGCGCAGCGGCAATCAAAGAAAGGGTGAAAGGCGACAAGAGAGTTGCGATAGGGACGTTCCCAGGACAAACGCTGGGGACAGTAATGAGTCAAGCGGGTGAACAACTCGCAGCTAAAGCTAACAATCGTAACCTCGTTGTAATTGCGGGAGGGCTAAATGACGTCCTGAAAAAGAATCGTCAGGACTAGCGACGACCTTGGCGAAAGGGGTGGATGACATGCGCGCCGTGTCCCCCCAGGTGCAAATTGTAGTATGCACAGTACCGGAAGTACCAGTACGCAACGTCAACCTACAAAGAGCGGTTGTCGACGCAAACAAAGAGATATGGCAAATTAGTCGAGAGAAGGGTTTCGAGGTAGTGGATTTAAACAGGGAAGTGCACAGGTGGGGTGGATTCCAAAGAGACAAGATTCATTTCGATAAGAGGCTTGGACACGAGGTGGGCTGGCGACTGGCAGGACGCGCAGTAGCTTTTTTGGGGGGCTCACGGGCCCTTCGGAGTCCGGGGTAGCTCGTAACAGGGAAAACAACCAGGAGGACGCTTTGACAGGTAGAATTGCGAAAAACCAGAAAAAAGGTAAAAGAAAAAGGAAAAAGGCGCGTGTTGCAATTAGTTACATAAACATGCAGGGTGGCAGAAAGAAGGCAAAATGGTTAGAGATTGAGGAGCAGTTAAACAAAGAACAGATAGGCGTGTATGCGGTTACAGAAACACACCTTAGAGACTTGGAAGAGCCACCACATATTGAAAATTATGTTTGGGAAGGGTGTAACAGGACCATATCGGAAAGGAAAGGTGGGGGTGTAGGAATGCTAATTCATCGCGGAGCCAAATGGGTTAGAGTGAAACAGACGTGTTCAGAGCACCTCTGGGTTCTGGGCACAGTAGGTGGAAAGGAAACGTGGCTAGGGGTAGCCTACTTGTGGACGGGGAATAACTGCAGAGAAAAGAACCAGGAGATAGTGGATTGCATGAGTGCGGATATTAAGGAATTTGGTAATGGGGCCGAAATCATCCTTCTAGGGGACATGAATGCCCACATACATGACCTTGACGGATATTCAGACACCAATGGGAAGTTATTACTAGATCTTTGCGAGCAACATAGTCTGGAGATAGTTAACACGGGGCCTAAATGTGACGGTCAGATCACATGGGAAGTCGGAAACAAGCAATCAAGTATTAATTATTGTCTCATGACTGAAGGAATTTACCACAAACTGACAGAAATGAGGATAGACGAGGAAGGCATTAACAGCTTGGGTAGTGATCATAAACGAATAACATTACAAATGGGATACGAAACTGAAAATATGAGCATGGAATCAAAGTCTGGCAGCTCGTATTTAAATGACAAACAAATAATAAATATAGCCGCAAGAGTCGAGGAAGAAGTAGGCGAAATACCAGGCAAGGACTGGGAGTATAGTGAGCTGTTACATCTAATGACGAAGGAGATAGGGAAAGAGAAGAAAACTGTTTGCTGGAAAGGAAAAAGGAAGCCAAAAAGTTGGTGGAACAGGGAAATCCGGGAGGCGATCGAGAAGCGACGCGAAGCATCACGGGAGCATAGAAAGGCAAAAAAGGAGAAGCGGCCGCAGGACGAAGTCAAAAAAATATGGGAAATATATTTAGAGAAAAAATCCCTTGTACAGAAATTGGTAGAGGCAAAAATTAAAGGTGAAAGTGAACGCTGGATGACAGAGATACACGAAAAAAAGGAGGCCGCGCCTAGGATTTTTTGGAGCCACATAAAGGCGCTAGGTAGGAAGTCTGTCACAACGCAACAACATATTCTAGATGAAGGAGGAAATCAATTGGAAGGGTACGAAGCGCTAGGTTACATCCAAAAGGTAACAGCCGATTCGTTTAAAAAGAGCGTCCAGGGGATCTCCCCGGTGAGTAAAAGTGTGGCGGAGAAAGCAACAGAGGAAGAGCTAGTACTTGATAATTTCAACTGGAAAAAGGCCGAAGGCAAAATTCCAAAGCGCACTGCCGCGGGTTTAGATGGGATTCCCGTTAGCCTCATTGAGGACATAACACTAAAGAAGCATTGTTAAAAGCAGTAGAAAAAAGCTTAAAGGACGGACAAATACCGGACAGTTGGCGACAAAGTAGAATGAACTTTATCTATAAAGGCAAGGGAGAAAAGGACAAAATTCGCTCGTATAGACCACTAACCATTACATCGGTACTATACAGGTTGGCGATGCAAGCAGTAAAAATGAAAATAGAAACATGGGCCGAACATAACGATATTTTGGGAGAACTTCAGAACGGATTTCGAGTCGACAGGCGGTTAGACGATAACCTGTTTGTTCTCACTCAGTGTATAGAAATATCTAAAATAGAGAATAGGCCCTTGTACGTGGCTTTTCTAGACATCACTGGGGCATACGACAACGTTAATCAGGAAATTTTGTGGGATATATTGAAAGGAATGGGCATGGGCGACGACTGTATACAGCTTTTGAGGGAGATATACCGAGAAAATACAGTTTGCATAGAGTGGGAAGGAATGCGTAGCAAAGAGAACGTTGAGGTTAGCAAGGGTCTGAGACAGGGATGTCCATTGTCCCCGCTGTTATTCATGCTGTACATGGTGAGTATGGAAAAAGCGCTAGAAGGTAGCAACATTGGTTTTAATCTGTCACACAAACAGGGCGGCATGATGATTGAGCAGAAGCTTCCAGGTTTATTTTATGCGGACGATATCGTCTTATTTGCGGACAGTCGAGATGATATACAGCAGCTGGCGAATATATGCGGAAGGGAAGGTGAAGCTCTTGGACTAGGATTCAGTGTAACGAAGTGTGGATTGATGGTATTCAATGATCCCTGTGATCAGACGGTGTCCATACAAGGCCAAGAAATACCGAGGGTAAGCGAATACAAGTACCTTGGAGTATGGGTAAATGAGAGTGATAGATACATGGAGGTACAGGAAAAAGCCTCGGCAGCAAAAGGAAAGACGAATGCGGCAATAATGAGGCACAGAGCGTTGTGGGGATACAATAGGTATGAGGTGCTTCGAGGTCTGTGGAAGGGTGTAATGGTTCCAGGGCTTACTTTTGGGAACTCAGTGGTGTGCATGAGGGCAGAGGTGCAATCGGGAATGGATGTAAATCAAAGGACTGTGGGACGCCTCGCGTTGGGTGCTCACGGGAAGACGACAAACGAGGCTGTGAAGGGCGATATGGGGTGGGCAGGTTTTGAGGCGAGGGAAGCGCAGAGCAAAATAAGGTTCGAAGAAAGGCTAAGAAATATGAAGGAGAGTAGATGGGCAGAGAAGGTGTTCCGTTATTTGTATAGGAAGAGCGTGGACACACAGTGGAGAAAAAGAACTAGAAGACTCACTAGTAAATATACGGCTGGTACTGTAAGCCATATGTCAACAAAGAGCGTTAAGGGAAAAGTCAGGGAGGCGGAGAGGATTTACTGGATGGCAGCTATGGAGAAAAAACTGGCTTTGAGTAACTACCGAAAGGGCAAAAATGAAATAAGGAGGGAGACATTTTACGATAATTCAAGGGGAAGCGCTTTACTGTTTGAAGCGAGATCGGGTTGCCTTAGAACGCGTAGTTATAAAGCAAGATTCAGTAAAGAAGAAGAACAATGCACATGCTGCGGGAAAGATAAGGAAACGGCGGAGCATGTTCTGATTGAATGTGGAGATATCCACCCAGGTGTACGTTTGGGCACGAGCCTACAGGAAGCCTTGGGTTTTAGGGACAACAATGGAAAGCTGAACACACCCGCGATTGAAATAAGTAAGAGACGGTTAGAGTATTGGTGGCAGAAAATTAGAGAGAAAGGACAAAAATAAATATTGGAAAAATAAAATATGGACAGTGTGCCGTAAATGGCAGAGAACTTAAGCTGAAAATTTACCTTTTTTTCCATTAAGATAGAATTTATCGAGGTAGAGGCATTAGGCCAACATCAAAAAAAGAAAAAAAGGTTTTTTTTTTGTCGAGCCTGGTGGCATACTTGTCACCACCCCGTTATAAAGGGGACGCTCATAGCATCCATCCATCCAATATATGATAAAAAGATGCGAGATGGTGGGACTTGGAGTGTTGAATAGATGAACGAACGGACACACAAACAGATGCATGGATGGACGCATGAACGGACGCAGGGGCGGATGCATGAAAGAACGCAGGGACGGGCGCACGAACAGACGCATGGACGGTCACACAGACGGACGCATGGACGGACGAATGCTTCGCCCCACTCTCCATCATTCACTCCGTGGATATGCTGCCATTTTTTTTTCACTGAAAGACTGCTTGTTCATGATGATTTATGTGTAACGCGCGCATGCGATAGGGGGGAGGGGGATTCCTGTGATGTAAGAAGGCAGGGATGGTTAGGAAAAGCAGATGAGGAAGAAGTGCTATGAAATAAACATGGCGTATAAGCCAGGCCACGTCTCCCCATCATCGTAGTAACACACACACACACGCACGCGCACACGCACGCAGACACACACACACACGCACACACACACACACACGCACACGCACACACGCGCGCACACGCACACACACACGCACGCGCACACGCACACACACACGCACACGCGCACATTCACGCACACACACACACACACACACACACACACACACACATCGCCATCGCACTTGCATTGCGCCAGTCTTGCGGGAGTGATCGTGTCTTAACCGATTTTACAAATAATACTGCTAAATAAAAAGAAACCCATTCGGCATATCTCTTGAGAAACTCTGTTGGTAGATTATCCGGACCGCTTCCTTTTTTTTGCGTCTAGCTCAAGCAGTAACTGAAAAACACCTTCAAGATTGATAATAAGGGCTCCATTGCGGTTGTTACGTAGGTGCAGACGGATGCCTCAATCTTATCTCCCTGGTCTGTTGTGAAAACTGACTAAGAAGAGAAAGAGAGTGAGAAAAGAAAGGCAGGGAGGTTAACCAGATATTGGCATCTGGTTTGCTACCCAGCACTGGGGGTGGGGAAGTAGGGGCAAGAAAGAGGGGTAGATAGAGAAAAAAACACGCCAATATTGCTCAGGTCCTTCCTCAGCTAGTCAAAACCGACTAAAAAACGATAAAAAGTATCGACTTAGTCTTCAACGTTTGTCGGAATGCGCCCCTCGTGATCAATCTGCTCAATTCTTTCCTTTCTTTAACTGAAGTAACGCCAGAATTTGCATGGCGAACTTCCGAGGAAGTTAACAAGCGTTTCACCAAAAAAAAAACTTTATTTTTGATTTTCCCAGGGCTTGTTTCAACTTGACTTTTACAGCTACCGCTTCCGTCGCTCTATCTTTTTTTTTAGCCGTTTGATTTGCCGTTTCATACGGATAATGCTACGTGATATCCAAGGATTTCGTTCACGCGTTTTCTTAATAATGCGAGTAGCAACATAGCGATCAACGCAAGTCACGACATCGCTTTTAAAGTACCGCCCCAATTGTTCTACAGATTCGAAGCTAGATGCTCGCTCGAAGTCATACAGCTGCTGTTCTTAAAAAATCTAAGATGGAAGTGTCATCGATCTTTTTAAAGTCTCTTACTTTTACTAGAAAACGGTCTTTTTAAACGGCATGCAGTTGTCTTTATGACCAAGAACAACAGTTTGTGGATCGAATGTGCCATCTAAAGTGTCTAGGACGAAGTCTGTTACATTTTGCGACAAGAAAACGAGGTCTAATAATGACTTCGACGAACTTGTAATCCTAGTTGGCTCGCGCACACTTTGTTCCAGGCCATGGCAGAACTCATTGTTTCAGTCTCACCAGGCATATTATTTTGCCAGTCAATGTGTGGCAAGTTGAAGTCTCGGGCCATTATCAACATCGTGTTCCCGTTAACATGGTCACTCAAAAAATCACTTAGCGAATCTAGAAACTGAGGCGTAGACACAGGTAGTCTATATACTGAGTCAACATTGTACACTATACCGTCGAAAGTAATCTTACACCACACAGTTTCACAAACATGACATTCAATTATGACAACTGGTGTCAAATTTTTAACAATGATGGCAGCACCACCGCTTCGCGTACCTCTGTCGCATATGAAAAGCTTATACCATGGAGGAACAATGCAATCACTGCATATTTCATCCCGCAACCATGTTTTTGTCAGTAATACAACATGGCGACTATGTGCCATTAACAGATATTCTAATTCCGTAACTTTATTGAGGATGCTGCGAGCATTTCTTACAGGAATTCTTAGCTATGAATGGGATTGGTTTTTTGAATTACCAGCAGAGCTGTCCGAGTCAAAAAAGTCATGTTAGTCATGCACAATCGCCACTGACGTCGCTTTAACTTTGTTATCATTCTTGTCACTCCGGTATTGAAAAAGATGGCGCTCATTTTTTTTATCATCCCCGACAAACATGCCTCCGTTTACCTTCAATTTATCGTGCACTATTGAGACTATCGCCCCTTTAGCTCGGTCTGGCGCTGGAGTTTCCCATAATTTCTTTTTTAGTTCAACTGTCTCTTTTGTATAGTCGTTACTGACACTAAAAGAATTGACCTTTAGTTTCTTGCAATTACGCAATACATTCTATTTTTCACGGTAATCTATGAATTTAATGATTACTGGTCCTACTTTCCCTGTCTTTTTTTACTGACATGGTGAATTCTTTCTGCCGAATTATTTCTACCCGCGACTTCCTCCTGCAAATTTTATCGATAACTGCATTTCAAAAATCATTCTCAGCTTCATTGTCGGCCTCGGGAATTCCAAAAACAAGGAGATTATTTCTTCGGCTTCTGTTTTCATAATCCACTAGTCGTTAAGCTTGTTGGTGAACTATTTTTTCAAACCTTTTAATTTTCTTTTGCATACTTTGCATGGCACTAAGAAGGATGTTCATTCTTTATGTCTTTTCATTATGTTCGGCAACTTCTCTGGTGTTCATCTTCTCATCACATTATGTCTGGTTATCTAAAATTCGTTGCAACAATTCAACATTCTTGGGAGCCGGATATTCTTCCACATCCCCCCAAGTCAACGAAAGTAGTATGGACAACCAACAGTCATCTGCAGTACACCAATATCGCCAAGGGCACAGTACGACAATTAAGAATCTATTGTCACTTTAGTAACAAGCTGCATAAGGTTGAACACCAACCTGCAAAGGTAGCAGCAGTGGTTTAGCCTTCCTAGCTGCTTGAGCCATGTCGTGACCGCTGATGGGGCCATCACCGTGTCCGTATTTAAGTACGCCTGTGGTCGCTGACGTCACCGTTGTCCATCGAAGATTGCCCGATAGGATTTCCGATGTCTCGTTTCCGTAGTCATGCAGCAGGATCGGTGGCTGCCCTCGCATGTTGCTCGTCGTGATGACGGCTAAAATCTAAGAACTGGCCTGCAAAGGTAGCAGCAGCGGTTTAGCCATCCTAGCTTCTTTACCATGCCCTCTGATGTGGTCATCGCCGTGTCCGTACTTACGTACGCCTGTGATCGCTGACGTCACCATTGTCCATCGAAGCTTGTCCGACAGGATTTCCGATGTCTCCTTTCCGTAGTCATGCAGCAGGATCCGTGGCTGCCCGAACAGGTTGCTCGTCGTGAACACAGCTAAAATCTAAGAAAGTGCCTGCAGCGATTTAGCCATCCTAGCTCGTTGAGCCGTGCCGTGCTGTTTGATGGGGTCATCGCCGTGTCTGTACTTACGTATATGCCTGTGGTCACTGACGTCACCGTTGTCCATCGAAGATTGTCCGATAGGATTTCCTATGTCTCATTTCCGTAGTCATGCAGCAGGATCGGTGGCTGCTCGAGCATGTTGCTCATCTTGAACACAGCTAAAATCCAAGAAAGTGCCTGCAGTGGTAGCAGCAGCGGTTTGGCCATCTAAGCTGCTTGAGCCGTGCCCTGCCCTCTACCATTACCTCATATATGAGGTAATGGTATGAAAATGGCAAGGAGGTTAAACAGAAAGCAAGGATCTGGTTTTCTACACTGCACTGGGAAGGGGAAGATTGAAAAGTGAGGAAGAGGGCTTGAGAGAGAGAGAAGCAAAAACACACACACCACACACACGGTAATGCCATAATCGTTCGACGAGGCGAGTCGCTCGCACAAACTTCAAGAGGGCCTTCATCGCTTTTCAGCCTGAAGCTCAATGTTTCCGGCATTCCAAAATTGATTTTTTGGGAAGCAGCTATACATACTTATGTGTATGAACGAAATGTGCTCATCTTTTTTTGCAGTGAGCTTCTGGACAGTCTTGCGACGTCATAATACGAAAATGCGCGGTCAGTTCATTCTACCCGGTGCAGTAGAATGTCTGGGCAAGAACTCATTAAGTTTCCTAAATTGAACAAGAGGGGACTCTGGCACTGCAGTCGTTGAGCAACCATGGGTGTAAACAGAAATTTGCCTAGTCTTCATGCTTGCGGGCTTCAAATGTACTTGTGGCTTTGTTTATTGTTGTGCTTTGGATTTGTTTCCAATAAAAAAAAACGTACCATTGTGATATTCACGAGCCGATTTCAATCAGTGAGTCTAAATAAGGTTACGGTGGTGAAATATGCAACGGCAGGACATTTGCGGGTTGTCGTTTCGTGACAAAGCGGCTCCAAGCCACGCGAAGCCGGACGGAGCCGAAAGTACGAATATTAGGCAAATCCGTGTATTCCCGTCATCCCTATGCTCGCTATGCACCATGTGTTGCAGCTCCCTCTAGTGTAATAATAGAAAATAACTCTGCAAGAAAAGGCTGGTGATGCTCTCAAAGCGCAATAAGACAGATGAAAGAAGTTGCCGAAGGTTACGGCACGCTCTACACTCTAAGGGGGGAAAAAAGACTCGTTTCGGTGAATTCTGACTCGCCTTGCATGAGACTCCTTCTGAGATGCGTGAACTCTTTATACGTGGCTGACAGTCGGTGCGTTCTAATAAAGTGCACCTTCAATCTCTTGGTAAAAGTGAAAAGGTTTTCATCTGGAGGTGCAAATGAGTGTAACTTTGAGTGCTTGTTATCATCGTTGCACACATAATGCGCACTAACAGGCAACGATGCCAAGGAAAACATAGAGGATATTATTAGAAGTGATTATATTGTGAGTGCGAAGAAATAAAAGCGAGCGCCGACAGGGACCGAACCTGTGACCTTCGATCAAGGCGTATGATGCGGCACTACTGCGTTTGGGGAGCTTTATTTATTGGGGGCCGAGAATACAATGTAGGAAGGTAAACGAAACGGCCCAAGCATGCGAGCCGTGTATGAAAAAGAACGCGATGAACTACGTCCCTTGCCGGAGCAAAGTTGTATATGAGGTCCCAACAACCAGTGGGAACGCCTATACCGGGCAGACAGCCGGTTGCCTCAACGACCGCCTGCACGAACGCGCCAGCAACTTCAAGGCAAGAAGCGGCAGCAATCTGGGCCCTCAAATCAAACCAAGTTTGTTCATCTTTCGAAGAAAGGAAAGATAGGAGTTGTGACAAAAAGCATACACTTCACTGAGCAACGTGTGGTTGCCTGCCACGTTTTCAGGAGTCCCGGGTGCTGGGCACCTAGTCATTCATGCCCACTTGTGATTTTGTCCGCTGTCTGCGAGCGGCTAATAACCTCGAGCATTTTTCTTTTTGCGCTCATATAAAAGCAATACGGGTGTCGCGCACCTGTCGCTTGATTTTATATGTTTGTACCAACAATCAGAAGCTGCCCAGTAAGCTCCTTTCCTCTACTTCTGGAATATCATTACACAAAGCCCCTTTGCTTGGCCTTTCAATGCGCCAAAAATGGTGATTTGGTATGCATTCTTGTGACTGGGGTCTGAAGGCATACCATCCCTCCTGCCAGTCGTTGCGGCTCGGGTCCGGCTGGTCTCACCGTGCATAGCTGGCCGCCGCCATCAGACCTATTTCGCCCATTTTGAAGGGACGAAGGCGCGTTCTTCGGGAGGTATCTACAGAGGTGTATTTTACATTATTTACAAGCGAGCGTTTTTTGCCACATGACAAACATTTAGACCAAGATGTCGTCCTACATCGTGACGATCTCGTCGAAGGCTCTACATCGAAAAGGCATATCCCGGCCTTCCACTTATACAGCCACTTATAATAATCATTGTTTACATCTCTTGCCTCATTACCTGGCGTCCTTTGGCCATCAAATGGCCCTTACGCCGCAGAACACGAAACATCATCATTATCATAATTTTATTGGAGGCTACATCAATTCCTAATTACATTATTGGCATAGAAACCTTGCACTATGCTTCATCGGCAGGCTCAGCAAACTTCAGTCCTTATATGTTCAACATTTTCGCCACATGCACTAGCATACAATGAAGGCGTAAAGGAAAAAAAGTTTTTTTTTTGTCACTGTTCTCATTGCCATGAAAGAACACTAAAGAAGAGGCGACAATACTAGCCATCATTAGAAACGGAGAACGTAAGCTAATGCAATGCAATGCATATTGACCCGAGAAGTGCGCAAATCGTACATATTGGGTGGCGCCAGTTTTTTCTTGGTAATATTGTGATTGAGTACATTTCAGTATTTTTTTCGCTGCAGAACTTATTGGTAAGGAGTATCCAAGGCAATATGGACCTCAAACTCTACACAGCAAAACAGTTCGATTAGAACAGCTACACAATACGGAATCACAGCCGGGCTGGACTGCAGGATAATACCATCTCGTAACCGAAATCGCGCATTTTATTATTTTGTTTTTACTTTAGTTCAACATACTATCAGAGTCCTTCAATTTTACTGGTCACGAAACTGCTCTGTAACTCAATGGGAGAGCTTCATATGATGCGTTGGGTTACCGCGCGGTGGCGCCACCATCTCACTGAGGGGATTCGTCGGGCTGGTCGGGCGGCGTTGCGCTGGCTCGAATGACGCTGCGAGTTGTTTGCTTTGTGTGGGAAACGTGCTTATCATGCTGTTGTGATGCGGCGTTAGTGCAGCGACGATGCCGAACACGTGTTGTGTCCCGGGATGTCGTTCCGGGTACAAGGGCAGAACAGAAAAAGTTTCCTTGGTCTGTTTACCCAGCGACGGCGTGCTGCGCGAGAATTGGAAGCGCTTAATTCCAAGGCAAGAAACGGGTGACTTTTGCTTCGACTCTAAGTATGTGAGAGTGTGCGAGAAGCATTTCGATGACAGTGACATCGTCCGCGCAGATGAATTTGTGGTAAACGGCGAAAAAGTGTCACTTCCGCGCGACAAGCCCCTTCTGAAGCCTTGTGCCATTCCAAGGAAGTTTGACGGCTTGCCAGCGTATTTGACGAAGCCGAAGCAGCGGTCACGCATTGAAGGACTCTGATACTGAAAGCATTGAAGGACTCTGATACTATATAGGGTAGCATTGTATGAGTAGCAAAATTTGTACTAATCGTGGATTACGTTACCTCTGTCGTCTAATCCCTCCTTTTCAACTATTTCTCATGTAATCCACTACCCTCTCTAATGCCGAAAGTTCTGTCTCCGTGGTCGCGAACGGCCCTGGCAGTAATAATTAGAAAAATATCTCGGGTTTAACGTCCCAAACCCACCACATGATTATGAGAGACGCCGTAGTGGAAGGCTCCGGAAATTATGGCCACCTAGTGTTTTTAACGCGCACTCGCATCGCACAGAGCAGGGGTTCGCTTCGCCTCAATGAAAATTGAAGATAACCTCGGCCGGGATCGGACAGATGCCGTAGCCAATGATTCAGCGAGGTGGACTCCTTCAGCGTAAATATAAACAAACATTGTCTGTAATAAAGAGAAGCCATTATACTGATTTAATGCAACGAAGCTTTCTCCGCGCAGATCAACTTTTTATTTTCACGCTTCCGCGAGTGGACGCACGCTGCACCTTGAATTTCGAGGCAAATTTTGATGCATACACGAAACTGCGTTGCGAACTGACTCACTGTGCTTCGATCGACAGAGCTGACACAATCCGCAGCCAGCAAGCACATTATTGCATCACTCCTATAAGGCCTTAATCTTTTTTGATTAACAGTTTTAATTGGGCGATCGCAACAACATCGCGTACGTAGGCTGCATGCGCACTCGTTGCCCGTGGCCGCAGCTACGTAAGTATACCTCCCCCTCCCAACCATCTCATCTAGCACGGTGCCTCCGCGTGAGGGCAACCCAAAATGCGCAGGGTGTCGCACGGTAACACGCAACGCACTCCGAGAGACGGGAAAGCAGAGAGGAGGCACCGCCGCCACTGTCGCGCCGAGGCGCCGGCGCGACTGGAAGCTTTGGCGCCTTCGCCCACGCCAACGGCGGCCGTACGCCAGCTACGCGATCTGTTGGACGCTACGGCGGTGCCTTCGTAGGTGTTCTGTGGTAACACTAGCCGACCGCAACGCGTCGTACGACTGACAATTGGGTCTTCTTTATTGCTTTCTAGCTCGAACGTTCGTAGGGGCCAGATGAATCACCGAAGAGAGTCAGGTTAGAAGCCCGCGCATACTTAGATTTATCCGCACGCCAAAGAACCCCAGACGATAGCAGTTTCCGGAGCTCTCCACTGCGGCGTCTTGTCATAATCATATCGTGGTTTTGGGACTTTAGACCTCAATGATTAAAGAGAAACGTGCATATGACGTGTGCAGAAGGAACGAAAAGCAACGAAGAACTCACTGACGCAAGGGCTAAGTGGCCGGCCTGCTGCTCTTTCTTCTCTCGGTCTGCGAGTTACGCCCTCTGTCTTGACGTATAGACAGTATGATATAAAATAATATTGGCTAGATCAGCACGACGGCCTTGAAGGAACCGAGGGACGGTGCATGTCCTGGACACCAGGAAAAAATTAACGTTATCCATGACGTAATCAATGATGATTGATATGTGGGGTTTAACGTCCCAAAACCACTATATGATTATGAGAGACGCCGTAGTGGAGGGCTCCGGAAATTTAGACCACCTGGGGTTCTTTAACGTGCACCCAAATCTGAGCACACGGGCCTACAACATTTCCGCCTCCATCGGAAATGCAGCCGCCGCAGCCGGGATTCGAACCTGCGCCCTGCGGGTCAGCAGCCGAGTACCTTAGCCACTAGACCACCGCGGCGGGGCCATGACGTAATGAATACCAACACCATAGGGTGCGGCTATATCAATGTGCAATCGGTATCGCACTAACACGGCGTTGATCTTTTTTATATATATTTTCTTTTCCACGCGAAGGCTGCAAAGGCGAAGCTAGAGAGGTCCTGAGATTTTCTGAGCCAGCTTTGCATACAAGGCCACCTGTCGCGTGGATCATGCAAGGCTTTCGCTTTAATAACGAGTTTGTGACGGCGTTATGACCCTTGCCGGAATAACGTGGAGATGCTGTATTTGCCGTGATCTAACCTGCGTTTTTCGTTAGTGATTACGGCTAGTAGTACTTAAACCGACGAAGATGACTATAGGAAGGAGCGTCGTATGGCATTGCAGGTCAGAATTCCCGTCTGTTATGCGAGTGGGACTTTCGGCGTAATGCGAATAATTATACGCAAAGTGCACTGATCCATTGTAGTTTTTTTGGCGGAATGCAGACGTCTACGTTACGGTGCCAACTCGCCATGCCTCAAAAGCGGCACATGTTTCACATATTTTCGGGGCCGCCGGGAGGAGAACAGAAACCACCAAGCGGCACAACCCCGTTCGCCACTGTGTGGTATGATTCATTCTTTTCAGCGTTCTGACTGTGCACTCGTTTTGCACAATGCTGACCCAACGAATCGAAACATCGAATGCTAGATCAGTCGATCATCACGCAAGCGCACTGCGTTTACACGGGCCAGCTCGGGGTAGAGAACAGTCCCTTACATACCGGTCATACGCTACAATTACATCCCATCACATGTCATTAAACGAGGATTACCGTATACATAGCTCCGAAAGAGTCTCGTACTGTCTATCCTATCATAGCGGCAAAGACATGGCAGGCGCCGGCAAATCACGAAAACTGCGAACACCAACGAAGGGAAACGAGTACACGTACAGCGGTGGCCCCACCACCTCCCCATGCCTGTCAATCTTGTGGTGGTTTTTTCACCTCCCAACCGAGGCGCTTGTACAATTTAACTGACTGCCACGTAAGTGTTGAAAGCATCACAATATAAGTGCGTCTAAGAATATAGCTCACAATAAAGCTGAAAGGGCGTGCGTAAAAACAGCGATACATTTAAACAAGTTATAGCTTACTTGTCTCACCAGTCCGACGTGTATCTGTAGTTAACCCCAGGAGATATCAGCGTGTGCCAATCCGAATGGGAAAGTCTGAATGGTCATGACGTCGAACGGCGTAAATGAGCTGATTTAAAGGAAAACAGCACAGTCACTAGTTCGCACGCCACAGTTCGGAAAATTTATACAGACAAAAAATCAGGGCATAAAAAAGAACTCAAGATATTTAATATTCTGACGCAACAACATGAAGGTGGAAATTAAAACACTGCTGCTACACAATGGGAACGTACAGATCTGTTTCAATTTGCCGCAACGTGCACGTCAAGCACACACTCAAAAAAAAAAAAGAACGCAAGAGGATTGTACGTGCGCACAAACTAATTCAAGTGTCTTCAAACAAAAATTTTCACAATAATCCTTTGGCAAAACGAGTGTTCTCACTCGAAAAAAAAGAAAAAGGGGAAACAATGAAGCACCAATAGACGCTTCGATGTCCTCAATATGAGACCAGGAAGCTATTGAGCTCACAATGATTCTGGTGCCAAAGTTCCGTCCAAAAGAGAGGTACGAACCATGGCGAGTTGAGCTTGAAGTCCGGCGAACATTTTACTCGCCGATGTGACGGCCTTGCGGAGCTCGCAGTGCACCCCATCAGAATCTGTTGATTCTAAAGCATGGTCGAGCTCTTTGCGAGCGTTAACAAAGTCCTCCAGGAGATACTTCGCGGCACTTGAGCTTGACGAGGCTTGCGACTCGATCTTGCACGTTAGGAAGTGTGTGATCAGACTCTTGTAAGGCACGCCACTCCTGCATCTGGGGCACGCGACGATGTGGAAGGTGCACTCTCGCCTCAGGTGATCATCCAAGCGATCAAGCTCTCTTTCGTACTCGCAAACAAGCATCGCATTGACACAGCGAACTTTCTCCTTCCCGATGCGGTGCTCGTAGAATACATGTGATTGCCACTTCACTTCTACGGTGCGAGATACGGTTTTACCGTCAACCAGGCACTTCTCAACGCTTGTTTCACAAGCACATTCTCGCAGATGATGTGTCCGCAAGACAAGAGCTTCATCTTGTTCTCCGTAACCAAGCTACACCAAGTGCACACGAACGCAGCATCCAGCTCACGTAAAAACTCGATCATCTTATAGTCGACAAAGGAGCCAAAGCCGCGCACACGATACACGAATCGTCCTCCGCTGTCTGCCATTTCTTGCGAGCTTAGAAAGACTCTAGTTCTCGCAACTCAAGTAGAATGTGAAACGAATAATTGACCTCCAATGCGGCACACGCAACTTGGAAGCACAAAGGTGAAGTCAGCTTAAAGACTGCGATAAGTCGCCGAAATGGAAGTTCCTTCGACGAACAGCCGTCCGTCCACGAACTGACGAAGACTAATGCGCGCCACAGTGCGCGCCTGCTCAAAACCAAACGCCCCTCCTTCTTGGTTTGGTATACGTCTCAGCATACGCGAACGCGAGCGCTTCTCCTTGCCCCTTTTGCGCCCTCCCGTCCTCCGCAGCTTCTTCTGCACGGCGATTGGTCTCTTCTGGGTCTCTGTCTGATGCGCTTAGTGCAACTACTCACTCCTTCTTTTTTTTCCTTGCAGTAGGATAAGTTTGCATTTTCCCTGTTAGGGGTGCTCAACGCGGCTTTAATTCTTATTTCAGGACGTATAAAAGGATCGTTAGATTCGTTACAAGCGTATTTACCGAGTCGTTTTTCATGAAAATAGTTAGGAATCTTTTTGTATTACTTCTACTTTTATTGTAAGAGCAGTGGCAGTTAGGATTTAGGTATTGAGATTGTTTTGACGCTCGAAAAGCAGCAGCCCGTTGGCATCAATTTCGTTTCGGTCGGTTGATTAATTCAAACTGTACCGCGGTACTTTTTATCGATCGGCACTACGAAACTTTGTTTTTAATACGCTTTGATATTGTCACGGGTTAGTGACGTGAATGAAGGGTGCAGATTCCAGGTCGAAGAAGAAACTGTTTATTCGGACCGGACCTGTGCCAAACAAAAGGAAAGTAAGACACAGGCACTCATAGTGGTGAACAGAGCGTCGGCCGTAGATCAACTGACAGGCGGCGAATCGTGTTGGCATTTGTACCCTTGCCATCGAATATTCGGCGTTATCGCTAGCGACGACGTAGGTTCCCGAATAATCTGTGACGTTCCAGAAGCGGACGTAATCTTAACAACACGATCTACTAATTAAAGCCTCGAAGTTTCCCGAACACCAAAGGTGTGGTTTGCGCTGAACGTAGTGCAACGGTGTGATAACAAAACTTGAGGAAAGGAACGTGGTAATATATCGATTTGAGTTTATATGTCAGACTTTAGGTACTGATACGACGAAGCCAACGTGTCTAAAACACGTGAACCATCTCAGCTGCGGCGATTCACCGACGCCGAGCTGCACAGCCTCGAGCGTGAACACTCAACGCTGGCCAACTGCTCAGAGATTGCCCAAGGTCTATTTAAATAGGTCGCGAAGGCTCGGGCGAATAGCGGCTCAGAAGCTATTGCCAACGACATCAGCATGGGGAATCATGGGAGCGGCGATTGAAGCGCGACTATGTGTGGAGGGAACAAACCAAGTTTGATTCAATGTCGAAGCAATCGATAGGTGTTACAAATGAGATTTGTTTACCACGGCAATATTATGTAGGTGTTATGAACAAAGAAGTTATGATGGTTTTCATTATTACGAAAAATATTTTAATTAGAGCCATCTGGCTACGCCATTGCGATAGTATTATTCAGGGCAGCCTTTGCACGACATGGGTAGATATGTCAAGGCCCGCTCGTAAAATTCGTCTGCAAAGACACACTTCCTCACGTGTTTTAGTGTTCTGCGCTTGCGTGCGTTGTCTCTTGCGCGCGAAATCGTTAATCGCGTTTTATCGTTGGTGAACGTCTTGAGTGAAGTGTCCAACTGTCAGCGGAACGACGCGAATGCAAGTGATTTCGTCGGTAGGTGCAGAAACGATATGCTGTGCAAGGATGCAGTAGCAACAAACGTATGCCTGGAGACCCACGTCTTCTATATAAAAAACAAGGGCAATGGTTCTGAATGCACTGTTCGCTGGACTTTAATCCATCAGTATTCCTGCAGCCCGGTTTCCATCTTGAGCATGCAGCGCCTACTATTCGCGTTATCGGTGAGCAGATTGCCAAGTTATCTATCACAGTACAATTCGCATGTCTTTATTCGCATAAGTAGCGGTAATTTAGCATAATGCAAAAAAGGAAAACATAACGCAGGGAGAGTCGGCATAGATTTCTGTTCTTATTACCATTTTGTGCAGATTATTTAATTTAGGTTATTGTTACCATTAAATACAACTAAAATGTCATCACTTTAGCGCGACTATGCGTCACTTCTTTCTGTGAAAACAGAAGATCACAAGCATTGTGCAGGCTAAAGAACCTGCGTATGTGTGAAACAAATCAGCCACACTGCAGATATGACATGCATACGCTGCTATGATGTTGGTTGCCTTAATCCATCGGCGGAAGGTACCACGAACGGCGAATAAATGTTCGAAGAATAAGTTTTCTTGTAAAACCGCGGCAAAGTGAACGGTATAGTACACTCAAAGGATTACTGACACAAAAACTTTGGCATCACGTTTTTCTGCTGCAATGTGTTGCTGGGGGCCTGTTAGTCATGACATGACACATAGTTTGCTGCAGCGCACGATACATAATTACAGGCTCTCATTAACAATCAATTCCAGTTTCGGTATGACAGAGCTCAAAAACTGGGTGCAACTGTCGCCACCTATAGTGTGAGAAGCTCACGTCAGCACAGAGAACTGAGGCGCACTTCCGCACGGTCCACATCAACAATTACTTTCGTAAAGAAACGGAACCGCAATGTCGCCAAATACAAAACTTTCTGAGCGTGCTCCACGGCCACGCACTCGCAACCTGACGCCGAGAAATTTAGACTGCGGGACCGGCTGCTGCGACGCGCGGCGCAGGAGAGACTGCCAAAAGAAAAGTGGCGGCTATGAGGTCATCATAACTTGTTTTGCTGACTGCAGCGTGGTGACGTGCCAAAGGGGTGCTTCGAGGGTGTCAACGGCACAGTGGAGTCGAGCGCTCACGCAAGCTTCTAAATTCTTTTAAAATACCTTCCCAGCTAAATTCGCAGTTGATATTTCGCAGACGATATACGAATGTTCCTGGCAATCGACCCCACAGGCTATCTCGGCCGCGAAATTTTGTGTCAGTGCCCCTTTAAACATCACTATTCATTCATGAGTCCGTGTTAGATTATATAGCTGGCGTTGACTTGAAGAGCACTCGTGGATCACTTTAGCGCGAGTCCTTAGCGGTCAGGGGCACACGAAAAGTAATTTGAGGTGAAATTTGCAGCATGCGACAAACCTTTGTAACTCCACTCGCACTGGACAGATTCTTTAAAATTTTGCGGCGTTGAATAAGCTCTTCTGGCGAATTCATTCCATGGTTACTTAAAAAAGTGTTTTCAGGGCCCCTTTGACGCGCTTTGTTCGACGGGTGTCACGACGAAAACGAGCCCATTCGGCGATTTGTAGGCGCACTTGGGGAGGCTCAAATTACGTCGAAAAAGGCCGGGATAGTGCAGCCATCGCCGCTAAAAACACACAAGAACTTTCAAACAGCTCTAAAATGGACATTTATGTTCATCTAGCGAAAACATATCATGCCTTTCTTGAGGTGTTGATCAAGCAAACAGAAAATGCTAGATAATGTGCTACTATCTGTGAGGCATTGCAAGACTCTTCATGGCCTCCGAGATAGGGAGCGCGTGGCGTGTATCTTGGAAGCCATGCGACTTGTTTTAGATCAAAAACCTGTATGCATCATTCGCGCGCGCGCGCTGATACGATCTACTGTGTGCGTGTGTATGTAACAAAACATATTAATAAGTATTCACTTAGCGGTTGAAGGCTGCACTAGGGGCCGGATTATGCTATCGCGTTCAACTCTTAAAGGCGGAGCTTAAGGGTCCTCCAATTTTTGCTAGCGTAGCGTCACGGCGTGCGTGCGCGCTCGTCAACGTTACGTCGGAGTATATTGGGCCTTCATGATGCGCTCGCGGTCGTTTCGCTGGCTCCGCGTATACCGAATTTGGTGTTACGTGACGTCAATGAATGACGAAGGTATATGACTGGTGCAATCACGATAATCATGACACGCGTGCCATGTAAGAACATGACAACATACCACGCTCATGACGCGCTCGCGGGCGTTTCGCTGGCTCCGCGTATACCGAATTTGGTGTTACGTGACGTCAATGAATGACGAAGGTATATGACTGGTGCAATCACGATAATCATGACACGCGTGCCATGTAAGAACATGACAACATACCACGCTCATGACGCGCTCGCGGGCGTTTCGCTGGCTCCGCGTATACCGAATTTGGTGTTACGTGACGTCAATGAATGACGAAGGTATATGACTGGTGCAATCACGATAATCATGACACGCGTGCCATGTAAGAACATGACAACATACCACGCTCATGACGCGCTCGCGGGCGTTTCGCTGGCTCCGCGTATACCGAATTTGGTGTTACGTGACGTCAATGAATGACGAAGGTATATGACTGGTGCAATCACGATAATCATGACACGCGTGCCATGTAAGAACATGACAACATACCACGCTCATGACGCGCTCGCGGGCGTTTCGCTGGCTCCGCGTATACCGAATTTGGTGTTACGTGACGTCAATGAATGACGAAGGTATATGACTGGTGCAATCACGATAATCATGACACGCGTGCCATGTAAGAACATGACAACATACCACGCTCATGACGCGCTCGCGGGCGTTTCGCTGGCTCCGCGTATACCGAATTTGGTGTTACGTGACGTCAATGAATGACGAAGGTATATGACTGGTGCAATCACGATAATCATGACACGCGTGCCATGTAAGAACATGACAACATACCACGCTCATGACGCGCTCGCGGGCGTTTCGCTGGCTCCGCGTATACCGAATTTGGTGTTACGTGACGTCAATGAATGACGAAGGTATATGACTGGTGCAATCACGATAATCATGACACGCGTGCCATGTAAGAACATGACAACATACCACGCTCATGACGCGCTCGCGGGCGTTTCGCTGGCTCCGCGTATACCGAATTTGGTGTTACGTGACGTCAATGAATGACGAAGGTATATGACTGGTGCAATCACGATAATCATGACACGCGTGCCATGTAAGAACATGACAACATACCACGCTCATGACGCGCTCGCGGGCGTTTCGCTGGCTCCGCGTATACCGAATTTGGTGTTACGTGACGTCAATGAATGACGAAGGTATATGACTGGTGCAATCACGATAATCATGACACGCGTGCCATGTAAGAACATGACAACATACCACGCTCATGACGCGCTCGCGGGCGTTTCGCTGGCTCCGCGTATACCGAATTTGGTGTTACGTGACGTCAATGAATGACGAAGGTATATGACTGGTGCAATCACGATAATCATGACACGCGTGCCATGTAAGAACATGACAACATACCACGCTCATGACGCGCTCGCGGGCGTTTCGCTGGCTCCGCGTATACCGAATTTGGTGTTACGTGACGTCAATGAATGACGAAGGTATATGACTGGTGCAATCACGATAATCATGACACGCGTGCCATGTAAGAACATGACAACATACCACGCTCATGACGCGCTCGCGGGCGTTTCGCTGGCTCCGCGTATACCGAATTTGGTGTTACGTGACGTCAATGAATGACGAAGGTATATGACTGGTGCAATCACGATAATCATGACACGCGTGCCATGTAAGAACATGACAACATACCACGCTCATGACGCGCTCGCGGGCGTTTCGCTGGCTCCGCGTATACCGAATTTGGTGTTACGTGACGTCAATGAATGACGAAGGTATATGACTGGTGCAATCACGATAATCATGACACGCGTGCCATGTAAGAACATGACAACATACCACGCTCATGACGCGCTCGCGGGCGTTTCGCTGGCTCCGCGTATACCGAATTTGGTGTTACGTGACGTCAATGAATGACGAAGGTATATGACTGGTGCAATCACGATAATCATGACACGCGTGCCATGTAAGAACATGACAACATACCACGCTCATGACGCGCTCGCGGGCGTTTTCGCTGGCTCCGCGTATACCGAATTTGGTGTTACGTGACGTCAATGAATGACGAAGGTATATGACTGGTGCAATCACGATAATCATGACACGCGTGCCATGTAAGAACATGACAACATACCACGCTCATGACGCGCTCGCGGGCGTTTCGCTGGCTCCGCGTATACCGAATTTGGTGTTACGTGACGTCAATGAATGACGAAGGTATATGACTGGTGCAATCACGATAATCATGACACGCGTGCCATGTAAGAACATGACAACATACCACGCTCATGACGCGCTCGCGGGCGTTTCGCTGGCTCCGCGTATACCGAATTTGGTGTTACGTGACGTCAATGAATGACGAAGGTATATGACTGGTGCAATCACGATAATCATGACACGCGTGCCATGTAAGAACATGACAACATACCACGCTCATGACGCGCTCGCGGGCGTTTCGCTGGCTCCGCGTATACCGAATTTGGTGTTACGTGACGTCAATGAATGACGAAGGTATATGACTGGTGCAATCACGATAATCATGACACGCGTGCCATGTAGAACATGACAACATACCACGCTCATGACGCGCTCGCGGGCGTTTCGCTGGCTCCGCGTATACCGAATTTGGTGTTACGTGACGTCAATGAATGACGAAGGTATATGACTGGTGCAATCACGATAATCATGACACGCGTGCCATGTAAGAACATGACAACATACCACGCTCATGACGCGCTCGCGGGCGTTTCGCTGGCTCCGCGTATACCGAATTTGGTGTTACGTGACGTCAATGAATGACGAAGGTATATGACTGGTGCAATCACGATAATCATGACACGCGTGCCATGTAAGAACATGACAACATACCACGCTCATGATGCGCTCGCGGGCGTTTCGCTGGCTCCGCGTATACCGAATTTGGTGTTACGTGACGTCAATGAATGACGAAGGTATATGACTGGTGCAATCACGATAATCATGACACGCGTGCCATGTAAGAACATGACAACATACCACGCTCATGACGCGCTCGCGGGGCGTTTCGCTGGCTCCGCGTATACCGAATTTGGTGTTACGTGACGTCAATGAATGACGAAGGTATATGACTGGTGCAAATCACGATAATCATGACACGCGTGCCATGTAAGAACATGACAACATACCACGCTCATGACGCGCTCGCGGGCGTTTCGCTGGCTCCGCGTATACCGAATTGGTGTTACGTGACGTCAATGAATGACGAAGGTATATGACTGGTGCAATCACGATAATCATGACACGCGTGCCATGTAAGAACATGACAAACATACCACGCTCATGACGCGCTCGCGGGCGTTTCGCTGGCTCCGCGTATACCGAATTTGGTGTTACGTGACGTCAATGAATGACGAAGGTATATGACTGGTGCAATCACGATAATCATGACACGCGTGCCATGTAAGAACATGACAACATACCACGCTCATGACGCGCTCGCGGGCGTTTCGCTGGCTCCGCGTATACCGAATTTGGTGTTACGTGACGTCAATGAATGACGAAGGTATATGACTGGTGCAATCACGATAATCATGACACGCGTGCCATGTAAGAACATGACAACATACCACGCTCATGATGCGCTCGCGGGCGTTTCGCTGGCTCCGCGTATACCGAATTTGGTGTTACGTGACGTCAATGAATGACGAAGGTATATGACTGGTGCAATCACGATAATCATGACACGCGTGCCATGTAAGAACATGACAACATACCACGCTCATGACGCGCTCGCGGGCGTTTCGCTGGCTCCGCGTATACCGAATTTGGTGTTACGTGACGTCAATGAATGACGAAGGTATATGACTGGTGCAATCACGATAATCATGACACGCGTGCCATGTAAGAACATGACAACATACCACGCTCATGACGCGCTCGCGGGCGTTTCGCTGGCTCCGCGTATACCGAATTTGGTGTTACGTGACGTCAATGAATGACGAAGGTATATGACTGGTGCAATCACGATAATCATGACACGCGTGCCATGTAAGAACATGACAACATACCACGCTCATGACGCGCTCGCGGGCGTTTCGCTAGCTTGATGATTTTTATTTATTTATTTATACATACTGCAGCCCTATTCAGGGCTATCGCAGGAATGCGACGTTATATAATACTAGGCAACCGAGAAAAATACAAAGAAATAATACAAATTGTGAAGCAAGTACACTAGTAACAAAGCAAAAGTAAAAATGAAGTAAATTACGCGTCAGTAAGATATTCATCGACCGCAACTATGAAGTCGGTTAGTGGTAAGGAGCGAATGCTACCAGGCAGGGAATTCCACAGTTCTATTGCACGCGGAAAAAAACTGTATTTAAAGGTATTAGTACGAGCAAAGAAAGGTGTTACATTCAAAGCGTGGGAACTGCGGGTACAACTATCATCAGTAAATGTGATGAGGTTACCATGACCAAAGCCGGAGGAGGAGTTAATAATTCCGTATAAAAATTTTAAAGCTTCGTTTTGGTATCACGAGAGTTGTGATGGGATGTTTAATGATTGAAGGGCTGTGGTCGGCGAGAAGTTGCGGCTATAGTTATGAAAAATGAAATGGATAGATTTTCGCTGAATGTTATTTAGCAAGCTTATTTCACAGTGTTTGTAAGGGAACCAAGCTACGGATGCATATTCAAGAACAGGGCGAATGAGTGATTTATATAAAAGCAGTTTAGTATCTCGAGGGGCGTTAGGTAAAGTGCGGCGCAAATAACCTAATTTTTTTAGCGCTTTACGACATACATGATCAATGTGGCTAGTCCATGAAAGGTGTTCGGTTTGAATTACTCCTAAATATTTGTACTGTGAAACTCTATTGAGCTGGGTGCCACCTAGAAAATAGTCAAAAGAGAAGGGGTTGCGCCTATTGGTATGATCATGATATACGTCATATGTAAAGCATGACTACATGCTACGCTGATAGCGTGCTCGCAGCCGTTTTGCTAGCTCAACATATACCAAAGTTGGTATTACATGACGCGAATAGACGACGAAGGAAAATGACACGTCGAAACAAGATAATCATGGCATGCGCGTCATGTAAAAGACTACATGCTACGCTAATAGACCGCTCGCGGCTGTTTCGCTACCCCCACATATGCGAAATTCGGTATCAGGTGACGCTAATGGATGACAAAAGTATATGACACGTCCAGTTATGATAATCATGGCATGGAAGTCATGCACGGCATAATGTTCCTCTGCTTCGTAACGTTGTGCTGATTTTAAAGAGACATATCAACCTTCACTCGTGCTTCGCATATCATCGATTCCCACTGTAGGTGGGATCTGCCATTTTTACTACTATTTTTCTTACTGTAGTATGTTGTGGTGCATGGTAGCGCGGGCGGCTCCGTAAACCACAGGACGCTCTAGTGGAACTTTTTCGACACAATGGTGTCGTGAGAGGCTCCTAACACTTCTCATGCAAGTTGCCGCCACTATTGTCGGCGTAGCACGAGGGCGTGCTTGAAAACAGAGGAAATTTCATAATAAATTTATCGTGGCTTACACATCGTAGCAGCAGGGCATATTTCCGTACAGGATATCACAGGATACTACAGTTCGCACGTGCTAATCTTAGTGCGCATCGGGAGAATACAACTGGACATTAGTCAGAAAGTTTCAAATACGAATATTCTGTATAATGTTACATAGCACAGCGCAAATGGCAAAAAAAAATGGTTAAGAAGAAAACAGGGACATACGCTGGCTTGGAATTTAATTCAGTCACTCACTGTCACATACGTTCCGTATATATAGTGTAGAGTGTTACGAAAACTGCGAAAAAATATCGACATATTTCATTTATTAATCTGAGAAAGCATGGTATAAATTAATAAAAGCACTGCTTACAAACAATTGGGACGTACCGAACCGTTACTTCTCAGTTTTGCAAAATAAACCAACACAACACTAAGGTACACACCAAAACGCACGCTTACCAATATATAGAACACAGGAGGCCTGTACGTACGCACACACTTATTCAACTGCATTTCAACAAAGATTGTCACGAGAATCCTTCGTGAAAACTAGTGGCGTCAGTGGCAAGAACGCGCCACAACGAACCAAGAAACACTTCGCTGTCCTCAATCTGAGCCCAAGAAGCTATTGAGCTCACAATGCACCCAGCGCCAAAGTCCCGTCCGGAAGAGAGCAACAAGCCATGGCTAGTTGAGTTTGAAGTCGCGCGAGCACTTCGCTTGCCGATGTAGCGGCCTTGCGAAGCTTGCAGTGCTCCCCATCAGTACATTTCAGGGCCAACGCTCGCTCGAGCTCTTTGCGAGCGTTGGCCAAGTCTTCCAGTAATGACTTCGCGGCACTTGACCTTGACGTGGCTTGTGATGCACTCTTGCACACGGAGAAGTGAGAGCGCATGTCCTTGCAGGGCACAGCTCGCCAGCACCTGACGCATGCGATGAATTGGAATGCACAGCTCATCTTGAGGTGGGTATCAAGATCAGAGAGGATTCCTTCGAACTGACATCCTCGTCTCGCATTCACGCAGCGAACTTTCTTGTTTCCGACATCGGCGTCATGATGGTACGGCAGCTCCATGGCTTTATATATTGTTTTAGGATGAATCAGGCACGTATAACATTTCTGGCACACAATATCTCCGCAAAACGCTAGCGTCATGCCCCCTCCCACCACCCGGCCACACCAAAAGCAGACGCACTCTGCATTGAGCTCGCACAAGAACTCCACCAGCCTACCCTCGACATGGCTGCCAAAGCCACCCACAAAGTACGCGAATCGTCGTCCGCTGTCTGCCATTTCTTGGAAGCGTACAATACACAGGCTATAGTTGAAGCACCTCGTTCAATGTAGCACAACTGGCCTTCGATACGGCACACAACGAATGATTAACTTTAAAAGAAGAGATGTAAGGTCGCCTTCGAAGCTGCGATAACACGTCGAACAGCCGAACCTGGCCGAACTTCTACCTTCACCCAGCCGCCGCGTACTGACGAAGACAGCGACGACCACAGAGCACCTATACACTACCATTGAAAGGCTACTGCGCCTGCGCTAAAGCCCCGAGCCCTTCGTATTGGCGGATGCGTCCTCCTCTCTCCCTCATCGCAACTGCCGCGTTTTCTTCCCATTCTGCGTCGCTCTTTCTGCTCGGCGATTACAGACACGAGAATCTTGTTTTTTTTTTTTTCGCTCGCACCAGTTTTAGCGTCAGCTCCTGGTAGCGAACGTGCTTATGCGTGTCGTGCAAATGGTTATGCACTTTTTACGATACCCCACGGTAAGCACGATAACATGCGCAATGTCATCACTTGTTCCGCAATGTCATCAGCCACTTAACCCTCGTTCCGGCAAAGAAGTGTTTTCCGCGAGGTCATAGAAAAGCTTCGCCGAATACTGCTTTTTAAATATTCTGCGTGCCTGCTCATCGACGATTTCTTTTCTACTCGACTATTTGTGCCTTTGATGCAAGTGGGGTGGTTCTAATAGGCCAAATAGACTATTTGTGCCTTTGATACAAGTGGGGCGGTTCTAATAGGCCAAAAATACTGCTGAGATTCCATCACCTTGCATTTCGGCAACTGTTTGCGCTCTGGAATGCATAACAATGGAGTTTACGGTGCGAACGGTTACGAGCGTTGATAAAGCTTCACGATCGTGTTTGTCGCGCTTTTTACCCCCGTATTCAGAAACGCTACTTGATTTGAACTTGACTTGAAACCGCCTTCAATGCAGCAGCTCGTTCGCAACGCGCCTGTGTGTTTGTGCTGCCTTGGCACCGCCTAAAGACAGAGCGTTTGAAACGCGTTTCTGCTGCATTGAAGTCGGTGGCAAGTCAAGATCAAGTCGAGCAGCGTTTCTGAATACGGTGGTTAGAACCCGTTTGAGGTCAATGTTGGGTGGCAAAACGAAACGAATTGACGAATATAGGTGGTATTAAGTGCCCTTATTTCCGAATAGGCTTTCTATTTTTGTTTTAGGGGGTGGTGGGGGGGTAAAACGATTGGGTAATTCGACAAAATTTTGATCTGGCACAGCAAAAAAAAAAACATTCAGATAGCAACATTGAGTCATTATATAGCAGACCACGACCGAATTAGCTAGGTCGCGCCTGTATCAGCGTGCCTTCCACTCACGTATGACTTTAACAAACTAGAACATCGCTTATATCGATCTCACACAGTCACTTTTCATTTGCGATCAAAGTCAATCCAGATATAATTTCTTGATCATGCATGAGCAGCCATCATGACTGCTATAAACTCCAACCTAATCCAGATTAAGTTTGGCGCGAGCGTCGGTCAAATCTCCACCTCGAGCGCGATGACGATGAGACATCGCAATGCTCTTGATACTAAAAGTGACCGTGTAGCAGCCCCTGATCCGCATCAGTGCTGATTGCGAACAGATACACCCATGTGGCACCGCTATTATTTAAGGCATTATCTGCTATGGAATGAATCACCCGATGATTGCCTTTAATTAAAGGAAAGGCCCGGTAGCTGCCGCTATTAAGCTATATACTTTGAACGGAGCTTCCAAAAGCCTTGCGCCACGTGATACAAACCTGACCAAGGCACATTGAAGCACTTCTGAAAAATCAATTCACAAATTGCTACAAAATTAAGCCCGGGCAACCCCCTCGGCAGTCGAGGCCTCGATCATGACGCGTTAATCGTCGCGTATTTCACAAACGTTATCCGTCCTCTATGACTCAGATATACACATGCGAGTACGAACGCCCAAACGACACCAAAAGGACGTGTAAACATAGAATCACCTTGCGAGGTGACGACGAAGTCACGTATGCTTTCTGCAGGTGCAGGGAAACGCCGAAATGAGCAATTAACCAGAACCGATGGTAAACGCGTGCACGGCCCGGCTACGCGCTCCATTGCTATTGTGTTATCTGGTATTATGTTTAGACCTCTTCACCTTCCTGATGAGATGTTTCCGATTCAACCGACTGCTGCTTACACGCTTGGAATAGCGGTATTCTCTGGGGTTTTATGTCCGAAAACCAGGATATGATTATGAGAGACGTTGTATAATGAAGGGCCCCGGAAATTTCCACCACCTAGTGTTTTTAGACGTGAACTAACATCGTAAAGTGCAAGTACCACAACCATTTCACCAAACCTGGGTGACCCAGCATGCCCGTGAGGCAGAGTCGAGGCAAGCCCTTGACGTCCCCTCTTGGGAGGCTCAGGCTCGGCCACCTAAACCTGCTGGTTTCTTATAATTAAGCATATTCCTCCTCCTCTTTTGCATTGTGTCCGCATTTTGTTTCGATGAGCTTCCCACTTTTATGAAGCGAAGTTGGATTGAAGGAAGAAGCTTGCCAGGTCCTGGATTTTCAGGAAACCGCGCCTCAAGACCAACGAAATAGGAGAGCCTATGCACGTTCGCTTGCGGACGGCCCTCTGTGCACTGCCCATTTATGGTGATTCGCTCGCAGGATTTCAAGCTGGACGGTTGTGCCCTCGCGATCTCCGACGTCAGCGTAGCTCCTGCCGACTGGTTCGCCCTCCGCGGTCTCCTGGCGCTGTGCAGCTCTCGCATTGCGGCACCCCGCCCTTGGACTGCTTCGACCGGATTCCCACTTTACTATCTCCTTCTTTTTCCGTCGCTTGCCTGTCTTCTTCTTCGTCTATTTTCCTTCTATTCTTTTTATCCCTCCTTCCCCCCACCCCTATAAGGCACTGCGCCGTGTCGCCTGAAGGCAGACAGAAATTAGGTGCCTCTTTCCTCTTCTTTCTAACCACTACCACCACCACCATTTATGGTCGGTGATGCGATGGGAACCCTGGTGGCGGCGTACTGTCTGTCTATAACAGCAACTTCCACAAGAACGCGCATAACAGGCTAAACTCATTCAATAACAGGTTTAATTGGCCGTTCGCAACGCAGGCTACACAAGCGCGCGTTGCCAACCGTCTCCGAAGATGCGCACATTATCTCGAACAGGAACCCGCACGAAGCTACCAAACGCGCAACGCACTCGTTGATGCGGTGAAAGCAGAGAGAATCCGCCGCCGCCACTGTCGCGCCTAGGCGCCGTCGCGGCGGCGAACCCCGGCGCCTGCTCGCCAGGCAGCGTAGGCGAACTGCACCCAACACGGGCGAAGACATCCTCCATCCGTGGCTGCCCGCCCAACGACAGCCGCTTGACGGATACGGCTGCATTGACACGTTTGCCGATCGAAACGCGTCGCACGACTGGTCCACTGACTCTTCTGTTCGAAATTAAGTTGAATCTCATCTTCCGATTCTACTGTTAGACGGGGTCTGATGAATTACACGGAGTGAGCCAGGTTAGAGGCGCGCGTAATTAGATTTAGTCGTACGTTAAAGAACCCAGACGGTTGCGATATCCAGAGCCCACCACGGCGTCTGTTACAATACTGTGGTTTTGTGACTTTAAACTTCATCGATAAATTCTGTTAAGACAGACGACAGAAATGCGCATGTGGCATGTAGAAAAATGTAACAATGAACTTGCTGGCGCAGGGGGATGCTGGCGCAGGGGGATGTTCGCTCGGTCTGCGAGTTGCGACCTGTGTCCTGACGCCACGGCAGTATGATGAAGTAATTTTGGCTACCCCTCAGCACGGGGGCTTTGACGGAACCAAAGGACCATAAATGTCCTCCAACCCCCCCCCCCCCTCCTCCCTGAAGAAAATCACGCTTCCCATGACGACTTGTATACCTGAGTCAGCGAGTGTGGCTATTTTACCGTGGATGTTTATCGCACTGACGCGGCACTGCTTTTTTTTTTCCCCCTTTACGCAAAGGCGCCAAATACAAGTTGGCGCACGGCTTTGCGCTTGCGAAGTCATCTGTTTTTTTTTTTTTTTATGAGTCAGCCAGTTTTGCAGACAAGGCCTCCTTCGCGGGAGACATGCAAGGCTTTCTCCTTAATAAATAATGACTTTGGGACGGCGTTTAGGCGCTTTCTTCTAAGGTGGATATGTATTTCCCATGATCTAACCCCAGATTTTTTTTAGCGATTAGGCTTGTATATAAACGAAGGAAAAACAAACTTGGGGACCCTTAAGTATCTACTTTAGGAGTTGTACGTGATTGTGACATTCTGTTTGTAGTGCGTACTTCAAGCACTTAGTGCATGAGACCTGTTCGAGTTGGCTATGCAACCACTACGTGGCCTTAAGGGAATCAACGCAGCGTGTGTCTTTTGTAGTGGGGTGCCGGCCTTCAACCGACGTTTTAGATACTTTGCCTCCAACCACGGAGCCATGATGATAATCAAGTATTCTGACGCCCGTTGGCAACGGACACTTGACCACGCATTATGGCTGCAATAAGTCATGTTGCATTGTGAAGCATATACACAGGACGCGAGTGTTTGTAAAGCATGAAAAGTATACTTTCACTGCATTTCCAAGCAGAGGGAGTTCTCTTCACTGTTTTCCCCAGCAGAGGCGAGTGAAAAACATGTGTACACCACCCAATAATAAAACCTTCTTTTTTTAACTTCATACTGGAACCTTGCCAGTAAAAACGTGGCTTGAAGAGAGAGGGATATATGTACCATGGGGAAGCAACTGTCTCCTGTGTAACAAACCTGAGACCATTGAACATGTGTTTATTGATTGTAAGAATGCTATTTTCTTTTGGGACATTTTACAGAGGACTTTAAAAAAAAACTTTACCTCTTACTCCATATGGAATTCGTTTTTTGCCTTGTGATAGTTCTGTGCAAAATTTGGATATTATATTTTTACTTGGTCTTCATTTGGTTGGCGTAGTATGCTATCGTACAGACACTGTGATGTAAGAGTACTATCCGTTAGTGTTTCGTGGAAGCTGTTATAAAAGTGCGAGATGTGTATAAGACTACCGACTGTGTTGAAGATGTAATATCTTTGTTTGATGCGTTATCACACCTGAAACACGTGTGATGGTGATTGTCAGATTAGCTTGACCTGTAGTCAAAAAGGCAATAAAGAGAAAAAAAAAACGAGGCGCAGCCGTGTGGTAGAACATCCGCTTGCCGCGCCAACGACCCGGCTTCGATACCCACTCGGACCCCCAACAACCCTGGTTCGGTTCCCGCTCTGAACCAGGTGTTTTTATCATTTATTTATTTTATTTGCGTCGTTCTCGATTTTTCGCTCACGTAGAAGATGATGATATTTCGCTCACATCCAACGGCGTGGGAACCGACACCGAAATTTCTGCGAAACGAGCTCTTTTACGCTATCGCATTAAAATGAATAGGAGAGAGAGTCGTATGGCATTACAGGTCACTTTTCCCGTTTGATGATGCATGTATGACTTTCGTCGTAATGCCAATAATTCTACACGAAGCAAACCGATTCATTGTAGTAAATTAGACTTTTTTTTTTTTGCGGGACGCAGACGTCCACGCTACGGCATCAACTCGTCATGTTTCAAAAGCAGCACGATCAAAGGATGAACGGGGGCCGCTGGTGAGACGCACAGAAACTACATATGTGGCAGAACGCCGTTATGAGCGGCGGTGGATGGCTCCTTTCTCATGTATGTCGTGATTGTGCACCGGTTTTTCAGAATGTTCAGCCAACATTCCCAAACCTTCAACGCTAGTATGGTAAAGCAGCGTGCGAGCGCTGTGCACTTAGACGGGGCTTCTAGGGGTAGCAAAATGTCCATTACATACCGGTCATCTGCTAGAAATACATACATCATACCACAGAATACAACATGTCATGACATGTTGTATGTTGGAATTACCATATATGGATGGAGACATAGGCGTACTGGGGGGGGGGGGGGCACGGAAGGCGCAAGCACACCCCCCCTTTCGACAGTGGTCACTCATGCACGCTAGGGAAACGAACAACTAAGGTGAAGTTTTCCGTCACAAAAAGCGTCACGTATATTACCATTACTTGCATGACGCATATATGTGTCGCTCCAGTGGGAGCTGCTTAAAGATGAATGTTCCTTTTTTACACTATTGAGCGAGTGCTCTTGTGTATGAAAATTTATATAAAAGTGTGAGCACGTCAATTGCATTCTCTCTCGATATATATATATATATATATATATATATATATATATATATATATATATATATATATATATATATATATATATATATATATATATATATATATATATATCAAGATGCGGGAGACGTGGCCTGGCTCATACACCATGTTTTTTTTTCATTATTTTTTCATTATGACTCCTTCCTTCTGGGCTTCTACTACAAGTCACTGCCTTCCTACGTCACAAGATTTTCCCTCCCCCCCCCCCAAAGGATGCGCGCGTTACAATCAACAAAACAACAAAAAGCATAAAGTGAAGAATGTCAAATTGGCGCAGTAGTTCAATTTCAAGAGGGAGTTTCTTAACTCGCACAAAAGCTTCTCAGTATAGGGCAGCAGTCCGGTCATATCTAGGGTAGCTCTGGTGAACGAGGCTGGCTGTTGCGCCCCGGATAGCATAACCCCACGCTGCACATCTGCACTGGATGATGACACGACTTGAGGTCTTGTGAAGAACGAACAAGGCTTGAAATCTGTGTAAGATCGGATTGGCGGATGTCTTTAGCATCAGATCCAGCGCCGTTGCGGCAATAGACGCTTTGCTTCTAGCGACGTGCGTGAGAACCAAAGATGATGGGACGATGTATTTTTTTCTCCGTTGTATCCGTGGTAGCTTCATGTCTCTTTCTTAACTTTCTGTGGCGTTCTCTCAGTTTGTTGGATCGCAGACATGGCCTTGAGAACTGGTGCAGAAAAAATTTGTCGACTTTGCTTTCTGCGAAGATGGATTAGGTATCGCATTTGTCTTTGCTTCTTTAATTGATGTTGTCTGTGATGACCTTTCAGCCACAAGTGTACTCCTGAGGACGTTTCACTTGATCGTTGTTCTTGTTCGAGTAGACGTTGCAGTTCGGGAGTTCGTGGAGTTGCCTTTGATGAAATTGCTCGTTTTGTTGCGAAAGTTCCTTAGATGGGCATCTTTCAGGAACATGAGTCTGCTTTTCTTTAGATGGAGATGTGATCAGTAGATTGTCGGTAGTTGATACTGTACTGCTGGGCTTGTCTTGCGATGAAAGCAGCGTGACAGGCTGATGAGAAATCTCCCAAGATGGTTGTGAGTCCATCATTGATTGTAAATGCTTCTGTCAGTTGACAATGCGCCGGCGTCGGTGGAATCGAAATTTCTGCAGTGCTTTCACTCACATATGTACTATCACTTGACGATGAGAGCACGACAGACCTGGCTTCAGGTGGTTCTGATGGCGTATGTTTTTCTTTTTGCAGCGTGATTAGGCTGAGAATGCCTGTCGAACGACCCTGGTCGGGAACGTCAGGGTGGGGGCTGGTATTGCGAGGATTCACCAGCTCGTCACACGTAAATTCCGTCACACGCTCGAAACCGTTTGGGCCTTGTGTGTGACACGATGCATCAAGGGATTCGTGTGGTTCAGTAAAGTCTGAAGTGTTGTGGGGCAATGAACACGTTGAAAATGCCGATTTCATTGCTCTTGTGAAAGGCGGCTTTAGGTTCAGTCTTTTGGCGAAATTGCCTAGATTCCTTTCGGTATACGGGCGCTTTACCTCGTCTGTTGCGACGTGCAAGTTACCAGTCAGTGTTCGAATGCAAATGTTTTTTTCGGAAGAGTCATATGATGGTACAATGGTGGTATATTTTCTCTGAGGTCTCGTTTGGACAATGGGGTCATTGCCGGAAGACTTCGCGTAACTGCGATGGGTGAGTTTGAAAAAGCCTGCCGCTGATGAGGTAAGGGCCGGTCTTCATCGTATTCTTCGAAATGGGTGATCATTTCTTCCTTGATCTTATTCAAGGACTCATCGTGCTCGAAGATGTGGGTGAGGTAAAATTTGAATGCCTCACCTGAGATGTAGTCAGTGAAGTTGATGATGATTTCCCGTTCCGACCAGGTGCAGCGGCGGCGTGGAGCTCGAAAAGGTTGAACCAGTCCAGTAGGGGTCCGTTGACCGCTGATCCGGTGTACTTGGGGATGTCAAGGTCGTCTGATGGTACTGTCATGATGCTGGTCTTGGTCTAGAGTTGGGATGTACTTTCGTGGTCCACGTTCAGTCTCTGCGTTTTTGCTAAGACTTGGAAGATGGTGGCCGGTTGATGAAGTGGCTGCCAGGTTTTCATCCTGCCGGCTCGGGATGCGCGAGACGTGGCCTGGCTCATACGCCATGCTTTTTTCCATTCTGACTTCTTCCTTCTCGGGCTTCTACTACAAGTCACTGCCTTCCTACGTCATATATATATATATATATATATATATCCCGGCTGACGAGTAAAGTAACTTGCCCACCCCCCCCCCACTCGCAAGAGAGTTGATACCCAACTGCATGGAGAGTCCAGTCTATATATTGTAACGCATAAGGACAACGCAGGTGTTGGTCAACTACGAAAACAACGGTAGGAAAGGAGTACCCGGTTGCAGTCCGTCAATATTGCGGTGTATATTTTTTTTAGCTTCTTCCTGTCAAGACGTGTACAATGTTTATCAACAGCCTTGTAAGTGCTGGAAGCATCATACTATATCTGTGCCTCACACTTCTGCATTCAATTCAAATACCTATTATAGTGAGGCTGCTGCAGACGTACAGTTAATGCCGTATAATTAGAGCCACCGAATGCAGCACGCTCACATTTAGCAGGCGCACGTTTTCTGTGTCTGTAGCTTGTGAATACGGCCCCCTTTCAGCGTCACTTCAAGGCACGGTGCCTGCGTGTAGAATATGGCGCTACCGCAACCGAAGATCCGAGCGATTTTCCCAACACAAAACCAGTCATGTTCCGAAGAATTGCCATTTCATGTCATGAGAATTCTATATCTCCGGCGTCTTTCCTACGTACATTACGAAAAAAAATCCCAGCAAATTTTCCGGCACAATGCATGGTAATAAATAACACTCACACACACGCACACACACACACGCACACACACGCACGCACGCACGCACGCACACATACACACACACATACACACACACACACACACACGCACGCACACACACACGCGCACGCACGAACACACACGCACCACACACGCACACACACGTGCGTGTGCGCGCGCTAAGTACATTGAAAATGCAGGGTTTTAGGGGCAAAGCTCCTTATAGCGGCACTCGTGCGTCCCGGTGTAGTGTGTAACCATTCTTAACGCTAATACCACATGTCGGTTGAAGTAAACGTATTGGGGTGAAGCTCCCTATGCCGTTATTCATTAATAAAAAGATAGTTGTTTCTGATGAAATATCTTATGTTGTAGGCCCGTGTGCTCAGATTTGGGTGCACGGTAAAGAACCCCTGGTGGTCAAAATTTCCGGAGCCCTCCACTACGGCGTCCTCTCATAATCATATGGTGGTTTTGGGACGTTAAACCCCACATATCTATCAATCTGATGAAATATCTTACAGAAGACCAGCATTGGTGACTTGATATTCAATAAATTTTGCCTTCAATTTGATGCTTACTAAAAAAACTTGTATTGGAAGGACGCACTTTGAGCGATACCTGACAAAAAAGTTGCCACGTTAAACTCACTGGGCGTAACCTCCTTGGTTTTAGAAAAGTTTAGCGAGGGTTAGGTTGCAGTGCCATGAATACAGTGAACTAGTATATAGCCATGAACTCAAGGTGGTGAAAGGTGTGAAGTAGACACGAAGCGCAGGCTGTAAGAAGTGTGCGTGTGTCACCTCTCGTTTAGTCCTTGCAATGTCTGCTGGAAAACGGTACTTCGAATGCAGAATGTATGATGAATAGATACGAGATGGTGGTACTTGGAGGGTTCACTAGATGGACGGACGGACAGACAGGCAGATGCACGGACGGACGAATGGGCGCAGGGACGGATGCATGGATGAACGCAGGGACGGACACAGGGACGGGTGGATGGACGCATGGACGGTCATACAGATGGACGCACGGACGGACGGAAGCAAGAACGAACGGACGGACGGACGCTTCGCCCCACTCTCCATCATTCACCCCGTGGATACACTGTCATTTTTTAGTCTTGACAGCTGGAGGGGAGTCTAAATCTGTTCGTATAATTATCCGAAGCATGTTGGCTCACCGACTAGCCCATTACTACATATTGAGCAACTGCACAAGACTAACCACATCGTGACCGCTATGTTAACGCAACGCGTTGAAAAGCTCGTTTCGCAAAATTTCCGGTCTCGCTGTCGCATGAGTGAGAGCAAAAATCATTTTGTGCATGACGGAAACATCGAGAATGATGCACTTAAAGCAAAATAAACGTTTTCTGGGTCTAAAAGTGAGGATACCTAGGCCGTTTGCGTGACAAGCAGGCGTTCTACCATTCGCTCACACGTCTGCTTGAAAATAGAGTGAAAACTATTTCTATTGCCCGCAAATGCAGTGAGAGTAGCGTTCACGTTTTACAAAACAACAACAACAACAAAAAAAACACGTGTTGCATACAGGATTCACAGTACAACATGCAATATCACAGTAATACTAAGTGGTACAAGCGTATCGGGCGGCTGAACATTTGATTATCTCAACTACTTCGTGGTTTAAAGCCTGCCTCATTACAAAGGTACACGTTACTGCAGTATTCTCTTGAGACCGCATAATGGGGTGCATAGCAAGTTCGAAAAAGGTAACATTTCACGCACTGCTCGTGGTGTAAAAGCATGGTATACCCATTACACAAAATGCAGCTGTATGTGAAGAATTCACTTACACGAGCCACTTTCAACTTCATCGATTACATTGTAGTAATCCACAATTTTAGCTTCTCAAGTAACATCATAGGATAAGAAATATGCGCTTAGTGTTTGAAGTACTCGCTATCAGGATGTCAGTATTGCGTTTAAAGGTGACGCCACAGGTTCCACAATATTTTTTTTCTGTCATAATCAGGGAGTTCACAATTATTAAAAATCCCATCAATATCGCATATTTGCTCTCTCCCTTTCAGGAAAAGTGACGGCTGAAAATTCCCCAGAAAGCTTCCTTCAGAGAACATTGCTGGACCAAAACCCCTCACAATTAGGGCACGCAAGGCACACCAAGTGATAGAAGAGAGGAGTTGCCGTAGCGCGGTCCGCCCGCCAAGGCACACAGCAACAGCGTGTACGAACTGCACCGGTCTGACCTAACGCATATGACGCACACAGCCGTGTTTACACAACCACCGATGCCGGTCGAAGCACTCTCGATAGCTCAATCACTATTGCATAGAAGTTCTCTCATTTTCCTATTCTACATTCCAAAAGGGGTCGCATGGACAACGAATTTCTACAATGAGGGTGCGTGAACACGATTCCAGCTGGACTCTTTGTTAGCCTTAACGTGCAGTGTGCTCCTACACGGTAGCCCAGATGAAATCGCTGGTGCCTTTGCGGCAGAACGGGGACCACTCACTGGCGTGACGAGAGGTCTTTAACGCGTTGCCCTTCAAGCTTTCGGTGTTATCGTCGGCATGGCAGAGACCCGCAAGGGCTTGAATGAAAAGAGTGAAAAATTGAAATAACTTATCGTGGCTTATATCTCACCAGTCGGGCATGCATTCGTTCTGAAGCGCAGGGTACTCAAGCTTGTACGCTGCAATTCCAAGGGGCAACACGAGAACGGAACTGAGGATTCGTCAGACTTTGAGCAAGTCTGAGCATTCATAATGTTGAACAGCACCACTGTCTAAGAACTGACTGAATATAAGACAGGACAGGCGCTGGCATGCACCCATTAGCTCCATCACATACGTTCGGAAAATATAAACACAGAAACAGGGGAAGAATCAATTAAGATATTTATTATTCAGGCGATACTGCATAAAGGTAGAAATTTAAACACTGCTCATATACAATGAAAACCTGCCAAGCCGTTTTATTTTACTGTTCGTTTTTGCTAAGTATAATTAACCAAAGTCGCGCACAACATACACGAATCGGCCTTCGCGGTTTGCCATTCCTTGAGGTCGTAGGCGACACAGACTGTAGTTTGAAGTTTATTTTATTTCTTTCTGATACAGAAAGAGGAGTAAGAGCGAAAGGCCGTATTGCCTGACAGAGGCTCCTACTCCCATGCGCATTCGGCATGCGTGTACAAGTTTGCATGCGATGCGAGTAAACAAACAATAGGGCATCGAGAAAAATCAAAACATCCATGTACATAATTGTCACTGCAAATGAAGCATTACAGGTAGACATCATACATGAAAACACTTCAAGAAAACATATCATACAGACACTCCAAGAATGTATACCTATACGCATCAAATTGTAGCACAAACTGTATACGCGGTACACGTAGAAAATTAGACGTATATATTTTATTGATAAGTTATCGTGGAATGTAACAGAAAGTTCTTTATAGATTCTTTATAAAAGAACGTAACACGTTCAGGCAGCCATTAGGCAACTTCGAAGAGCTGTTGAAGTCACCTTCGACAGTGCGATGAGACGCCGCGATTCCTCCGGCTAACCAGCACCCGAGTCCACACGAAGGCGCCTGACGGTAAGAGCAACCGAAGACGCGCGCATTTTTTTTTTTTTCGACCACAGAGCTACGGAACGCGCTGCGCACTTGATGCGACGGGGAAAGCATGCAGAGAGGAGGGGTCGCCACCGGTGTCGCGCCGAGGCGCCGGCGCGACGGCGATTCCTGGCGCCTCTCCAGGCAGCGTAGGCGCTCAACGACACGGCCGTGCGATGCGGCGGCGCATTGGACACCCTAGCCGATCGGAACGTGTCAACTGGGGCTCTTTTACGTGTGCTCGGGCGTCAACCATTTCGACGCGGTGGATAGAATTTGGAGATAAGCAAATCTAGTCTTCTGATTCGACGATTCGTGGGGGTCAGGTGAATTACCGAAGAGAGTCCAGGTTAGGCCCTGTATATTTAGGTGCACGTTAAAGAACCCCATACATTAGTAATTTCCGAGGCCCTCCACTACGGCGTCTGTCATAATCATATCGTCGGTTTGGGACGTTGGGCCCCAAAAATGATTACTGTTATGACATTCCGCAACGGAAATGCGCATATGGCGTTTACAGCATGTAGAAAGAGCAACGAAGCAACGCATTGGTGCGGGTGATAAAAAGATCCACCAGCTGCTGTTCTCTCGGTCTGCAAGTTGCAATCTCTGCCTTGCCGTCGTGGCAGTTTGATTAAGAAATCTCGCCTACCTCAATACGATGGCTTCGAAGAAAACAAAGAGATTGCGAATGTCCTGGAATCCACAGAAAAATACTTCACTTTTCTCACGACGACTAGAATACCAAAGCCATCACTCGAGTGCAGCTATTTTACCGTGACATGTATGTCGCACTAACGACGCTTTGCCCATCCTATTTTTTTTTTTCTCCGCGAAGGCAAGCAAAGCCGCAGTTTACGCACGGCTGCGCGTTTGCGAAGTCACCAGCTTCTCTTGAGCTAGCCAGCTTTGCGTGCACCTTCGCGTGAAACATACATGGCTTTCGCCTCGATAAATAATTAGTGACGGCGTTTGACCGTTGCACCTAACCTGCAGATGCTGTATATCCCACGATGGGACCTAGTTCTTTTTTTTTTCATTGATACACGAAAGAAAATGACTAGGAGTGATAGTCACGTGCCATTACCTTTATTACCTTTTCCCGTTTGATGATGCATGCTAGGCTTTCGTCGCAATGAGGATAAAATTATACGAATCGAATTTTATTCATTGTAGTAGATAAACATTCTCTTTCTTTTTTGCTTTTGCGGAACGCAAACGTGTAAGTTACGGCCTCAGCTCGCCTTGCCTCGAAGGTGGCATAATCCAGCAATTAATGAAGCCGCCGAGGAGGCGCACAGAAACCACAATATGCCACTAATATAATATGCCACAACGCCGCTAAGATGTAGATCCTAAAGTTGTGGCTCACACCCATCGTTAAGAGCTACGGCTACGGTGGTGTTGTGCTTCTTTCTCGTCTACGTAGCAAATGTGTGCTGGTTTTTCATAATGCTGAAGGAACAAATACGAACATTCAATGCTATATTGGTCGAGCTTCCCGCAAGCGCACTGCACTTTCACGGGGGTGGAAAACTGTCCCTTACATACTGGTCGTATGCTACAATTATATCTCATGACATCTCATTGGCGACGACCATCATACATAGCTCTCAAAAAGTCATGGTCGATTTGATTGAGTATATAGAGTTCAACGTCACAAAACCACCATATGATCATGAGTAACGCCGTAGTTGAGGGCTCCGAAAATTTCGACCATCTGCCAAGAGTCATGGTCAGCATATTCACAGAGTGAGTGATGGAGAGTGGGGCGAAGCATTCGTCCGTCCATTCGTTCTTGCTTCCGTCCATCCATTCGTGCGTCTGTGTGACTGTCCATGCGCCCATCTGCCCGTCCGTGTGTGCGTCTGTTCGTGCGTACGTCCGTTTCTGCGTTCGTCCATGCATCCGCCCCTGCGTCCGTTCATGCGTCCATCCATGCATCTGTCTGTGTGTCCGTTCGTCCATCTGTTCAATACTCCAAGTACCACCATCTCGCATCTTTTCATCACATATTCCCCATATAGAAGCACCGCCATCCAGCGGACAATCCCAGGACTAAACGAGAGGTGGCACACGCACACGTTCTTACGGCTTGCGCTTCGGGTCTGTACTTCCTACCTTCAACCACCTCGAGTTCATGGTATATACTAGTTCACTGTATTCATGGCACTGGGGCTCAACGCTCGCTAAACATTTCTAAAACCAAGGAAGTTACGCCCAGCGAGTGTAACGTAGCAACATTTTCCTGTCAGATAGTGCTCAATGTACAGGCCAATGGCTGGTAATGGGAAATGAGAGGCAGGAGAATTCGGCTTTTACTTTCTTACGGCATGCACTTCGTATCTGCTTCCCACCTTTAACCACCTCGAGTTCATTCATGGTATATGCTAGTTCATTGTATTCATGGCACTGCGGCTCAACGCTCGCTAAACCTTTCTAAAACTAAGGACGTTACACTCAGCGAGTATAACGTAGCAACCCTTTCTTGTCAGATAGTGCTCAATGTACATGCCAATGGCTGCTAATTAGGATCACAGCGTGCCCTTAACTGAAAGCTGAATGCTCTTGTCTCTCTTTTCCCATCAGCAGCCAGTGGCATGTGCATTGAGCACTACCTTTCATTGTTCAACAACGCTGTAGCGATCGGGCTATGCCTTGACCCAGCGAGTCATTTGCCACGCCGGATTAGTGCAAAAAGGACAGTCTCGCCACGTCTGGACGGAGGAAGCAACAGAGGCCGGCCCCACGAGACGTCGCCTACTGATTGACAGCGGCGCCAACGGAGTGGAATGTCGCCAAAGAGGGTTTTGGAGCCGCCGCTCTATCTCCCGCCTGTGCCAGCCACGCATCGTTAGCGCGTTAACCGGCAGACGACGACGGCGCTGATCAAAGGGCTCTCCCCAGAGGAATCCACGAACCGGGCACCTCTCAAAAGATCGGCACTTGTTTAATCCATTGTCAAGTAGCCGACCGGCTGACTGCCGATGCCCGCCAGGCATTGTCCCGAAGTACGAGACGTAGTGTCGCCAAGACGTCACCAAGAGGACAACAGGGACGGCGTCTTCCTGGGGGAGACCGCGGCGGCTGCCGCGGATCGCCCCGCTAATTGAGCGAACATAATCGGCGGACCCTTTGAAGTATGCGGCCAGGATCGTGGGCACTCTCGACTAAAGGCTCACACACGACGAGGAAGAGCCCTGCTGGTGCCACCAAAGTGCAGTGTTCACGGGGACCTTGCATGCTCCCCCCCCTCACCTGTGTGTGCGTGATTGGTGGTCGACTCGTAGAGGAGGAGCCCGACAGGGCATAAAACGACGCGGCAGAGTGCTGGACGTCGCTCTGAACTAAGTAAAGTTCAACCACCACGCTCGTGGTTTGTGAAACCACTAGTTCTTCTCTTCTCTTCTGTCATCTCGACAACTCCCTGTAAAGATGTAAATAAACCAGTTAAGTTTGCTCAAAGCTCTCCCCTAGTCCTTGGCTCGACGGAGCGACGGCGATCGGCCCCGCTACCCGCAGACTGCGGTCGCCGCGACCCGCAACAACTGGTTGGCAGCGGTGGGATGCCATCAGCCACCTTCCTTCCCATCCATAACAACTGGATGGCAAGCGGTTGGATGTGAGCCTGGAGGACGGAGAATGAACAACACGCCGAGATCATGGAGACTGGCAGCTGTGGACTGGTGAGTGCTGGCTTTGGTTTTTTGGTTGCCAGGCTGATAAGATAGAAGTGCAATCTTTTCGCTGGTAGAGGCTACCACAGAAGCAGTTGTTTACGGAACTTCTGGGTAGAGAGTGAGCTGCACCACACTAGTTCTCTGTCATGGATTGGAAGCGTTTGTTGAAGAGTCAGCTCCTGATTCTTGGGGAGGAGCTGGGAGCAGAAGTAGATGCGGGGATGAAGAAACACGCAATTGTTGGCGCTATCGAGGGCTTGAATCTGACCAGTGAAGAAATTAAAGAAACGTGGAACGAGATTCAACAACAGGAACAGGAGCGTCAGGAAAGGCGAGAGCAAGAGAGAGAGCAGTGGAAGGAAACCCTAAAGGTAAAACTGGAAGAGACAAGAAGATCAATACAGTGCCTTAGATGGTCTCAAGTAAATTCGAGGATCCATGTATTCGAAGAGGGCGAGGATATAGAGAGTTACCTAACCTCTTACGAGAATGTTTGCAGAGACCTAAGGCTCGACGAAGACTATTGGTCTATCGCCTTATTGAGTGTCTTTCCGTGCGACTCAATTGGTAGAATAGGGTACCTTTCCGAGGAGGAGTTCAATAATTACAATGTAGCTAAGGCAGCCTTACTGCGGTGCTTCGGCATTAGAGCTGACAGAAAGCAAATGGAGTACAAGCTCCCGAACGCTCCGTTGAAGAACGCGCGACGGTGTGCTGGTATTAAAACCAAGCCTGAGAGAGGTCCGCGTGTCTCTCATAGCACCAAGGTGAATAGTGAGTGCAAATGGGAGATAGAAAAACGGGAGCGAGGTGAAGAGCTTGAGCGAGCACTCAGCCTAGATATTGAACTGTCAGAACAAAAAGTCGAGGCAACGCAGTGCAAGATTCAGCCATCTGCAAGTGTAGCGCACGAGAAGTGCGAGGTGCAGCCCAGAGCTTTAGAGAAGGCTAGCACGTTTAAGGATAGCAGCAGGTTCGATGAAGAACGAAATTTGAGTGCTGCTAAGGATGCTGCAGTGAGTAGAGAGGCCGACGAAGGCCAGAGCGAGTGCGACGAGGTACTGTGCCAGTTAAATGCTAGCGAAACAGCTAGGATAGCTGTAGAAAAGCTGGTACAGACCTCAACTATGTTTGTCGCGACGGTGGATCTTGCAAATGAGGTTGAAGAAGTCAAGAACACCGGAGAAGGCTCAGAAGCAGCGAGCGTAGAGAAGGGTATCAGTGCAGTTGCAGACAGCTCTCAGGAATGCGAGCAAGATTTTTCGAAGGGAAACAGCTGCATTGTTCCTAAGTGTGTTAACAAGTCCGCCGGTCTAGAGGGTGAGAATAAGGATGACCAGGTCAAAAATCATTTAGACCGCGCGACTGAGACAGCTGACGAAAGCTGTGAGAGGGTTCACGAGTGTGAGATGCGATCGGGAGGCTCGGAAGCGACACGCAAAAAGCGGCGCAGACGAAAGAGACGTCGCAAATCCGCGAGAAAGACGAACAGTACTACGCGTGTAAAAGAAGGCGCAAAACCTGTCGGCGTAGCAAATAAGAGCTTTGCAGCAGCGTCAAAATTACATTGCATGCGTCCGAGCAACCGGACGAAAGGTAAGAGGAAAGCGGGTTCGCGAATGGAATTGCGTGGAGAGCGCCGGTCTTTCCGTTCTATCCACAAAACGTTTCAGGGCGCACCTGAGTACAGCGTTAGCACAGGTGAATCGGCCAGACAGGGCGACAGAGCCAAGAAATCAAAGTGCCGAAACACTGTGGCAGGTGGTGCAGAGGCACCCTTGAGCGGTAAAACCATTGATAACTCAACCGGCAACGAATTCACCAGCGGTGCAGGACAGGTCGGTCGCAGACGTCGCCGGAAACGAGAGAGGCGTACGCGAGCGACAAAGCGAAGGGGTGAAAGAGGGGGCAATCAGCCGGGCGAGCGGCCCAAGAGTAGGTTACCAGCCAGTTTAAAGAAAGGTCCTTTGTGGCGTAAAGTAAGGTTCCAACGGCGGAAGGGTAGGCCCCGGCGCGCATCCCCGCGACGGAATGTACGCAGGAGATTTAAAGCTTTGCGGGAACGGGATTGTAGAAGGGGTCCTAGAAAAAAAGGAAAAGCCACAATAGCTAAGAACCACACGCGAGCTAGCCCAAAGAAAGCATGGCCACTCTGTCCCACGCATCGCTCCGGTCCCCTACGCCGAACTGACAGAAGCCCGCCAAAATCGCGAATGAGGCGTAACGCTGCAGTTAGCTTGTTGCTCGTGCACGTTGTAGTCTCGCGCGTTTTCAGAGTCGAAGACCACGACCGCCGCGTGTACGGCTGAAGGGGAAGCGACAGCTGTAGGAGGGAGAGTCGGACACAGGAGTTTATTTTGAAACATACTTGTTTGGTTATATTTGGTTTTAAAGTGGTGTTCCTGTGTCATCTCCACAGCTAGTTTGCTTGGACATTTTTTTTTTCTTCCCTCTAGATTTTGTTTGCGTGTAAGCTTTGTCAAAATTTCGAGTTTAATTGTTCAGCGTTATGAGAAAGCAGTGGCCCGCATCAGTCAACCGACTGCGTGAAAGGAGTTTTTTTTAAGATACGAGCACGCAAGTCGCAAATGAAGATTTGGTACGCCCGCTAGTTTGAAAGCGCGGTAGCGTAGTCGAGCGGCGCCGGAGTTTCTATGCTTCGTGCCCTTTAGTTAAGCGCGGCATCGCATGCCGTCTTCAATAGAGTAAATGAGCAATGTTTGGGAAGGTTTTAGAATAAAACCAAACAAAAGCAATTTTCGAAATGCTCAGGGGGAGAAACATTCGGTACAGGGGTTGTGGCGCAAAATTAACGCCTGTTTTGTTACGCACTCCTGACGTGTACCTCAAGTGTGATTGTTCCTTGCGTTTGTTTCTCGAGAAAATTCACGTTCAGATGAGGGTTTAAGGATACCTAGGTGAGAGAGATATCGCCTATGGTTAGGTGCGTGTAGTTATGCTAGCGCTCTTTGAATGAGAGTAAGATGTCATGCTAGAGCGCACAGCAAAGTCTTGTGCGTTCTTTAAAACCATGGGCTGACATGAAACTACATTCAGCAAATAAGCGTGTTAGTATACGAAATTGCATTACCCTTTGTTATTTCGGTATGTGCTCAGGGATCAGTTAAATTCTTTAGCTGAGCGTCGTGTTATACGGAACGTTGAGGGACGTTTTCCGTAATGATTTTAAGGGGTATTTGGAATAATCGAAATTTTTAGCTATGGGCAAGAGTATTAGTGTGGTTGCCATTTGAAAAAAAAAAGCGTAGGTGCATTGTGGCACATTTGAAAGACCGGCCTGGTTGTCGAAAACTCATTGCCGGCGCTTGCTGGTTCTAGTGGTTGGTCTTTGTGGTTTCAGTGGTGTTGGGAGACTGCGGTTACTGTGATCTCTCCCGTCGAGCAGCTGATACTACCCGACGTCCGAGATCTTCCCGTCGGCGGAGGAGCTGTAGCGATCGGGCTATGCCTTGACCCAGCGAGTCATTTGCCACGCCGGATTAGTGCAAAAAGGACAGTCTCGCCACGTCTGGACGGAGGAAGCAACAGAGGCCGGCCCCACGAGACGTCGCCTACTGATTGACAGCGGCGCCAACGGAGTGGAATGTCGCCAAAGAGGGTTTTGGAGCCGCCGCTCTATCTCCCGCCTGTGCCAGCCACGCATCGTTAGCGCGTTAACCAGGCAGACGACGACGGCGCTGATCAAAGGGCTCTCCCCAGAGGAATCCACGAACCGGGCACCTCTCAAAAGATCGGCACTTGTTTAATCCATTGTCAAGTAGCCGACCGGCTGACTGCCGATGCCCGCCAGGCATTGTCCCGAAGTACGAGACGTAGTGTCGCCAAGACGTCACCAAGAGGACAACAGGGACGGCGTCTTCCTGGGGGAGACCGCGGCGGCTGCCGCGGATCGCCCCGCTAATTGAGCGAACATAATCGGCGGACCCTTTGAAGTATGCGGCCAGGATCGTGGGCACTCTCGACTAAAGGCTCACACACGACGAGGAAGAGCCCTGCTGGTGCCACCAAAGTGCAGTGTTCACGGGGACCTTGCATGCTCCCCCCCCTCACCTGTGTGTGCGTGATTGGTGGTCGACTCGTAGAGGAGGAGCCCGACAGGGCATAAAACGACGCGGCAGAGTGCTGGACGTCGCTCTGAACTAAGTAAAGTTCAACCACCACGCTCGTGGTTTGTGAAACCACTAGCTCTTCTCTTCTCTTCTGTCATCTCGACAACTCCCGTAATGATGTAAATAAATCCGTTAAGTTTGCTCAAAGCTCTCCCCTAGTCCTTGGCTCGACGGAGCGACGGCGATCGGCCCCGCTACCCGCAGATTACGGTCGCCGCGACGCGCAACAACGCACAGAAGAAATTTCTCACTGGCACCACCTATAGTAGGTCATAATGTTATACTTGTTACATGCTACAACGACTATGAGGGATGAACAGGTGCCCCTATAAAAAGCTTCGCCTCTAAAAATTATATATATATATATATATATATATATATATGTATATATATATATATATATATATATATATATATATATATATATATATATATATATATTGTTGGGACTCCGGGTTCTGCCGGTCTCGTTTTCGGTAGCTGGCCCCGTCACAGGATCCATCGTCCAACAATTCAGCGAGAAAAAGGCGCCCGAACAAACGACAGAGATTTATTTACATGTGGAGGAGTGATCAACTGATCCAAGGAGAGAAGAGTGAGAGATACAAAACGTCTTCGGCATTTTATAGCGCCGCGTTGCCGACACTGGGCGCACTGTCCGCATCGTCAGCCAATACGGTGTCCCCGGCACCTCGGCCACGAGGGAGGGGGAAACACCTCTCACAACACATGGAGTGGCACAACCTAACACGATGTCCATATATGGTCAAGGCGCCCTAAAATGCCCAAACATGGTCACGAACGCACAGCAGATTCCAGAGTTCTCCCGGCGAGAGGAGGAGCCCGAATGGGGAGGTGGGGGTGGACGCCACCGTCGGTCAAGAACCGGTTCTCCCCCAAACTCGTCCTGCCCGGTTCCCCAGGGCCGGTCGTAACAGTCTCTCGCGCGGGGGGGGGGGGGGGTGAAGATCTCGATGGGCTGAGGTTTGCAGCCACTGTCCGGAGAGATCAGCGCCGGCAGTCGGTTTGGTGACGACCGTCTTTGATGAAGTAGAGGGCAACACCTTCTTCATTGTGGGCTCAACAGACATCACATACGCACATGAAAACACAACTACTCAGCCGGTGAGCGCCGGACAATTCCGCCAAACTCCACCAGGCAATTTTCCCCTTTAACTGATAATAAAGGAAATACACATTTTATTCAAAATGTTACTCACACTTTAAGGTGACACAAAACAACAACACTGGAAGCACACCGAACCCGAAACCCTGGATAGCCGTGTCTTCAACGTTTTCAAACAAGTACACCTAAATGAGTAAAAAAAAAAAACAATCACTAGCCCTTGTCTAGGTCAGAAAAAAAAATGCCAGAGTTCTTGAGACATCCTCTCGCGTCAGGGGCATCGACATAAGCCATCAGCGTTGCCATGGAGTACACCCTTTTCGTAGCGTATTTCAAACGTATATTGTTGCAAAACGAGGCTCCAACGCAGCAGGCGGCCGTTCTTAGAGGACATGGTCTGTAGCCAGGTGAGAGGACAATGGTCCACTTCCACAATGAACTTGCTTCCGGCAATATAGCAAGCCAGTTTCTGGACTGCCCAAACCAAGCACGCACATTCCTTTTCGCTAACGCTGTAAACCTGCTCGCGAAGGGTGAGTTTCCGGCTAACATAGAGGATGGGATGCTCTTCATCCCCCTCATCCCTTTGACTAAGAACTGCCTCCATGCCTCTATCACTAGCGTCGCATTGGACTATGAAAGGCCTCGAGTAGTCCGGTGAACTAAGCAAAGGTTGGCTCGACAAGGCCGCTTTCAAAATGCGGAAAGCCTTTTCTTTCTCCTCATCCCAGTCGACCATTTGGGGCTCGGTCTTGCGCAACGCGTCAGTAAGAATGCTGGCAATGTCGGAATATCTAGGGATGTACTTACGATAGTAACCAGCTATTCCAAGAAAAGCCCGAATATCGGTTTTCGTTCGGGGCTGGGGAAAGTCTCGGATAGCTGCCACTTTCATTTCAGAGGGACGGCGATTCCCTTGACCGATAACATGCCCGAGATAGAGTACCTCTGCTTGTGCTAGCTGACACTTGGGCGCCTTTACCGTTAAACCTGCTTCGCGTAGGCGTGTCAGTACTGCTCTCAAATGCGCCAAGTGTTCTGGCCAGGACGAGGAAAAACACGGCGACGTCGTCCAAGTAAGGCAATGCGAATTCCTCTTGACCCCGCAAAACCTTATCCATTAAGTTTGCAAAACAGTAAGGCGCGTTCTTTAGGCCGAAACTCAACACTTTAGGGCGGAATGTCCCCAATGGTGAAATAAATGCAGCATACCGGCTCGCCCTCTCGGTGAGCGGCACCTGCCAGTAACCTCTCACTAGGTCTAGCCTTGAGATAAATTCCGCGCTGCTTACCCTCTCGACGCGTTCCTCAATGTGGGGAATTGGGTATGTCTGATCCTTGGTGATGAGCTTTAACTTACGATAGTCTACGCAAGGACGCGGATGTTTGCCGGGTACCTCCACAAGAATTAACGGGGAATTGTAATCACTTTCAAACGGCTCAATCACGCCCAATTCCAGCATCCTGTTAACCTCTGCTTTTATTAGCTCAAGCCGGCGAGGTGACACCCGATACGTCTTAGATCTTACCGGTTCCGACGAGGTAAGCTCTATGTCATGAGTGAGGACGGATGTCCGGCCTGGCTCGCTTACAAATCTGTCCTGAAACTCGGTCAAAAGACCACGCAATTCCTGCTTCTGCTTCATTGTCAGCTGTGACTTTGATACTAAATCCTCAACTCTTTTCTCGATCGGGACTTCGTCTGATTCGGGAGCTAATTCAGGAATTTCTGCCGGAACCTCTTCCGGAACATTTAAAGTCATGTTCACGATGGCTTCCCTCTCTTTATAGGGTTTGAGTAAGTTGCTATGATACACCTGGTGTACCTTACGACTTCCTGGTAATTTTACCACATAGTTGGTGTCAGACAATTTTCGAGTAATTTCGGCCGGGCCGACCCATTGCACTTCAAGCTTATTCTTTTGGGAGGGCCTCAACAACATGACCCTCTCTCCTACAGCAAAGTGTCGCGCTTTAGCTGTCCGATCGTAGTAAAGCTTGGCCTTCTGCTGTGCTTTGGTCATCGCCCTCTCGGTCAGTTCTTGGGCTTTTGTTAGACGATCCAATAAGGTGAGGACATATTCCACTACTACAGGATCATCACCCTGACCTTCCCACGACTCTCTCAGCATACGAAGAGGAGACCGCAGTCTGCGGCCGTAAACAAGTTCCGCTGGCGTAAACCTTGTTGTCTCATGGGGTGCAGTTATTAGTGCAAACATCGTTGCAGGTAAGCACATTTCCCAGTCTGTTTTTCGTTCAAAACACAAGGCTCTTAACACTCGCTTCATCACGGAGTGAAGCTTCTCTATCGAGTTCGACTGCGGATGGTAGACTGAACTATGCAATAATTTCACGGCACACCGCTCTAGAAAGGTTGTCGTTAGGCACTCGTGAAAATGGTGCCCTGGTCTGATTGTATCTCGGCACGAAAGCCTACCCGGGCAAACACGGACAGAAGTGCGTTCACTACTTCCACGGAACTTAGCTCTTTTAGCGAGACCGCCTCTGGAAATTTAGTAGCTGGGCAGATTAAGGTCAGGATGTGATGGTAGCCTGAAGTTGTCTTGGGCAAAGGACCTACTGTGTCAATTACCAACCGACGAAAGGGCTCCGTGATTACGGGTACCAGCTTCATTGGAAATTTCGCCTTATCTCCCGGCTTACCCACTCGCTGACGCACATCGCAAGATTTTACAAACCTCTCTACATCTTTAAAGCATCCAGGCCAGTAGTATTCCTGTAAAAGACGATTTTTCGTCTTCTTTACGCCTAAGTGGCCTGACCATGATTCTCCATGCACCAAACTAAGCAAATCCTGACGATACGCCTGAGGTACGACTACCTGGTCAAACTCTACTCCTCGCCTATCTAGATATTTTCGATAGAGTATGCCGCTCCTCTCTTGGAATCTCACAATTCGTTTGGCGATTCTCTCTTTCGAACTGTCTTGCAATTGCTTAAGCGTCGGGTCCCCCTTTTGCTCGGTTATTAATGAAGCGGGGCTCACTTGCAGCAGCTGACTGAAGTTATCCGAAGTTGGCATGATACACAACTCTTTTGTATTTCCTAGTACCTGGAATGTGTCACCCTCTGTGCTATCCTCTGTACTACCAGGAATCGGCTTGGGAGCAACGGCATTTTCTATTTGCTCGGTCAACGAGGCGTAATTGACCCCTTCCAATTCGGGAGGAGGTTCATCGTCACCTTTAGGAATGGTCGCCTCCGCGACTACGGCTTCTGCAGCCTGTTCTCGCACAAGTCGATTTGTTACCGTGGTGTCCAACTCGCAACCAGGCCCGTTGTCGATTTGAGGCTTGTTTGCCTCAGTGAATGTTGCTCTCGCAGCCAGCGCACGTGCCTTCGATCTAGTCAGTGCCTGCACTATGCCTTCTCCCAACGTTAGACCTTTCTCCTTCAGCATTTGATCTGACTTATTTGAAAATAAGTAAGGATACTGAGGGGGTAGATATGGCGATACCGCGGCTTCCGTTTCCAACGTACCAAATGCGCCTTTAAGGACAATTTTAGCTACGGGAAGGCACTGACTGTTTGCTTCTACGGCTTGTCTAATCCAGGCACAGTCTCCTGAATACTGTCCGGACTGAACAAAGGACGGATGAACTACGTCCATAGTGGCTGCGGAGTCTCTAAGAGCCCGACACTGCTTGCCGTTCACGGTAAGGTCGTACATATAGGGCTCCAACAACTTCATGTTTTCGTCGGCTTCATTTATAGATAAAAAGACCACCTTTTCTTTCGGGCAGTCTTTCGCGAAGTGCCCTGTTTCGTGGCAATTGAAACAAGCAGCCGGTTTTCTCGCCTCAAATTTCCTTTTGCTTGCCTCTGCCGACGCCCCATGGTTAGATGAATTGTTTTCCTCATCCTTTTGTGCGAGACTTGTCGGTTGTTTTCTAAACGGCGCCTAATTCGGTCGTAGGAATTTTTCCCTTTTAGGCTCGCTGTTTGCCCCGAGGGCGCGGCGCGTAACGAATTCTTCAGCGAGCTCTGCGGCTTTTGTTACGGTGTTCACGTCTGGTCTATCCTGCACCCAGAACCTCACCTTTTCTGGTAACCTTGATAGAATTGTTCCAGACCGATACACTCGAGCACCTTGTCATGATTCCCATACGCTTTTGCCTCTTTCAGCCACTCCCCCATGTTGGCCATTAACTTGGTAAGCAAACTCCGGGTATGAATCATTGCTCTCTTTTACGGCGTTGCGAAATTTTTGTCTGAAACCTTCCGCTGACAACCTGTATTTCTTGAGAAGGCTCGACATTACCTCACTGTACTCGTCAGCCTCCTCTTTCGTGAGGCGCGCGATTACTTCTGAGGCCTCCCCTGGAAGTAGGGACAACAAGCGTTGAGGCCTTGTATCCTGGCTGAAACCTTGCCTTTCACAAGTTCTCTCAAAGTTGACGAGAAACAGCCCAATGTCCTCCCCTAGCTTGTACGATCTCATTAGGTCCGTCATTTTGAACCTGACCCGCTCTGCGGTACCGGATGCCTCGCTGCCTCCTGCTCTACTATTATGGCTAATCTCTAGCTCGAGGCGCTTCATTTCAAGCTCGTGCTTTCGCATCTTATCTGCTTCGGCTTCTGCCGCTTTCCTTTCGGCCTCCGCCACCTTTCTTTCGGCCTCTGCCGCTTGCCTCTCCTGAATCTCCTCGACACAATCTGACAGCTCGTCATCCTCCGCCCCCAATGCGAGAATCGCCTCTATCAGCTCTGGCTTTCTTTGAGAGTCCGACACCTCCAGATTCAACTCCCTTGCAAGTAGCAACAACATGGACTTTCGCAGGGATTTCAGATTCATGGCTGCCTCCAGTACCGCTGTCTCTGTTCCACAAAGATTCCTGTCCTGCAACTAATTAACCTTGACGGCAACGACAGCTCTAGGTTCCTGCCTTGCCTCAAGTTTTCCGTTAACTTAGTCTACAAATAACCTTCAAAAAGCTCTTATACGGAATCCTGCCCTGTCACTGTTAACCTTGACGCCACTGACAAAAAGAGCTTAACCAAGCTATCACACAATTTCTGCCTGACGCAAGTTACCTGTTAACCCAATGACCAAGACAGCCCCTCTCTACCAGCTTTTACTTAACACATAGAGTAAATGCCTGGTAAAATTTAACAGAGAAAGCCGGCACTCACCCAGTTCGCAGTCATGTCTCCGGCGTCGTGCCTCTCAGATAGTGCCGTTCGATTCCCTCTGGAAGTCGATGAGCTCGTGTCATCCTTCTCCTGTCGTCCCGTTGTTGGACTTCGGGCTCACTCCGTCCAGTGGTCGCTTTCGGGTTATCGGCATGCCGCCGCTGCCATCCAGTTGTTGGGACTCCGGGTCCTGCCGGTCTCGTTTTCGGTAGCTGGCCCCGTCACAGGATCCATCGTCCAACAATTCAGCGAGAAAAAGGCGCCCGAACAAACGACAGAGAGTTTATTTACATGTGGAGAAGTGGTCAACTGACCAAAGAGAGAAGAGTGAGAGTGATACAAAACGTCTTCGGCATTTTATAGCGCCACGTTGTTGACACTGGGCGCCTTGTCTGCATCGTCAGCCAATACGGTGTCCCCGGCACCTCGGCCACGAGGGAGGGGGAAACACCTCTCACAACACACGGAGTGGCACAACCCAACACGATGTCCATATATGGTCACGGCGCCCCAAAATGTTACCAAACAATGGTCACGAACGCACAGCAGACCCCGGAGCTCTCCCAGCGAGAGGAGGAGCCCGAATGGGGCAGGTGGGGGTGGACGCCACCGTCGGTCAAGAACCGGTTCTCCCCCAAACTCGTCCTGCTTGTTCCCCAGGGCCGGTCGTAACAG
>WOVY01011166.1:0-13579 GCA_013436015.1 Rhipicephalus annulatus
TCGAGCCTTCCCTATCAGAAGTCGTCACGTCTCTGCTTTCTGAATGCCATGTTGTTCATCGCAAGACCACGGCATACCACCCGCAGACTAACGGGCTCACGGAGAGATTTAACCGCACACTTGGCGATATGCTCGCCATGTATGTGACATCCGATCATACTAACTGGGATCGCATTCTTCCATTCATTACGTTCGCATATAACACCGCGGCACAGTCTACCACTGGATTTTCACCTTTCTTTCTTCTTTATGGACGCGAACCATCCACACACCATCGATACTCTCCTTCCATACCGTCCTGACACATCCGAATGCCCATCTGTGTCCGAAGCTGCCCGAAATACGGAATAGTGCGTGAACTCGCACGCACCTTTACGTCTCGAGAACAACAGCGCCAGAAAGAAAACAACGCCGACTCTTCACAAAGCCCAGCTATTCCCCGGGATCACTTGTATGGCTGGCTGTTCCTTACCAAACCCCCGGCATTTCCTCAAAACTCGTTCCAAAGTACGAGGGCCCATACCGCGTTTTGGAGCAAACTCGCCGGTGAATTTTCTCATCGAGCCACTTTCCCCATCTGACGACATGCGCCGGCGTGGACGTGACATCGTCCACGTCGCCCGCCTAAAGCCATATTATAGCCCTCTGCCTCCAGACTCTTAGGTCGCCAGGATGGCTCTTTTTCGGCGGGGGCAAATTGTGAAGAAGAAACAGCGTCGTTGGCAAGCAACATCGCCCACCGGCTTGGGTACTGGTGCTGGGCTTCGCTCGCTCGGCTCGTGCTGATCATCGCCGGCATCTGCTTGACGTTGCTCTTGCACGATCGTGTTTCTTTCGTAGGACCACCGTCGCAACAGTCGTCAATAAACCCCCTTTCAACGCTATGAAATCGTGACGACGCCGCACGGTGATGTCGGCGCGAAATTTAAAAACCAAACTTCAACCGCGATTTTCTTCTCTATTGACGTGCTTATGATCGTGAAGCTTACGACGTTAGAGTTCTCAAATTACACTTTATCAATATGAACTAAGCCATTGTTCACTAGAGTGTCCTTTTAGGTAAACCGGTTCAGTACAACGGCTCTCCGGTGCATGGTTCACCGAGCTACAGGTGAACTGCAGCTTGCAATCTGCACGGAGGAAGGGATATACTAGCAGTTAAGAGGGCGGCTGCCTTTTAGCTGCTTCCGGAATTTCGAGTACTTTTTCTATGCAGGCGGCTTGAAAGAACCGGTGCCTGCGCTAATTGCTGCTAAATGCCCCCTTCCGCTTTGCAACCCTCTGCCAGTGTGGCCAGATGTTTCTGAGCAAACAAGCAAATATTGTTCACAAAATAAGAGCAAAAGAAGCGGAAACATAATGAATTTCCCATTCTGAAAATAGTTTTGATAATGATAAAAATATGACTCATATACGAAGGCGGGTTTTACAAATCACCCATTTGTTTTGTACAGCGATAATATAGGCGGCTACGAACGATAGCGCATAGCTACCTTTTAATATTGTCTCCATGGCAGTCTCCAGTCGCTTGAAGGTATGCTTGCCACCGCTACTTGCCGATTCCTTAGAGGTATGTTCGACTTTAACACTCGACCATAAACACGGAGGTAAAGGGGGGGGGGGCGTGAAATTGGCCCTGCACACTGACTTTGTGCTGCGGCAGAAACTTTGACAGTCTACGACTGGGCAGTTTACGTTCGCAGTTCTCTAGCGTTTCGAAGACGCGCTCTTCGAACACGGCACCAAACAAACGGATATAAAACCACGTAATCTCGTTGCCCTAGTACACGTGTGTTCAGCAGCGGCGGAGAAAGCTGCTCTCGTTAATCTCCGTTCATTTGCAACATGTATTGAATGTATATGCGACGACAGTCGCATAATCTCGACACCGAGGATTGGCATTCTCGGCGTCTGAAATCAGTGGCAGCGCCCGCGAGCTTGTGCCCACGCTGACCGCGCCCGTCTGTTCCCGTAGCGTGCAACAAACGAGGGCTGCTCGCTGCCGTGACGGCATCCACCGCGACGGAGGCGGCGGCTGTTTGCAAACACCGGATGCCGTCGTCGCGTGCCCGGCTTGGCAAACGCGCGGCTCGGCCAAGGAGCGCGCGCCGAAACCCTCGCCCGCCTTGCACGACGCGATTGGGGAATTGCGGCGGGACGAAAGCGTTGCCAACGTTGCGCGTATGGTTCACCGCGGACGGAATTCCTCTCACGATGGAGGCGAGCTTATTATTTATGCTATTTATGCTTAAGGGAAGTGCTTATGTTGCAAGGTTGTTATTTCGTTCACGTTACCCTCTAATACAGGAAGACTATTATTATCCGCTAAAATCTGTTTTTATATGCCAATCCACGGAGGCAGCTAAGGAACGCTGGGTTAAGCAAAAGAATGTTCGCGACCGTTATTATCGCCTTGCAGGAGGGGGGGGGGGGTCACTAGTGTCGTTCGCGTATGGATACGTTGGCTTTCGCGGAAAATGGTGCCATCTGCACGCCTCGACGACCAGCTGCTTTCCGCGCAATGGATCTCAGAAAGAACATCGGAACATTCGAGATTCGCACCAGAAAGCGACCGAGCTGCTGCCGAAGTTTCATCGAGCAACCTGCTTTTTGGAACATGCGAGACTCCCACGTGTGTGGGTTTCTCTCTCTCTCTCATTTTTTCTTCCTTACCTCTCTGCCTACTGCCGCAGTGCAAAGTAGCAAAATTGATGTCTATCTTTCGGAATCACCTCCCTGTCAAATAGTTTCGCAGCACATACGTCAAGCCCCGCCGTGGTGTCCTAGTAGCTATAAGGTACTCGGTTGCTGACCCCCAGGTCGCGGAATCGAATCTCGGCTTCGTAGGTGCATTTTTGATGGAGGCGATAATGGTGTAGGCTCGTGTGCTCACATTTCGGTACACCTTAAGGAAACCTAGGTGGTCGAAATTTCCGGAGCCCTTCACTACGACGTCTCTCATAATCATAGGGTGTTTTTGGGACGTTTAACCCTGTAACGAGCTGTATAGAGAGACAAAGCTCTAGAAGACGCTCGTGTTTCTGTACGGAAACCTGCGATGACTCAATTGTCATCGGGCAGTAACGAGGCCGTTTATGCAATCACACAAGAAATGTATTTACAAAAGACATGAAAGTTCTAATAATAAATGAAGTGAGGGAAAAAGTATAACATGCTTGGAATGCTGGTGTGAGAGTCACAAGGGCATAAAACCAGAAAGAGTTCACCGGAGAGGAAGGCCGTGGTCAAGTCCCGGCGGCAAACTCAACTCTGGGAAGGGGACGACCGACGCTTGGGTAGCCTGGCAAGTCCAATGACAGCCGCGGCCAAGAACGCGGCTCACTGCGGAGGTCGTTGACCTGGAGCACGCACGGCGTTTGCCATGCCTATCTTGAACGCTGGCTGGCGCTCGCTGCCGTAGGTGCCGGACTCGCCTGGCGGAAACGTCCTGGCGACGTTTCGCCCACGCCAGGCCCGAACTGCAAGGACGGCTGGTATGGCCCCAGGTGGGGGCCTTCTGAGACCTCGAGTCCGCAACCCGACGGGTCAGTGCTCCCACACCCTGGTTCTTCAACCTTGCTTCTTCCTTCAAGCAACGTCTGCCTCACTCCTTCTTCTTCGCATCACCACCTGCCCTGATTTTCCTGCGTCGTCTTCTTCGACTTTCTCTGTGGCGCGCACTTCAAACACAATTATATCTTCACGATCACGCACGGCCACTTCACTCATCACAAACCCCATATATAAATCAAATCAATAAGTACTTCATTCAAAGGAAACACGAGCCAGCCGAGGAAACTCAGCGTTTGTGCATATACATCGCGGAGGCGACCACTAACAATTAAAAAGGGAGGTACAGAAGCGTCTTCTGGATTCCTTGTCCGAAGGCCAAGCTATACATCAAAAGGCGGCCACGCTGTTCCAGCCCGCTGCTGTTTGGATGATAGTTTGACTTGTTGCTAATGTATACCGTACTTGACACGGCATAAATTGTGCGTGTTTCTCCCCGTGATGCATAGCGAAATCCCCCTCGTGTAGTCGGACGGAAGCTGGAATGGGGCTGTGTTCAAAAGGTGGTGCGTTTGAATACCGTGCATAATCATAGTGCAGAGATTGGGCTTGTTGAGCATCAGCCCTTGTCAGGGTAGAATTGTCGTTGCTGTTCGAGAAGATTTCGCATTTTCATCTGTTCAAGGACACATCCACATAATAAATCTGTAATCAGAGCTATATGATAAGGTCCCATTGTTGTTGTTGTTATAATAATAATAATAATAATAATAATAATAATAATAATAATAATAATAATAATAATAATAATAATAATAATAATAATATTTGCATTTCCATTATAACTATTGGTTCTTATTGGCACAATCGCAACGGGTTACCGTCAAGTTTTCCCACTCTCGATAAAGCTGCGAAACACCGGGCAGAGGCATTTTAGCAGCTGTGAAGCACTGCATTACGCTGCTTACACGTATCACAATGTCGTTAAGTGTTCCCCGCAACACCTTTCCTTGCCCTAGCTTGCACCGAGTGTTCTCTGAATCATAGTGCCTACCTCTGTTATGTTCCTTTAGGTAGAACGCCCCCCCCCGCCCTTGATTACAAACAGAAAAGCACTGCTGAGGCTGCTACACGTGCCATTGTACTCGTTGCGGAACAGTCCTTTTGTCGATTGAAACATATACAGGGACATTTGTATATAGTACAGGCCGTCCCAATAAACACGCTATGACGTAACTGCGGTCAAATTCCTCGATTTTGTTTTCGAGAACAGAAGACGATTGATGAAGACAGAAAGAGAGAGAGAAAAACAGAAGCACGTAAAACACCAAACGCGGTTGACTGGACAACGCTTTTGTAATACAAGGCCACACGTCAGAAATCAGTGATGTAAAAAAAGAAAGAAAAAAAGTTGCGCATCCTAAAGAGTGTCTGTGTAGTTGCTATATTTCGCGCTGCAGGTCAACGTTAGTCATTTCCCGGTCAAGGTAAACAGACCCAGCCAGACCTTAAAATCATATACTGCTTTTGAGCACGCGCGAAAACTGTCAGTTAGGGCCTCCAGCCTCACGGTTAGTGGATGTGTTTATCAGAAGAAACTTGTGAAGTTTGTTGTGCTGACTGCATTGTCTTTCCGACGTACGCTGTGTATCATGAAAAATTAGTTTCAGTGAGTTTTGTAGGTTGTACGTGAGTACACCAGAAAACAGACTTATCTACCTCATTCAAAAAGTGCGTGTAGGGTAAAAAAAAACGAGATAACGCGCCACTTTCTTGTATTTCGTCGCGAGCCGTGTAATCTCGAGCCACAGGATCCGTCATTGCGCATTAAGTGATGGGTCCCATCAAACGTCCGATGATCTCCTTCGGCCCACTAAAGCGATGCTGCTTCGAACTTGCGAGACAATACGCAGCGGTGCAGAAGTGATCGAAATTATACAATGTCAATTTGCCTATAGATTCATGCCCAACAATGCATAAATTTTAATGCAGTGTCAGTTTATTAAGTTTCAATAGTGTAGATTGTTGAATTCAAACCAGTGTTGCGACGCGAACCAGGACAGAAAAATGCACAGACTACCGCGTTAACCTAGACTAAGCAAAAAAAAGAAAGAGAAAGTAGGAAGGATGCGTGGACGGGCAGTAGATAATTGATTGATATGTGGGGTTTAACGTCCCAAACCCACCATATGAATATCAGAGACGCCGTAATGGAGGGCTCCGCAAATTTCGACCACCTAGGGTTCTTCAACATGCACTCAAATCTGAGCACACGGGCCTACAACATTTCCGCCTCCACCGGAATGCAGTTGCCACAGCCAGGATTTGATCCCACGACCTGCGGGTCAGCCACCGAGTACCTTAGCTACTAGACCACCACGGCGGTGTGGAGGGTCAATAAAAGATTAAGAAAAAAAGAAATTCAGCTTTTTTTTTGCAGAGGTCTTCCTTTCGTCTCAGCAGCACAACTCTTTCTGACTCACCGCCTCAGGTAGTGTGCGTGCGGTGGAGCTAATTTAGCCATCGCCAAAACCGCGGTATCGCTTACGCAGCTGCCCATCCCCATTTGTGCCCTCATTCGAGCTGCGCGACGACAGACATTATTAGGGAGTTTTAAAATACCGTTTGCAAGTGCTTCGGGCGTAGCGGGTGCCATGTGAGCTTCAGAATAGCGTTTGTCCTGCTGCAAGCCGCAACGCATGATCACAGTGACACCGTAGCCTCGAAACCAGCGCTTGTGGGCTACATTCGGGCCACGATCGCCGTACGCAATTTTGGATTTTCTGCGTGCGGTCCGTGAACGCGAACGCCGGCCGACTGGCGTTACGACGCATGCGCAGTGGCAGCGACCGCACGCAAGGGCTCACGGTGTGCTATTCTAAAGCTCCCTATTGTCTTCGGGACGTGCCGCGCAGGCCGCGTCGCCAAGTTCGACGAACGAGCACGCGCATTGCGTATTCGCCGCCGCCGCTGCGTCGACGTCTGCTCATTGTTCTCGCGGAGGCGCGCTCACAGCGCACACATCGTTTGACCTTCGTCGTTGTGCAAGACGCTAAGGTCAGCCCGTTGGTGGCAGCAGGCATGGCTGTAGTTTGCCTGAGGCTACAGCAGCCACCACCTTGCGCCGCGCGCGCATTGCCTGGCGATGCCTATGGCTCCGTGACAACCGTGATCCCGCCTGACGCACAGGCCGCCCGACCCTTGTGCGCCAAAATATTTGCGCGATGGTCAAGGCAGCGCGGATATATACAGCGGCGGAAGCGGCGCCGTTCGACATAGAGCGCGTGTGGATGGACCTTCGCCATTGTGGCGACCAGGGCCTTAATTGTGCGCCGCCGGGGATGTGACGCTACTCGAGCGTCCCCGTCGGTCGCTCCTACATGTGACCGCTGTTACGATCGGCCCTGGGGAGCCAAGCAGGAAGTGGACTGTTACGATCGGCCCTGGGGAGCCAAGCAGGAAGTGTTTGGGGGAGAACCGGTTCGTGACTCGCGGTGGCGGCCACCCCCACCTCCCCATTCGGGTTCCTCCTCGCCGGGAGAGCTACGGGGACTGCTGTGCGTTCGTGACCATATTTGGTAACATTTTGGGGCGCCGGGACCATATATGGTGTTGGATTGTGCCACTCCTTGTGTTGTGAGAGGTGTTTTCCCCTCCCTCGTGGCCGAGGTGCCGGCGACACCGTATTGGCTGACGATGCGGACAAGACGCCCAGTGTCAACAACGTGGCGCTATAAAATGCCGAAGACGTTTTGTATCGCACGCACTCTTCTCTCTTTGGGTCAGTTGACCACTTCTCCACATGTAAATAAATCTCTGTTGTTCGTTCGGGCGCTTCTTTTTCGCTGAATTGTTGGACGATGGATCCTGCGACGGGGCCAGCTACCGAAAACGAGACCGGCAGGACCCGGAGTCCCAACAACTGGATGGCAGCGGCGGGATGCTGATAACCCCGAAAGCGACCACTGGACGGAGTGAGCCCGAAGTTCGACAACGGGACGACAGGAGAAGGAGGACACGAGCTCATCGACTTCCAGAGGGAATCGAACGGCACTTCTGAGAGGCACGACGCCGGAGACATGACTGCGAACTGGGTGAGTGCCGGCTTTCTCTGTTAAATTTTACCAGGCATTTACTCTATGTGTTAAGTAAAAGCTGGTAGAGAGGGGCTGTCTTGGTCATTGGGTTAACAGGTAACTTGCGTCAGGCAGAAATTGTGTGATAGCTTGGTTAAGCTCTTTCTGTCAGTGGCGTCAAGGTTAACAGTGACAGGGCAGGATTCCGTGTAAGAGCTTTTGAAGCTTTATTTGTAGACTAAGTTAACGGAAAACTTGAGGCAAGGCAGGTATCTAGAACTGTCGTTGCCGTCAAGGTTAATTAGTTGCAGGACAGGAATCTTTGTGGAACAGAGACAGCGGTACTGGAGGCAGCCATGAATCTGAAATCCCTGCGAAAGTCCATGTTGTTGCTTCTTGCAAGGGAGTTGAATCTGGAGGTGTCGGACTCTCAAAGAAAGCCAGAGCTGATAGAGGCGATTCTCGCATTGGGGGCGGAGGATGACGAGCTGTCAGAATGTGTCGAGGAGATTCAGGAGAGGCAAGCGGCAGAGGCCGATAGAAAGGCGGCCGCGGCCGAGGCCGAAGCAAAGGCGGCCGCGGCCGAAGCAAAGGCGGCCGCGGCCGAGGCCGAAGCAAAGGCGGCGGAGGCCGAAAGGAAAGCGGCAGAAGCCGAGGCAGATAAGATGCGAAAGCACGAGCTTGAAATGAAGCGCCTCGAGCTAGAGATTAGCCATAATAGTAGAGCAGGAGGCAGCGAGGCATCCGGTACAGCAGAGCGGGCCAGGTTCAAAATGACGGACCTAATGAGATCGTACAAGCTAGGGGAGGACATTGGGCTGTTCCTCGTCAACTTTGAGAGAACTTGTGAAAGGCAAGGTTTCAGCCAGGATACATGGTCTCAACGCTTGTTGTCCCTACTTCCGGGGGAGGCCTCAGAAGTAATCGCGCGCCTCACGAAAGAGGAGGCTGACGAGTACAGTGAGGTAAAGTCGAGCCTTCTCAAGAAATATAGGTTGTCAGCGGAAGGTTTCAGACAAAAATTTCGCAACGCGTAAAAGAGAACAATGATTCGTACCCGGAGTTTGCTTACAAGTTAATGGCCAACATGGGGGAGTGGCTGAAAGAGGCAAAGGCGTATGGGAATCATGACAAGGTGCTCGAGTGTATCGGTCTGGAACAATTCTATCAAAGGTTACCAGAAAAGGTGAGGTTCTGGGTTCAGGATAGACCAGACGTGAACACCGTAACAAAAGCCGCAGAGCTCGCTGAAGAATTCGTTACGCGCCGCGCCCTCGGGGCAAACAGCGAGCCTAAAAGGGAAAAATTCCTACGGCCGAATAAGGCGCCGTTTAGAAAACAACCGACAAGTCTCGCACAAAAGGGTGAGGAAAAACAATTCATCTAACCATGGGGCGTCGGCAGAGGCAAGCAAAAGGAAATTTGAGGCGAGAAAACCGGCTGCTTGTTTCAATTGCCACGAAACAGGGCACTTCGCGAAAGACTGCCCGAAAGAAAAGTGGCCTTTTTATCTATAAATGAAGCCGACGAGAACATGAAGTTGTTAGAGCCCTATATGTACGACCTTACCGTGAACGGCAAGCAGTGTCGGGTTCTTAGAGACTCCGCAGCCACTATGGACGTAGTTCATCCGTCTTTTGTTCAGTCCGGACAGTATTCAGGAGACTGTGCCTGGATTAGACAAGCCGTAGAAGCAAACAGTCAGTGCCTTCCCGTAGCTAAAGTTGTCCTTAAAGGCGCATTTGGAACATTGGAAACAGAAGCCGCGGTATCGCCATATCTACCCCCTCAGTATCCTTACTTATTTTCAAATAAGTCAGATCAAATGCTGAAGGAGAAAGGTCTAACGTTGGGAGAAGGCATAGTGCAGGCACTGACTAGATCGAAGGCACGTGCGCTGGCTGCGAGAGCAACATTCACTGAAGCAAACAAGCCTCAAATCGACAACGGCCTGGTTGCGAGTTGGACACCACGGAAACAAATCGACGTGTGCGAGAACAGGCTGCAGAAGCCGTAGTCGCGGAGGCAACCATTCCTAAAGGCGACGTTGAACCTCCTCCCGAATTGGAAGGGGTCAATTACGCCTCGTTGACCGAGCAAATAGAGAATGTCATTGCTCCCAAGCCGATTCCTGGTAGTACAGAGGATAGCACAGAGGGTGACACATTGCAGGTACTAGGAACTACAAAAGAGTTGTGTGTCATGCCAACTTCGGATAATTTCAGTCGGCTGCTGCAGGTGAGCCCCGCTTCATTAATAACCGAACAAAAGGGGTGACCCAACGCTTAAGCAATTCCAGGGACAGTTCGAAAGAGGGAATCGCCAAACGAAATGTGAGATTCCAAGAGAGGAGAGGCAATACTCTATCGAAAATATCTAGATAGGCGAGGAGTAGAATTTGACCAGGTAGTCGTACCTCAGGCGTACCGTCAGGATTTGCTTAGTTTGGTGCATGGAGAATCATGGTCAGGCCACTTAGGCGTAAAGAAAGACGAAAAATCGTCTCTTACAGGAATACTACTGGCCTGGATGCTTTAAAGATGTAGAGAGGTTTGTAAAATCTTGCGATGTGTGTCAGTGAGTGGGTAAGCCGGGAGATAAGGCGAAATTTCCAATGAAGCTGGTACCCGTAATCACGGAACCCTTTCGTCGGTTGGTAATTGACACAGTAGGTCCTTTGCCCAAGACAACTTCAGGCTACCGTCACATCCTGACCTTAATCTGCCCAGCTACTAAATTTCCAGAGGCGGTCCCGCTAAAAGAGCTAAGTTCCGTCGAAGTAGTGAACGCACTTCTGTCCGTGTTTGCCCGGGTAGGCTTCCTGCCGAGATACAATCAGACCAGGGCACCATTTTCACGAGTGCCTTAACGACAACCTTTCTAGAGCGGTGTGGCGTGAAATTATTGCATAGCTCAGTCTACCATCCGCAGTCGAACTCGATAGAAAAGCTTCACTCCGTGATGAAGCGAGTGTAAGAGCCTTATGTTTTGAACGGAAAACTGACTGGGAAATGTGCTTACCTGCAACGATGTTTGCACTAAGAACTGCACCACATGAGACAACAGGGTTTACGCCAGCGGAACTTGTTTACGGCCGCAGACTGCGGTCTCCTCTTCGTATGCTGAGAGAGTCGTGGGAAGGTCAGGGTGATGATCCTGTAGTAGTGGAATATGTCCTCACCTTATTGGATCGTCTAACAACAGCCCAAGAACTGACCGAGAGTGCGATGACCAAAGCACAGCAGAAGGCTAAGCTTACTACGATCGGACCGCTAAAGCACGACACTTTGCTGTAGGAGACAGGGTCATGTTGTTGAGGCCCTCCCAAAAGAATAAGCTTGAAGTGCAATGGGTCGACCCGGCCGAAATTACTCGAAAATTGTCTGACACCAACTATGTGGTAAAATTACCAGGAAGTCGTAAGGCAAACCAGGTGTATCATAGCCAACTTACTCAAACCCTACAAAGAGAGGGAAGCCATCGGAACATGACTTTAAATGTTCCGGAAGAGGTCCGGCAGAAATCCCTGAATTAGCTCCCGAATCGGACGAAGTCCCGATCGAGAAAAGAGTTGAGGATTTAGTATCAAAGTCACAACTAACAACGAAGCAGAAGCAGGAATTGCGTGGTCTTTGACCGAGTTTCAGGACAGATTTGTAAGCGAGCCAGGCCGGACATCCGTCCTCACTCATGACATAGAGCTTACCTCGTCGGAACCGGTAAGATCTAAGACGTATCGGGTGTCTCCTCGCCGGCTTGAGCTAATAAAAGCGGAGGTTAACAGGATGCTGGAATTGGGTGTGATTGAGCCGTGTGAAAGTGATTACACTTCCCCGTTAATTCTCGTGGAGGTACCCGGCAAAGATCCGCGTCCTTGCGTAGACTATCGTAAGTTAAACCTCATCACCAAGGATCAAGACATACCCAATTCCCCACATTGAGGAACGCGTCGAGAGGGTAAGCAGCGCGCAATTCATCTCAACGCTAGACCTAGTGAGAGGTTACTGGCAGGTGCCGCTCACCGAGAGGGGCGAGCCGGTATGCTGCATTTATTTCACCATTGGGGACATTCCGCCCTAAGTGTTGTGTTTCGGCCTAAAGAACGCGCCTTACTGTTTTTCCAACTTAATGGATAAGGTTTTGCGTGGTCAAGAGGACTTCGCATTGCCTTACTTGGACGACGTCGCCGTGTTTCCTCGTCCTGGCCAGAACACTTGACGCATTTGAGAGCAGTACTGACACGCCTACGCGAAGCAGGTTTAACGGTAAAGGCGCCCAAGTGGTCAGCTAGCACAAGCAGAGGTACTCTATCTCGGGCATGTTATCGGTCGAGGGCATCGCCGTCCCTCTGAAATGAAAGTGGCAGCTATCCGAGACTTTCCCCAGCCCGAACGAAAACCGATATTCGGGCTTTTCCTTGGAATAGCTGGTTACTATCGTAAGTACATCCCTAGATATTCCGACATTGCCAGCACTCTTACTGACGCGTTGCGCAAGACCGAGCCCCAAATGGTCGACTGGGATGAGGAGAAAGAAAAGGCTTTCCGCGTTTTGAAAGCGGCCTTGTCGAGCCAACCTTTGCTTAGTTCACCGGACTACTCGAGGCCTTTCATAGTACAATGCGACGCTAGTGATAGAGGCATGGGGGCAGTTCTTAGTCAAAGGGATGAGGGGGATCAAGAGCATCCCGTCCTATATGTTAGCCGGAAACTCACCCTTCGCGAGCAGGTTTACAGCGCTAGCGAAAGGAATGTGCGTGCTTGGTTTGGGCAGTCCAGAAACTGGCTTGTTATATTGCCGGAAGCAAGTTCATTGTGGAAGTGGACCACTGTCCTCTCACCTGGCTACAGACCATGTCCTCTAAGAACGGCCGCCTGCTGCGTTGGAGCCTCGTTTTGCAACAATATACGTTTGAAATACGCTACAAAAAGGGGTGTACTCCATGGCAACGCTGATGGCTTAAGTCGATGCCCCTGACGCGAGAGGATGTCTCGAGAACTCTGGCATTTTTTTTCCTGACCTAAACAAGAGCTAGTGATTGTTTTTTTTACTCTTTTAGGTGTACTTGTTTTAAAACGTTGAAGACACGGCTATCCAGGGTTTCGGGTTCGGTGTGCTTCCAGTGTTGTTGTTTTGTGTCACCTTAAAGTGTGAGTAACATTTTGAATAAATTGTGTATTTCCATTAATATCAGTTAAGGGGAAAATTGCCTGGTGGAGTTTGGCGGAATTGTCCGGCGCTTCACCGGCTGAGTAGTTGTGTTTCATGTCCGTATGTGACGTCTGTTGAGCCCACAATGAAGCAGGTGTTGCCCTCTACTTCATCAAAGACGGTCGTCACCAACCGACTGCCGGCGCTGATCTCTCCGGACAGTGGCTGCAAAACCTCAGCCCATCGAGATCTTCACCCCCCCGCGCGAGAGACTGTTACGATCGGCCCTGGGGAGCCAAGCAGGAAGTGGACTGTTACGATCGGCCCTGGGAGCCAAGCAGGAAGTGTTTGGGGGAGAACCGGTTCGTGACTCGCGGTGGCGGCCACCCCCACCTCCCCATTCGGGTTCCTCCTCGCCGGGAGAGCTACGGGGTCTGCTGTGCGTTCGTGACCATATTTGGAACATTTTGGGGCGCCGGGACCATATATGGTGTTGGGTTGTGCCACTCCTTGTGTTGTGAGAGGTGTTTTCCCCTCCCTCGTGGCCGAGGTGCCGGCGACACCGTATTGGCTGACGATGCGGACAAGACGCCCAGTGTCAACAACGTGGCGCTATAAAATGCCGAAGACGTTTTGTATCGCACGCACTCTTCTCTCTTTGGGTCAGTTGACCACTTCTCCACATGTAAATAAATCTCTGTTGTTCGTTCGGGCGCTTCTTCTCGCTGAATTGTTGGACGATGGATCCTGCGACGGGGCCAGCTACCGAAAACGAGACCGGCAGGACCCGGAGTCCCAACACCGCGTATCGGGCGATCTGCGCCGCGGCTTGTTCCGCGATG
>WOVY01011167.1:0-70000 GCA_013436015.1 Rhipicephalus annulatus
TTGGAACATTGGAAACAGAAGCCGCGGTATCGCCATATCTACCCCCTCAGTATCCTTACTTATTTTCAAATAAGTCAGATCAAATGCTGAAGGAGAAAGGTCTAACGTTGGGAGAAGGCATAGTGCAGGCACTGACTAGATCAAAGGCACGTGCGCTGGCTGCGAGAGCAACATTCACTGAGGCAAACAAGCCTCAAATCGACAACGGGCCTGGTTGCGCGTTGGACACCACGGAAACAAATCGACTTGTGCGAGAACAGGCTGCAGAAGCCGTAGTCGCGGAGGCAACCATTCCTAAGGCGACGTTGAACCTCCTCCCGAATTGGAAGGGGTCAATTACGCCTCGTTGACCGAGCAAATAGAGAATGCCATTGCTCCCAAGCCGATTCCCGGTAATACAGAGGATAGCACAGAGGGTGACACATTCCAGGTACTAGAAACTACAAAGGAGTTGTGTGTCATGCCAACTTCGGATAATTTCAGTCGGCTGCTGCAGGTTAGCCCCGCTTCATTAATAACCGAACAAAAGGGTGACCCAACGCTTAAGCAATTCCAGGACAGTTCGAAAGAGGGAATCGCCAAACGAAATGTGAGATTCCAAGAGAGGAGAGGCATACTCTATCGAAAATATCTAGATAGGCGAGGAGTAGAATTTGACCAGGTAGTCGTACCTCAGGCGTATCGTCAGGATTTGCTTAGTTTGGTGCATGGAGAATCATGGTCAGGCCACTTAGGCGTAAAGAAGACAAAAAATCGTCTCTTACAGGAATACTACTGGCCTGGATGCTTTAAAGATGTAGAGAGGTTTGTAAATCTTGCGATGTGTGTCAGCGAGTGGGTAAGCCGGGAGATAAGGCGAAATTTCCAATGAAGCTGGTACCCGTAATCACGGAACCCTTTCGTCGGTTGGTAATTGACACAGTAGGTCCTTTGCCCAAGACAACTTCAGGCTACCGTCACATCCTGACCTTAATCTGCCCAGCTACTAAATTTCCAGAGGCGGTCCCGCTAAAAGAGCTAAGTTCCATCGAAGTAGTGAACGCACTTCTGTCCGTGTTTGCCCGGGTAGGCTTTCCTGCCGAGATACAATCAGATCAGGGCACCATTTTCACGAGTGCCTTAACGACAACCTTTCTAGAGCGGTGTGGCGTGAAATTATTGCATAGTTCAGTCTACCATCCGCAGTCGAACTCGATAGAAAAGCTTCACTCCGTGATGAAGCGAGTGTTAAGAGCCTTATGTTTTGAACGGAAAACTGACTGGGAAATGTGCTTACCTGCAACGATGTTTGCACTAAGAACTGCACCACATGAGACAACAGGGTTTACGCCAGCGGAACTTGTTTACGGCCGCAGACTGCGGTCTCCTCTTCGTATGCTGAGAGAGTCGTGGGAAGGTCAGGGTGATGATCCTGTAGTAGTGGAATATGTCCTCACCTTATTGGATCGTCTAACAACAGCCCAAGAACTGACCGAGAGTGCGATGACCAAAGCACAGCAGAAGGCTAAGCTTTACTACGATCGGACCGCTAAAGCACGACACTTTGCTGTAGGAGACAGGGTCATGTTGTTGAAGCCCTCCCAAAAGAATAAGCTTGAAGTGCAATGGGTCGGCCCGGCCGAAATTACTCGAAAATTGTCTGACACCAACTATGTGGTAAAATTACCAGGAAGTCGTAAGGCACACCAGGTGTATCATAGCAACTTACTCAAACCCTACAAAGAGAGGGAAGCCATCGTGAACATGACTTTAAATGTTCCGGAAGAGGTTCCGGCAGAAATCCCTGAATTAGCTCCCGAATCGGACGAAGTCCCGATCGAGAAAAGAGTTGAGGATTTAGTATCAAAGTCACAACTAACAACGAAGCAGAAGCAGGAATTGCGTGGTCTTTTGACCGAGTTTCAGGACAGATTTGTAAGCGAGCCAGGCCGGACATCCGTCCTCACTCATGACATAGAGCTTACCTCGTCGGAACCGGTAAGATCTAAGACGTATCGGGTGTCTCCTCGCCGGCTTGAGCTAATAAAAGCAGAGGTTAACAGGATGCTGGATTTGGGTGTGATTGAGCCGTGTGAAAGTGATTACACTTCCCCGTTAATTCTCGTGGAGGTACCCGGCAAAGATCCGCGTCCTTGCGTAGACTATCGTAAGTTAAACCTCATCACCAACCCCACATTGAGGAACGCGTCGAGAGGGTAAGCAGCGCGCAATTTATCTCAACGCTAGACCTAGTGAGAGGTTACTGGCAGGTGCCGCTCACCGAGAGGGCGAGCCGGTATGCTGCATTTATTTCACCATTGGGGACATTCCGCCCTAAAGTGTTGAGTTTCGGCCTAAAGAACGCGCCTTACTGTTTTTCCAACTTAATGGATAAGGTTTTGCGTGGTCAAGAGGACTTCGCATTGCCTTACTTGGACGACGTCGCCGTGTTTTCCTCGTCCTGGCCAGAACACTTGGCGCATTTGAGAGCAGTACTGACACGCCTACGCGAAGCAGGTTTAACGGTAAAGGCGCCCAAGTGTCAGCTAGCACAAGCAGAGGTACTCTATCTCGGGCATGTTATCGGTCGAGGGCATCGCCGTCCCTCTGAAATGAAAGTGGCAGCTATCCGAGACTTTCCCCAGCCCCGAACGAAAACCGATATTCGGGCTTTTCTTGGAATAGCTGGTTACTATCGTAAGTACATCCCTAGATATTCCGACATTGCCAGCAGTCTTACTGACGCGTTGCGCAAGACCGAGCCCCAAATGGTCGACTGGGATGAGGAGAAAGAAAAGGCTTTCCGCGTTTTGAAAGCGGCCTTGTCGAGCCAACCTTTGCTGAGTTCGCCGGACTACTCGAGGCCTTTCATAGTCCAATGCGACGCTAGTGATAGAGGCATGGGGGCGGTTCTTAGTCAAAGGGATGAGGGGGATCAAGAGCATCCCGTCCTATATGTTAGCCGGAAACTCACCCTTCGCGAGCAGGTTTACAGCGCTAGCGAAAAGGAATGTGCGTGCTTGGTTTGGGCAGTCCAGAAACTGGCTTGTTATATTGCCGGAAGCAAGTTCATTGTGGAAGTGGACCACTGTCCTCTCACCTGGCTACAAACCATGTCCTCTAAGAACGGCCGCCTGCTGCGTTGGAGCCTCGTTTTGCAACAATATACGTTTGAAATACGCTACAAAAAGGGTGTACTCCATGGCAACGCTGATGGCTTAAGTCGATGCCCCTGACGCGAGAGGATGTCTCGAGAACTCTGGCATTTTTTTTCCTGACCTAAACAAGAGCTAGTGATTGTTTTTTTTTACTCTTTTAGGTGTACTTGTTTTAAAACGTTGAAGACACGGCTATCCAGGGTTTCGGGTTCGGTGTGCTTCCAGTGTTGTTGTTTTGTGTCACCTTAAAGTGTGAGTAACATTTTGAATACATTATGTATTTCCTTAATATCAGTTAAAGGGGAAAATTGCCTGGTGGAGTTTGGCGGAATTGTCCAGCGCTCACCGGCTGAGTAGTTGTGTTTTCATGTGCGTATGTGTTGTTGAGCCCTCAATGAAGCAGGTGTTGCCCTCTACTTCATCAAAGACGGTCGTCACCAAACCGACTGCCGGCGCTGATCTCTCCGGACAGTGGCTGCAAACCTCAGCCCATCGAGATCTTCACCCCCCCGCGCGAGAGACTGTTACGATCGGCCCTGGGGAGCCAAGCAGGAAGTGTTTGGGGGAGAACCGGTTCTCGACCCGCGGTGGCGGCCACCCCCACCTCCCCATTCGGGTTCCTCCTCGCCGGGAGAGCTACGGGGTCTGCTGTGCGTTCGTGACCATATTTGGTAACATTTTGGGGCGCCGGGACCATATATGGTGTTGGGTTGTGCCACTGCTTGTGTTGTGAGAGGTGTTTTCCCCTCCCTCGTGGCCGAGGTGCCGGCGACACCGTATTGGCTGACGATGCGGACAAGGCGCCCAGTGTCAACAACGTGGCGCTATAAAATGCCGAAGACGTTTTGTATCACACGCACTCTTCTCTCTTTGGGTCAGTTGACCACTTCTCCACATGTAAATAAATCTCTGTTGTTCGTTCGGGCGCTTCTTCTCGCTGAATTGTTGGACGATGGATCCTGCGACGGGGCCAGCTACCGGAATCGAGACCGGCAGGACCCGGAGTCCCAACACCATACAGCGTTGGATTTTTTTTTTCTTTTAAACTTTGAAGGTTGAGAAAGACCCACGTTTGAATTCTGCGGAGGCAAATCGGGTCCTCCCCTTCTAATGGTTTGTGGAGGGAGATATATTTTTGCCTCGTGCCTCGCTGGTTACCAATAATTTCGCGAGGTGCCAATCTGGATGGCTCGTTAAGTTTTTTCCTGGCCTGTCTCGAAGGATTGAAAGTGCAGTCGAGGCTCCACTCAGTCCGTGAGTTCGCGAGCAAAAGCGTCGGCACTCTCGTTTCCCTGCAGGCCTGCGTGTCCTGGACACCACACCAGCCTTCATTTGTTCGTCAATATCCCGCCTAATGATTGATTGATTGACTGATTGATTGATATGTGGGGTTTAACGCCCCAAAACTACGGCGTATATTCGAGGCTCTAACCTTTAACTCATAATGCGCATGGTGTATACGTGGACCAGTGGCGAGAAGTGAAATCGGCCCAATTTTAGTGGCACATTCCCGTTTATGATAGACCACGACGACGACATTAAAGGCCGACAAGCCGAGACCCTATAGCTCTCAAACACGCGGTCACACACATCGTCTTTGCCACATTTTTTTTAATTTTCTTAATAATTGTGTTCGTGAAATGCACAGACATGACCGGTCTAAAGCACTGTTTCCCCAAGGCATCCTGTGTGGTCACCGCGTGTGGAAACCTAACCACGAAACAAAAGCAATACTTCAGAATCGACGTCCAGATTCTAGTGGCTTCGAAGATCGGTACGGACATATTGTTGAAATCCTGGCACAAAACAGCCTTCGGAAATGATCCCTATATGAGTAATGGGAAAGGTTTTATTTCAAACGACAACGTTTGCCGAAAATTTGTACCTACAAATAGGACCGCACTACGATAACACCTGAATTTCTCGCCTTGAAAGACGAGCGGCCAAATGTAGTCTTCGAGCTTTCCGCAGCTTCTCTGCCAATACGTAAGCTAATCATTGAACTTTTATTTTTACAGCGCACGTCTCGGTTTATCACTTGAACTGTACAAATCAACGACAGACAACGCGTTAACTAATGCAAGTTAACCAAACGTGTCACCAATCAGAACGCATTTACTTCAGAAACATCATGCACTTTATTCCATGAACAAATTAGTCTACCTTATTTCATTGTTTGTTTATTTTATTTTTCACAACGCCGCTTCCATTCCAGCGCAAACTACCTCCGATGTTTGGGAAAACCTCGCTTTTTTGAAAGAAATCCCCGTGAAAACGAAAGTATACCAAGAAAAAAGGAAATTAAAAAAAGAAAAAAAAACACTCAATCACAGCAAACGATCTCCGAGAGATCGCGATAAATAGGTTCGCGAAACGTGCCGGCTCTGCAGCGGCGGCCCACTTTTCACTATCCGCGTTTTCAGTGCCACCCCCCCACTCCCCCTTCTTTGGCAACGAGTCCGACAAGGACGTCTTTCCATAAGGCAGTTCTCTCCTCCATTAACACCGCTACTGCTGCGCTAGCCGCTGCCGAAGTGGCAGCTGGGGCTACGAAGGTACACCAGCACTTTCTATGTATATCTCTCCCTGGTGTTCGTGCAGCAAAAAAAAAAAAAAAAGAGTGCTCGCACTGCCGTTCTCCGTACTAATGCGCCTCTACTTAGAAGCACGATCACACGCTATAAGAGAAGAACAAAATAAATAAATAAAAAGAATAAGACAAGCGCGCGCACGCGAATACGTGTTTCGCCTATTTTACGACGACTGGGGGCGCGTTGCTGCCGCTCATTGCCGCGTTGTCGTCACGCCTAAGTGCGCACGGTTCTAGCCGAGTCAGTTCAAGGGCGCCATTTTGTGGCCGTATATAAGAGCGTTTTATCGCTCATTCTCGAACGCGGTGGCTGCCCAAAGTTCGATTCGAACGGTACAAGGTTAACGACAGTGACGACCTTCACTCTTCTGTTCGCTAACACGAGGACGTGGTTTGAGCACAGTTACTCAATTAATTAACCGATATTACTGTTAGCGAAAACCCGGGTAAGTCGGTTTGGTCGAAGTTCGCAAGGAGGAAGCACGTTTGTGAAAGGGGGAAAAAATAACAAAAAAACAAAGAAAAATCCGCTCCAAACCAGCGTTCCTGGTAGCTTTGGTTCAAGTCTTGTGACAGACTAGCCTTTTCTTAAAACGAAGCTCTCCCCACCTCCCCCCCCCCTTTTTTTTTCAAGGAACCGGTACGTTTTTATTACAAACGCATGGTCGACGATTCTTAACGTTTATGCTTACATAAACATATGGTCGCAATTGCGCGGTAACTTGACTTAGCTGACCCCTGGACAAGCGATAAAATGAAATGCGGAAAAAGGGCAGTACACGGCGAAATGAGAACTGTCCAAAATACAAATAAATTAATAAGGAGAGAATGAGCCAGCCAATAAAATAAAAGGAGCGATGTGCGAAGTTTTATTGCTGCGTGCTTCAAAGCCACAATTTTAGGAGTTATCACAACAATCGTACGTCATCAAACGTCGCCAGTCTACAGGAAGATAAGTGGGCTCGGCTGCGGCGGCTGCATTTCCGATGGAGGCGGAAATGTTGTAGGCCCGTGTACTCAGATTTGGGTGCACGTTAAAGAACCCCAGGTGGTCGAAATTTCCGGAGCCCTCCACTACGGCGTCTCTCATAATCATATGGTGGTTTTGGGACGTTAAACCCCACAAATCAATCATCAAGATAAGTGGGCTTCTCCACGCAAAGTGTCTTATAACGGGGAAGCCAACTTCAACGAACTTGACGAGCAAAACATAATACGCCCGCTCATTACCACGGATGTGGGTTCTGAAAGCACATTCGGAGGGTCTGGACAGAAAACATCATAAAGCGGAAATAAAACACACAAAAGACCAGCGGAATTATAACACCTAGCACAAGGTCGCGGATTCGAGAGCCAGTTAAGACAACATCAGATTTCAGGTGGGGTCGAAATGCAAAGGCAACTATGTCCCATTTTGATGCATTTGCATTTTACCTCTATTGTGATGTGTTTCGCACCGAATGCCGTTATGGGAACGTCCATTTCAACCAGACCACTTGTAGCGAGCTTGTCTTCGAAAAACCCGAGTATGTTTAAAACTATGAAAAATATTCAAATGAAAAAAAAAGAGTGTGTGGGTACTCAAGGACGTGTGTGAATCGGCTCGATTCTTTTCTCAGAGGGAGAGACAACTGAGATGTCAAGGTGGAACCTTTAACTTGTTTCGCGGATCAGGTGGCGGTGGGGGGCGGGGTGATGCACGCCTTCCTTATTGGTCAGACAGTTGCGAAGGTGTTAATTAACCCACCCCATAAAACAGGCTATTCTGTCAGGACTTCCAGCTTTAAATCTACATTTTTTTTCACTACATACAACTGGAAAAGAAGATGAAAAGTTGAAATGTAATTACATGCCTGCAATGTACGGTTCGACGCATTATTTGCGCAGTTGGACACGCCCTTTTCGAGCAGTACAGAGGCATTCGCACGGCTGACGTCTCACCGTGGGAATCAGGCTGGCCCGACACCCACGGTATTGATCAGCGGTGAATCGCCGTTCAAGGATCCGTGCGTACGCGTCTGTTTTCGAGGCGAAGCGCGCGAAGCATCGCATTCCTGAATCTATCCGCAAATCGGCCGCTGTATCGTGGCTTTATTCTGAATTGTAAACTACAAGGTGATGCAGCGTGACGAAAGATATTCGTTTTTATTCATTTTTTCCCACCGGCACTCAAGACAGGATTCAGGAGCGATCGAAAGTGGACGCCGCCGTGAGCTAGGGAGAAACCAGTCGGGAAGATTGCCCGAGGCGGTTTTTGCAGAGCGCATTGCGAATTCATAAAAGATGCGATCCGCGCGCTTCGCCGACTACTGAAAACACGCACCGACGACGGGACTTTCCGTCTCGAAGCCGTTTCTCAAGGACCACGCCGAACGGAGAAAGAAAAATCGCTTAACAAATGCTCGAAGCAGCGGCGCGTGGCTCTTGCCGAGCCGTTGCGCAGTTCGAGCAGAAACCGAATCTCCTTTTGCAGGACGAGAAACACCGGCGGCACGAAGGCGTGGCGCGGCGTGTGTTCGGCGCGCGAAGGAAGGGCGCGCTTTTTAAATTTGTCTTTCCTCTCACGCTGTAGGTAGAACGAGAATGTATAGGTACTGTGCAGTTGACGAACGCCATCCAGAAGCAGATCAGGCGTTGCTAATTTATGCGTACGTATTAAGCGAGGACTGAGACACCACGGCGGTCACCCCGCCGCGGTGGTCTAGTGGCTAAGGTACTCGGCTGCTGACCCGCAGGTCGCGGGATCGAATCCCGACTGCGGCGGCTGCGTTTCCGATGGAGGCGGAAATGTTGTAGGGCCATGTGCTCAGATTTGGATGCACGTTAAAGAACCCCAGGTGGTCGAAATTTCCGGAGCCCTCCACTACGGCGTCTCTCATAATCATATGGTGGTTTCGGGACGTTGAACTGGACATATCAATCAAATCAATCACCACGGCAGTCATATAACCTCTAAAAGCACGTGCCTCGTGACTTGAAGTTTGCTATATGTAATTTAGAGCACGGCATGTTTGATGAGAACAGGGTTTTCTAAACGCCAACAAGACGAGATACATTTCAAGGTACTCAGCAATCGCTAGTTCAAAAGGTATGAATATTCAGTCAATTGTGGTTTTTTTTAATATGCTTAACCTTCAACGACTTCGCACCGAGATCGTGAGCTTCGTGATCTCGAGCGTTTCCGTAACTCACTTTGCATGAGCTTATTGGCTTGTTTGTGAGCGTAAACACGCCGTTGAAATATACGCCTCATTCTGCCGTACAGTCGGGCTCCTCGCTGCACGTTTGCGCCGTATACCTTGCGCCTTATCGGCAACAACACCGCTTCGTGCCAAGAGATAAACGAGAGTGGTGTGCATACGCAACCAGAACAGTCCCTTATCACCGCTCTTGTCCTGCGGCACACGAGTGCGTGCCCTGCTATCTCTTACAGCAGCCACGGTTTTTCAACAGATGGCGACCGAGTGCTGCCAAACGGGTGCTGCCTATATATAAGTACGTGCCGCCCTATTACTATACTGGACAGTTGCGTGGCGTGCCCCGCCGCGGTGGTCTAGTGGCTAAGGTACTCGGCTGCTGACCCGCAGGGCGCGGGTTCGAATCCCGGCTGCGGCGGCTGCATTTCCGATGGAGGCGGAAATGTTGTAGGCCCGTGTGCTCAGCTTTGGGTGCACGTTAAAGAACCCCAGGTGGTCTAAATTTCCGGAGCCCTCCACTACGGCGTCTCTCATAATCACAGAGTGGTTTTGGGACGTTAAACCCCACATATCAATCATCAAATCAGTTGCGTGGCGCTTGATCACCGTGCGCTTGATAAAAGACGCTATCCTTTTTTTTTTCAGCAGCACTCTATAAAGAAAGAAAAATGATAAGGCAGCTTTGCATAGGAAGTGTGAAGCTGGCCAACCTCCTCTGTTTTCTCTTCAGCTTTCTCTTTTTTTCCTCCTCTCTGTCTTCCTGCTTTCTTTCTTTTTTTTGTCGTGTCTTCTTTTTTGTTATTTCTTGGGATGTGGTGGTGGTGATGACGGTGATGATCATGATGCACCAACTGCCGCAACGCGATTCCGCGTTGGGTGTCTGGTGTACCAAACGAGTGCGTCAGTACGCCCTTGTAGGAAAGAACGGCCCGAGTTCCCCAGTCTCGTTGACTCGCAGAATCTTTTAACTTTCCGGGTTCAGTAAAGCTTCGATATATGACGCAGTCAATTCAGAGCACGCCATCCATTTTACGACTTTCCTCAACAAGCCTTCTTCACGGCCGACACATGACCCTATATAAATCCGAAGCGAAAATAAGAAGGAACAAAGAACGAAGAGAAAAAATAAACAGAAAAGGAGGCGAAAATATTAACCATAGATGCCCCTTGGTATAGCCGCCATTACAGAGCTCCCCGATATCACCTTGCTGCCCGACGGCCATCGGTAATCCCAGTTCCACCAACAACGCAAGGCTCAATGCCTGAATAATATCCGCGCTTGACCCTTTTTATGCGGGAGGGTTCGTGAACCTGAAGCATACAAAAAGAGCAAGAAAAGCGGCAGAGTTGCGCTCCTGTAAGCTGGCAGGGCCGGGATCGTATAGTCGTGAACTGATAGAAAGAAAGTAGAGGGTGAAAGAGTGAAGGTCAACGCGAGGTGCGGGTCGGTATGAGATGGCATCCGGTTTTATTATTTTCCTGGCTTGGCCCTGCACGCAAAGCGCAGGAAATGAAGGAAACGAACGGCTCCGTTTTATGGCTTGGTCGAGTACGACGTGGTAGGATAGGAGTAATGACATTACCCAGCCTGTCCGAGTCCTAGGAGTGTCAAAAAATTGATGGCTGCGGGTCATTCCGGAGGTGGTGCGGTGAACGCTGCCTCGCTGTGGTCAGAGAAAAGCGCGCGCAGCGGCCAGCTCCCACGATACGAATGTCTTTTTTTTTCTTCGTTCGCATACCAGTGGGCCACGGAAAGGTAACGGGCTATACGTCTGCGCTGTAAAACAACCACGGTATCGATTTGCAGCCGGCGCCGGCGAATCGAAGTCGCAGGCGTGAAAACGCCCGCGTATGCCAGTGCAACAGCGAGTGGTCAATGTTCGCGAATCGATCCGAAGCAGACATCAATAACGATCCTCGTACACCTCTCTACCAATGAAATTGAAATCTCACACGACTTTAGCTGGTCACAAAAGTTAGTACTCGCACGAAAAAAAAAAACCGACAAACGCTGACGCAGCGCAAAAGTACCGACCCCCAATAGTTATGCCGAGTCATCGGCAACGGCCCCAAGCGGTGCAGTCGACACTGCAGACATTCAATGTTGAGTCATCATTCGACCACCGGCAAATCAGAAAATGCACTACGTATTTACAAAGGGGTTGCTGACTATAGTACTGTAGTGTTGATGTATGATCCTTTAATTCGTGCTCCTAATAATAGCTCAAAAACTTTAACCCATTATTTTTTTAAAAATGTCTCAGACCTTCGTTGCTTGTGTGTGTTACTTTACATCCGGGATGAATATATTCCACAATCACACACTGTAGGAGCTCAGGATAACACCAACACTGCCACTGCTACGGAGTTATCAGAGCAGGTTTATCGTTCTTACACATCGCAACAGTGCTTTCAGAAAGGGACACCCTCATAAGGCCAGCTCTTTTAAATCACTGTGACCTGAATGGTTTTGACGTATTCAACTGTTTATACCACGTCATCCATGAATTATCAGCAAATGTGTAACACTTCATCTTTAAAACAAGAGCACATCAAGTTCTATATATATATATACATTTGCTTTTAGTCACAAAATAAAACTCTTGGGTAAAAATTTCCTTTCTGAATGCATGTAGCTACTTCTGGGATTATGATCTATATAGTGCATAATGTTGCAATGTATACCTTTTTTACGTAACGTATTATGTGCCTCATATATTTTGTTTTTCGATGACAATCACGTTATCATGTTTCTTTTCCTACACAGTGTAATAACATCGCTTTCTCTCTGCTGTTCATGTATGTATTAAATCATAACTACAGATGTGCGCGTGGTTTTGCACGCTACCCGTGAGGTGCTATATCTCCATGTTCACCGCGATGCTGCCACCGCTCCAACTTCTTTACTTCGTATTTATTTTCCCTGCTAGTTTTTGTATGGAGCTCTGAACTGGTCAAGCTGTTTTAAAACACAGCTTCTTTTCACAGTCTTTCTTTCTGCACTACAGAACGGAAAATAAACTCTGATTTCACTTGATTCCAAAGTGATTAGTTCATTGACAGTACGTGCATACTTACACGTTTCGAGCCACCTTTATCGCTTCTCACGCGATTACTAGGCCCCTGCGATGCAGCAGATAGCTCAGGCTGCCGGTTATCTAAGCCAAGCTAAGCGAACCTACGACCACCATCGCCTCTATTCTCACTTGCCGCATGCATCAGTGAAACTGAAGTGATCGAAAAGCCCACGCTAGCAACGGCCAAGCACCAATAAACTCATCAATACATTGTGCTCCATGTAAACGCAGCTTTTTCTTCCCATATACACATGTTCCTCAACTCGATATTTTTTCCCCATTATAGTACAGCCCCGCACTTCCCATTCCCTAGACTTTCCACTCTCTTGCGTTCTGAAATGACATGCAACCAACATGAGCTATAGCGCAGACGCGAGCAATCATCTGTGTACACAGCATCTAGTCGAGGACGGTCACACAAACCGTGCGACCACGGTGCTATTATAACATTTAGTGTTATAACTTTGTATCGGTCAAATCTATTTCTATTTATCTACGTTATTGCTATCTTTACGTACCTATTCAGCTGAAGGTGACCGGGCTTCACGAGCGTCTATGAACAGCCAGCGCGAGTTTTCATTTCATTTCATTTCATTTATTTATACTGTTAGCCCAGAAGTGGGCCGTTACAGGGTGGAAGTACAAACAATTATTTGCAAAAAAGAAGTACCGTACAGGTCTCGAGATAATTTCTCGGTATTATTGTGACCAGCAACTCGAAGTTATACATAACTTACATAAATGGAACACACATGCGATGCAATACATACGCGCAGAACAGCACATGACGCATTTGAGGCGGCACTTTTGCACCGCGCTGAAGATTTGAAAGACAACTACTGCAGAATCATGCAACCAACAAAAAGTACACACACACGCAAAAAAAAAACATATGTCACTGTTATTCGGAAAATAAACGTTTTAGATTCTGTTCAAATGATGTAAGCGAGGAACAACCAATTATAGACTCTGGCAGCATATTCCAATCTTCAATAGCACGTGGAAAGTAACTGAACTTAAAGCAATCGTTACGTGGGACTAGGGGTGGTATATACATATTATGGCGATGTCTGGAGTGTTCTTGTGTGTTGACCTGGAAGTAATCTGAATAGTTTAGTTTAAAATGATTATGAATTAACTGGAAGAGGAATTTCAGACGCTCAATCCTCGTCCTAAGTTCAGGACTATCCAGTCCAGCTTTTTTACAGAGTTCAGTAGGAGAATGATGTCGGCGATATTTATTAAAAATAAATCTCGCACCAAGTCGCTGTATTTTTGTTATTTCATTGCAGTTTGTCTTTGTGTAAGGGTCCCAGACAATTTTAGAATATTCGATAATAGGTCTGACAAGAGTTTTGTAAGCAAGACACTTTATATCAGATGGGGCGGTATAAAGGTTACGTCTAAGGCTATACAATGCCTTGGTAGCCCTGGAGCATACATTATCAATATGAGTGTTCCACCGGAGGTCGGGCGTGAACCATAACCCAAGATATTTATAGTTTTGTACACGCTTGAGGAAAGCATTGCCAATCTGGTAGTTGTAATCTAGAGGTGCTTTCTTTCTAGTTATAGTCATAAAGACTGTTTTTTTCTGTGTTCAAACTCATTTGCCATTCTTCGCACCAATCCTTTATTCTTTGAAGATTGTTGTTTAGATTAACTTGGTCATGTTCAGTCTCGATTCTGCTATAAACAACACAGTCATCGGCAAACAACCTTATCGGGACCGTAACGCGGTTTGGTAGGTCATTTATATATAACAAAAATAAAAGGGGACCCAGCACGCTCCCCTGGGGAACTCCAGAATTCACTGCAATTGCTCTAGACTGTTTATTTTTTATTTGAACAAACTGCTGACGGCAGCTGAGATAGGATGAAAACCATTTTGTCAAGTGATTATTTTGAAACGTTTTGTCAATTTTAAACAGGAGCTTTGAGTGCGACACTTTATCAAATGCCTTTGCGAAATCCAAATATACTACATCAGTTTGACCACGCAAATTGATTGTTTTTGAAAGATCATGAACAAATTCGATTAACTGTGTTGTTGTAGATAAGCCTCGGCGGAAGCCATGCTGCTTCGAAGATAATAGATTGTGCGTATCAGTGAGTTCGTGTGCTGTGTGTGTTCTAACTGTTCATTTCCTTTTCTTTTGTTCTCTAGTTCATCCTTCCATCATTTCCCTTTTTCCTCATCCCACGTGGAGGTCGCAACTCCAGAAAACACTCCGTGTGCTGGTCGAAAAAACAAAGATGACTGCGCCTAACAGGGTCAACGCGGCACTTTCGCGTGGCGCTGTGCTGATTTTTTTTTTATTGTGGCGCAGGATCGCGTTGCTTTGTCGAAGGCGAAAAGTAGCTGGCCTTAAACCACCTCATTCTCATCCGCATAAACAATTTTATTCGCCAAAGAGCGGAAATGGTGGCGCTGTGCGCGCAAACATCGAGCCTGTTCTGCGAACCGCATTAGATTTACTTCAAGTTGAAAAACTCTCCTAGCGAGCCCGAGGTTCAAGAAGGCAACTGCTCATGTGTAGCGGGTCTCTCCGAAAGGTGCCAGCACTTTTGCGCTGCGTCGCTACACTGCTACATGTAAGGCCTCAACAGTATTCCGAGTAACTACGCTGCGGCTCGTGCTGTCGATTGCATGTATCCCATTGAGTTACGTTGTCCCCACCCCGCCGCGGTGGTCTAGTGGCTAAGGTACTCGGCTGCTGACCCACAGGTCACGGGATGGAATCCCGGCTGCGGCGGCTGCATTTCCGATGGAGGTAGAAATGGTGTATAGGCCCGTGTGCTCAGATTTGGGTGCACGTTAAAGAAGCCCAGGTGGTCGGAATTTCCGGAGCCCTACACTACGGCGTCTCTCGTAATCATATGGTGGTTTTGGGACGTTAAATGACACATATCAATCAATCGAATTCCGTTGTCTCGTTAAAAGCTGAATGCGCATGCTATTCACTTGATTAGAGAACAGATATATGCCTAGGCCAGTGTACCTTGAGAGAAGGTAAATCGTAGTTCCGATTGTACTAGGAGTGCTGCTTCCTTACCGTTCGCGGTTCATGTTATTAAGTTTCTAATGAATAAGGTCGTGTGCTTCCGAACACTCACTTGTGAGGGTTGGCAGTAGTTCATAATCAAAACAGATATATGCATGCGCACTACGCACGCTACGAATGCACGGACATATATAATCACGAACATACATATACGCATGCTACGCACGCGCGACCCTCGAACACACAGTCGAAATAAAAAAAAATGTTCGGGGAAGGGTAGGAGAGGAACAACTACAGCAGGTTAATTTTAGAATGGGTAGCACTGCGACTTGGAGAGAAAACAACCATACACTCTAAAGGGGAAAAATGAAGTATTTGGGGAGTAGTTCTCCTACACAACAATAATCATCGTCTCTCTTGTTCGCGTATCCTTTTTTGAAAACCCGGCGCTGGCGACTTTCCTGTCAAGAATGCTGTACGTGTCACACTGATAACGCATGCACCGTTCGCGGTGATAACGCCGCGGTTCGCGTTATCACGCGCCCTTCGTGGAACTAAACCTAAACCCATCGTTCGCGTTATCGTGCACCGTTCGTGGAAGTACCGGAACCGAGGTGATAACGCGAAATAAGTACTCGAAGTAGATGATGATTATTGCTGTGTGACATAAACACTCCCCAAATAATCGATGTCTTGTATGATTGATTGATTGACTGACTGATTGATTGATTGATATGTGGGGTTTAACGTTCCAAAGACACTATATGATTATGAGAGACGCCGTATGCAGTGGAGGGCTCCGGAAATATCGACCGCCTGGGATTCTTTAACGTGCACCCAAATCTGAGCACGCGGGGCTACAGCGTTATCGCCTCCATCGAAAATAATAATTGATTGCTTTAGAGTGTATGTGACAAATAGCCACACAGGTAACGCAACAAATTTCCTAAAGCACTTTCTTATATAAACGAAACTATAGATATTCTGCGTGCTTAGAGAAACCTGAATATTGATAAGAATGCACACACGCTGAATAATGTTGTACTCACCGAGGAGAATTAAGTCGTCGTTAGCTAATTGATTAGAACAAAGTACCGTAGTGTCCGTCCCGTTCTTTCCAATGCTTAAGTTTCTGATTTGCACCGCTCTCAGACGCTCGTCGTCTGCACCCGCCTGGAAGTGATAGAACGGTACGTTGCCATCTTTCCACCGCGATGCCACGCATTTCGGCACACTTCAATGGTCCTTGGACATCACTTTTTTTTTCTTTTTCTGGCTCGCGCGTGCAGCATGGCGAAAACAAAAGGAACTATGCAGCCGTTTCTCAACGCGCGCAACTTGGTAACATATCTCATTACAAGGTTGACCCTGTTAGCACCGTTTCCAGGCGCGGCCGCTAGGTGGCGAGCGCTTACTTGGAGTTGCGAGTAGTGAACCGAGCCTATAGCTTGTTCGAACTCCCTACCTTTCTCTTTTGTTCCTCTCTTTCTCTTTGTTTCGAAATCATTTCCCTGCAAATTTTGGACAAATAAAACAAGTATAAAAACAATAATATGAAGCCGAAAAGCATCATCAACTACAACGCGTCTCACGAGGACATATGCGGAAGGGCGCGCTTTTATCGAGTAAAAAAGGCATCCAAGTGCGACAACGAAATGAGTATCGGTTGTCCGGCGTGTAGCGATCGGGCTATGCCTTGACCCAGCGAGTCATTTGCCACGCCGGATTAGTGCAAAAAGGACAGTCTCGCCACGTCTGGACGGAGGAAGCAACAGAGGCCGGCCCCACGAGACGTCGCCTACTGATTGACAGCGGCGCCAACGGAGTGGAATGTCGCCAAAGAGGGTTTTGGAGCCGCCGCTCTATCTCCCGCCTGTGCCAGCCACGCATCGTTAGCGCGTTAACCGGCAGACGACGACGGCGCTGATCAAAGGGCTCTCCCCAGAGGAATCCACGAACCGGGCACCTCTCAAAAGATCGGCACTTGTTTAATCCATTGTCAAGTAGCCGACCGGCTGACTGCCCATGCCCGCCAGGCATTGTCCCGGAGTACGAGACTTAGTGTCGCCAAGACGCCGCGACGCCACCAAGAGGACAACAGGGACGGCGTCTTCCTGGGGGAGACCGCGGCGGCTGCCGCGGATCGCCCCGCTAATTGAGCGAACAAAATCGGCGGACCCTCTGAAGTATGCGGCCAGGATCGTGGGCACTCTCGACTAAAGGCTCACACACGACGAGGAAGAGCTCTGCTGGCGCCACCAAAGTGCAGTGTTCACGTGGACCTTGCATGCTCGCCCCCCTCACCTGTGTGTGCGTGATTGGTGGTCGACTCGTAGAGGAGGAGCCCGACAGGGCATAAAACGACGCGGCAGAGTGCTGGACGTCGCTCTGAACGATGTAAAGTTCAACCACCACGCTCGTGGTTTGTGAAACCACTAGTTCTTCTCTTCTCTTCTGTCATCTCGACAACTCCCTGTAATGATGTAAATAAATCCGTTAAGTTTGCTCAAAGCTCTCCCCTGGTCCTTGGCTCGACGGAGCGACGGCGATCGGCCCCGCTACCCGCAGACTGCGGTCGCCGCGAAGCGCTACAACTGGTTGGCAGCGGTGGGATGCCATCAGCAACCTTCCTTCCATCCGTAACAACTGGATGGCAAGCGGTTGGATGTGAGCCTGGAGGACGGAGAATGAACAACACGCCGAGATCATGGAGACTGGCAGCTGTGGACTGGTGAGTGCTGGCTTTGGTTTTTTGGTTGCCAGGCTGATAAGATAGAAGTGAAATCTTTTCGCTGGTAGAGGCTACCACAGAAGCAGTTGTTTACGGAACTTCTGGGTAGAGAGTGAGCTGCACCACACTAGTTCTCTGTCATGGATTGGAAGCGTTTGTTGAAGAGTCAGCTCCTGATTCTTGGGGAGGAGCTGGGAGCAGAAGTAAATGCGGGGATGAAGAAAGACGCAATTGTTAGCGCTATCGATAGCTTGAATCTGAGCAGTGAAGAGATTAAAGAAACATGGAGCGAGATTCAAAAGCGCGAGAAAAAGCGTCAAGAAAGGCGAGAGCAAGAGAGAGAACAGTGGAAGGAAACCCTAAAGGTAAAGCTGGAAGAGACAAGAAGATCAATACAGTGCCTTAGATGGTCTCAAGTAAATTCGAGGATCCATCCATTCGAAGAGGGCGAGGATATAGAGAGTTACCTAACCTCTTACGAGAATGTTTGCACAGACCTAGGGCTCGACGAAGACTATTGGTCTATCGCCTTATTGAGTGTCTTTCCATGCGACTTAATTGGTAGAATAGGGTACCTTTCCGAGGACGAGTTCAACAGTTACAATGTAGCTAAGGCAGCCTTACTGCGGTGCTTCGGCATTAGAGCTGACAGAAAGCAAATGGAGTACAAGCTCCCGAACGCTCCGTTGAAGAACGCGCGACGGTGTGCTGGTATTAAAACCAAGCCTGAGAGAGGTCCGCGTGTCTCTCATAGCACCAAGGTGAATAGTGAGAGCAAATGGGAGATAGAAAAACGGGAGCGAGGTGAAGAGTTCGAGCGAGCACTCAGCCTAGAGATTGAACTGTCAGAACAAAAAGTCGAGGCAACGCAGTGGAAGATTCAGCCATCCGCAAGTGTAGCGCACGAGAAGTGCGAGGTGCAGCCCAGAGCTTTAGAGAAGGCTAGCACGGGTGAACATAGCGGCGGATTCAAAGGCAAATCGAGTTTGAGTGCTGCGAATAAGGCTGCGCTGAGTAGAGAGGCCGACGAAGGCCAGAGCGAGTGCGACGAGGTGCTTTGCCAGTTAACTGTTAGCGAAACAGCTAGAATAGCTGTAGACAATCTGGCACAGACCTCAACTGTGTTTGTCGCGACGGTGGATCTTGCAAATGAGGTCGAAGTAGGCAAGAACACCGGAGAAGGCTCAGAAGCAGCGAGCGTAGAGAAGGGTATCAGTGCAGTTGCAGACAGCTCTCAGGAATGCGAGCAAGATTTTTCGAAGGGAAACAGCTGCATTGTTCCTGAGTGTGTTAACCAGTCCGCCGGTCTAGAGGGTGAGAATAAAGATGACCAGGGCGAAAATCATTTAGACCGCGCGACTGAGACAGCTGACGAAAGCTGTGAGAGGGTTCACGAGTGTGAGATGCGATCGGGAGGCTCGGAAGTGACACGCAAAAAGCAGCGCAGACGAAAGAGACGTCGCAAATCCGCGAGAAAGACGAACAGTACTACGCGTGTAAAAGAAGGCGCAAAACCTGTCAGCGTAGCAAATAAGAGCTTGGCAGCAGCGTCAAAATTACATTGCATGCGTCCGAGCGACCGGACGAAAAGCAAGAGGAAAGCGGGTTCGCGAATGGAATTGCGTGGAGAGCGCCGTTCTTTCCGTTCTATCCACAGAACGTTTCAGGGCGCACCTGAGTACAGCGTTAGCACAGGTGAATCGGCCAGACAGGGCGACAGAGCCAAGAAATCAAAGTGCCGAAACACTGTGGCAGGTGGTGCAGAGGCACCCTTGAGCGGTAAAACCATTGATAACTCAACCGGCAACGAATTCACCAGCGGTGCAGGACAGGTCGGTCGCAGACGTCGCCGGAAACGAGAGAGGCGTGCGCGAGCGACAAAGCGAAGGGGTGAAAGAGGGGGCAATCAGCCGGGCGAGCGGCCCAAGAGTAGGTTACCAGCCAGTTCAAAGAAAGGTCCTTTGTGGCGTAAAGTAAGGTTCCAACGGCGGAAGGGTAGGCCCCAGCGCGCATCCCCGCGACGGAATGTACGCAGAAGATTTAAAGCTTTGCGGGAACGGGATTGTAGAAGGGGTCCTAGAAAAAAAGGAAAAGCCACAATAGCTAAGCACCACACGCGAGCTAGCCCAAAGAAAGCATGGCCACTCTGTCCCACGCATCGCTCCGGTCTCCTACGCCGAACTGATAGAAGACCGCCAAAATCGCGAATGAGGCGGAACGCTGCAGTTAAGCTTGTTGCTCGTGCACGTTGTCGTCTCGCGCGTTTTCAGAGTCGAAGACCACGACCGCCGCGTGTACGGCTGAAGGGGGATCGACAGTTGTAGGAGGGAGAGTTGGACACAGGAGTTTTTTTTTGGAAACATACTTGTTTAGTTATAATTGGTTTTAAAGTGGTGTTCCTGTGTCATCTCCACAGCTAGTTTGCTTGGACACTTTTTTCTTCCCTCTAGATTTTGTTTGCGTGTAACTTTGTCAAAATTTCGAGTTGAATTGTTCAGCGTTATGAGAAAGCAGTGGCCCGCATCAGTCAACTGACTGCGTGAAAGGAGTTTTCTTTAAGATACGAGCACGCAAGTCGCAAATGAAGATTTGGTACGCCCGCTAGTTTTGAAAGCGCGGTAGCGTAGTCGAGCGGCGCCGGAGTTTCTATGCTTCGTGCCCTTTAGTTAAGCGCGGCATCGCATGCCGTCTTCAATAGAGTAAATGAGCAATGTTTGGGAAGGTTTTAGAATAAAACCAAACAAAGCAATTTTCGAAATGCTCATGGGGAGAAACATTCGGTACAGGGGTTTTGGCGCAAAATTAACGCCTGTTTTGTTACGCACTCCTGACGTGTACCTCAAGTGTGATTGTTCCTTGCGTTTGTTTCTCGAGAAAATTCACGTTCAGAGGAGGGTTTAAGGACACCTAGGTGAGAGAGATATCGCCTATGTTAGGTGCGTGTAGGTATGCTAGCGCTCTTTGGATGAGAGTAAGATGTCATGCTAGAGCGCACAGCAAAGTCTTGTGCGTTCTTTAAAACCATGGGCTGACATGAAACTACATTCAGCAAATAAGCGTGTTAGTATACGAAATTGCATTACCCTTTGTTATTTCGGTATGTGCTCAGGGATCAGTTAAATTCTTTAGCTGAGCGTCGTGTTATACGGAACGTTGAGGGACGTTTTCCGTAATGATTTTAAGGGGTATTTGGAATAATCGAAATTTTTAGCTATGGGCAAGAGTATTAGTGTGGTTGCCATTTGAAAAAAAAAAGCGTAGGTGCATTGTGGCACATTTGAAAGACCGGCCTGGTTGCCGAAAACTCATTGCCGGCGCTTGCTGGTTCTAGTGGTTGGTCTTTGTGGTTTCAGTGGTGTTGGGAGACTGCGGTTACTGTGATCTCTCCCGTCGAGCAGCTGATACTACCCGACGTCCGAGATCTTCCCGTCGGCGGAGGAGCTGTAGCGATCGGGCTATGCCTTGACCCAGCGAGTCATTTGCCACGCCGGATTAGTGCAAAAAGGACAGTCTCGCCACGTCTGGACGGAGGAAGCAACAGAGGCCGGCCCCACGAGACGTCGCCTACTGATTGACAGCGGCGCCAACGGAGTGGAATGTCGCCAAAGAGGGTTTTGGAGCCGCCGCTCTATCTCCCGCCTGTGCCAGCCACGCATCGTTAGCGCGTTAACCGGCAGACGACGACGGCGCTGATCAAAGGGCTCTCCCCAGAGGAATCCACGAACCGGGCACCTCTCAAAAGATCGGCACTTGTTTAATCCATTGTCAAGTAGCCGACCGGCTGACTGCCCATGCCCGCCAGGCATTGTCCCGGAGTACGAGACTTAGTGTCGCCAAGACGCCGCGACGCCACCAAGAGGACAACAGGGACGGCGTCTTCCTGGGGGAGACCGCGGCGGCTGCCGCGGATCGCCCCGCTAATTGAGCGAACAAAATCGGCGGACCCTCTGAAGTATGCGGCCAGGATCGTGGGCACTCTCGACTAAAGGCTCACACACGACGAGGAAGAGCTCTGCTGGCGCCACCAAAGTGCAGTGTTCACGTGGACCTTGCATGCTCGCCCCCCTCACCTGTGTGTGCGTGATTGGTGGTCGACTCGTAGAGGAGGAGCCCGACAGGGCATAAAACGACGCGGCAGAGTGCTGGACGTCGCTCTGAACGATGTAAAGTTCAACCACCACGCTCGTGGTTTGTGAAACCACTAGTTCTTCTCTTCTCTTCTGTCATCTCGACAACTCCCTGTAATGATGTAAATAAATCCGTTAAGTTTGCTCAAAGCTCTCCCCTGGTCCTTGGCTCGACGGAGCGACGGCGATCGGCCCCGCTACCCGCAGACTGCGGTCGCCGCGACGCGCAACAGGCGATAATAACAGCGGCCGAGGCACGCACGGCCAGAAGCAGCATATCGTCTCGTCCCTTTCCAAGTTCGTGTGCGTCCTCGACCCGTTTCTCTTTTGCCCCGCGCCCTGCAGATCCGTGTTACATTATACACAGAGTGGCCTTGCCGCCTTTTGCCGAGGGACAGCGATTAAGGGAGGAATAACCGGCGGTCCGGGGCGCCACAATCTGATCAGAGCATCTGGCTCGAAAGGAGAAAGCGCAAGTGACACGGTGGACCCTGCTGAGCTAACAGAAAGCTCAGCCGCTCGCCAGTGGGGTACAGATAGAAGGCGACAGGCCAGACATATGGCGTGTACCTTACTGGCTGCGCCCAATTACGCTACTCTCACTACATGGAACCGTACGCATGTAACTTGCTACACCGTGTTTTATATTCGTTTTAGGGGGACCTGTTCGAGGCCTCCACAATCTGGCTAAACTGTAATAACGGGCACGCGCGCGCGCGCGCGCGTGTGTGTGTGTGTGTGTGTGTGTGTGTGTGTGTGTGTGTGTGTGTGTGTGTGTGTGTTCGTAAAAGAATACTTCACAGCCAATGCCGAGGCTGGACACACCTGTACGATAAACCGACGGGTCAATAGTAAACGATACCTATAAAAGCAAGTTTGGACAATTCGGGCACCCTACCACATCATAACGCAAAAGCACACAACGATAAGTGTCCACTGAAAAGCAGTACAACGCGAAAGCTACGTCATAAAAAATAACACAAACGAACAAATATGTAATACGTATACACACCTAATACATACCTGAACAAATTATACCTAATACGAGAAGCAAACTGTAAATTTAAGGGTTCATTTTCATTCTCTAACAACAGAGAGAACGAGCCATTAAATTTACGATTTCCTTCATTCATAGCGAGGATCTCATTTTGGCAGACTTGGTGCCTTTCCGGTATAGTATGCGAGGGAATATTGGTCGCCTGGTGGCAAGTTAAGTCAGCAGGTGGCATGTTTACTTTTAGTTCACCTGTCTTTTTTCACATTTACATCACAGTTGCTTCTAATAACATCCCCTATAACTTCCCTGGTATCAATGTCGGTTAGTTCCCAATAATATTGATGCCTCATACGAGAGATCCATTCCATGTAGTTAATATTGAACACACGAACATTTTACATTTCTCTGGTGCATAAGTGCAACAGCTGCGCCCATTGCGCCAATTTGATACATTTCCACATATGTGCGCCGAGCTGCACCAAAACCATGAAATATGCCCGAATTGTGCCACGCTACGCCGAAATACCAGACCAGCCTCAAAATTTCATCCGTCGCGCGAATTTTAGTGAGAAATGGAGGCCACCCGTAGTTTGCGTCATCAATCAATCCATGGGTTCTGAAGCGCAGACCATACTCGCAAAATGCGATCGACCCCATAAAGTGGTTAACGCCAACAACGCCACGCGCCCATCGATCCGCTGGCCGCAGCGGATCTATGTCGACATAGCGACGCAACTTCAAGACAAAAAAATGCGTTGCCGTAGCCAATAACACTTCGCGGGAAATATGAATTTCCCAGTCAGCAAATGCGGCTATGGCATGTCGGGATCTACAGCTGCAAGCGTATGCCACTGTTACTGCCAAACACGACGTGCTGCAACCGCCGTAGTTGCCGGCGACAACGTTAGTTGCCATAGTAATAACGACACATGCATCGATATCCGGTGCCGTGGCTGGGCCAACAGGCGCATTCTGTTGTTACTTTATCTAGTCAAACGGACCTTGGAAAACGAGCCGAGAACTTCCATTAACCTAAACCCATCGCAAAAAAAAAAGTAAAGGGGTGGGGGCGAAAAAAGTTCTTGGCCTTGTTCTAACCAGTGCAAAACACCGCCTAAGCTAGCTTCACTGCAGTACACTAGTGGTCTGCGAAACAATCTTAGGATTTGTAAGGGGCTGCTAGTACTATTTCCAGAAAACAGCACAATCCGTTCAGTTTCTCATGCGTGTGTAAGCCGCCTAATTGTGAGTACTAATGTGATCGCTGGCGTCTAAAGAAAGTCACTGGCAAATAATTTTAGCAGTGTGTGACATTTCAGCAGCCACAAAACATCAAAGAAAGCTGTGCACCCGTACTTTTTTATTTTATTTTTTAAAATTTTGCCACCTCTACTTCTCAGTTTTACGAATCTTCCGAATCTCAGAATCGCCAGCTTGGCAGATACACATTTGAGTTCTCAGAGTCTGCCAAAGAATTTGACAGTCGTGGCGAATGCATGGACTTTATCATTGTTTGCAAAGGGGGGCCATTCTAAATACTACTTTTATCGAAATAGAAGTTCTAATTACACTCTACATGGTTTAGGGGTTGTTGAAAGGTTCGCAATTTTTTTTTCTTAAAATGAGCCTTCTTTTTCATACTGCTCCAAATTCAGTCTTCCGTGATAAAAACGAATATTTTTCGCCAGTAACCTGCTCTAAATTCGAATTTCAGAGCTCCAAAAGTAACATTTCACTACTATAAATTTTCGGCTGTTGCACCCCTGCTGATGCCCTAATGCATCAAATAAAAACGTCGTTAATATAGGGAAAGCCATACATTAGTCCCACTGTTCTTGAAAACGAGCGCCTGCCATGCAGTATAAGCATAAGTGTGCAGAGGGTTGCCTTTCAGAGGGGGGGGGGGGGCGAAAGTTCATCGCAGCTCGCCCCCCTCTTTCTCTCTATCATGTCAATGCATGGGGCTGGCATTGCGCTCCCTTCTCACCCTTTGCCTCCCCCCCCCCGTGCGCACGTTGAGTATAGGCTCTCCATTCGCACACGGGCAAGGCTGATCAAGCCTGCACGCAGGTTCAGTGGATGTGTCGTATGTTAGGCGTAAGCCTTTGCAGCGCAACAACGCCACCCGGACAGGTGCACCTCCGTGAACTCATCAATAACCGGCATTGAAATAAGAACTAAGGGCTGCGGGTATTTATACACACGGCGAACACGGCCCGAAACACTGAATTCGGAACGCGTCCATCGAACAGCGCATTTTGCGATACATCAATTGCAGTAATCCTCAGCTTGCGTCTACAATTATCCACGGTATGCGAGAAGCAGCGTTCTCCGGACCAGTCACTGAATAACAACGAAACAAAAAAAGGCCAGACCTCCCTGGTCCCAACAACCGATATCTTGTACTAAATAAGCCGTCATATCGAGATCGATAGAATGACAACAGAATCGCTGTGAATTCGCGTTCACAGTAGATCTTTATACAGCGGCCATGATAGATCGATCACCTGCGCCAGACGTGTATACTACTTGCCCAGAAATTTCAACCACGGAGATTTGCTGGTCCTGAATAACGCCACTGCTGTCTTGCGTGTAAAATATCTTGCACGCACTGGGCAACAATGACCCCAGCTGGGAGGTCGGTGTCCGCATAAAAGCCGGGACCCTTTTAACTGCACGCGGGACAGCTCTCGCTATCAATGAAGCGGCTCGCAAGACGGCAGAGCACGCAGATAAGAAGCTCTCCCTCTGTATAGTAGCGCCACCACGAGCCTGTCTTTCGTGTCCTTCTTGTCTCTGTGTCGTCGTTTTGTTCTCGCGCTATAACTATCGTCATGCCATTCCAACTAGCCCAAGCTGCCACACTCCGTCCACCCGTCGTAAGGTGCCTTTGCAACCGAAACCGAACCTTCGGATTGCCTGTTATACGGGCAAGAAACCGGCAGGCCGTCTCAATAATGGAAGCGTTCGAGTGTGCCGAGGAGTGGGGAGAAGGAAAAGAGAGAGGAAAAAGAGAGATGGCTCCCGTCCAACCGCGGGCATGGCTGCATGCCTGCGTCGGCATGTCCGGCGGACGCGCTCGAACGCGCGTCTTCAACGCGCATCTTCGCGGGACAGCGAGCAGCGGCGATGTCCCCCCCCCCTTGGTCGGTGCTCCCTGGGCGACATTTTAGAAAGATTGAGAAACCACCCCAGCATATGAGCAAGACAGGGGCAGAAGTAGAATCGGGGGTGTTCAACCAACACCACGTCTAGGTGCAGAAATGGTACAACACTCTCCCCTTTCTCTCTCCCCCCCTCCTCGAAATGGTTACTCTTTTTTTGCGTACATGTGCGCAGCGTTAAGGCGAACAAGTGGGCGTATGGGTTATTGCGTGATTCGAGGTGACAGGTGCAAAGACTACGACGGACAGGAGAGACGCACACGCCCTGTGTGTCCCTCTCGACCCCGCATTGACGGGAGCCATAAATTCAGCACACTCTTATCGGCTATCGCGCGCTGCGCTTTCGCGCCTTTTATCTTAGGGTAGGTGTACACGCAAGCAAGTAAATACGCACCAAAAGATCGACATAAACGTGGGCGTCGGTAGTGGGGTGCAAAAGGAAGATAAGGCCAACACCACCTGTCACCTCCCCCCGCCCCCTCCAATACCTCACCACGATGACATACAGAACTTCGAAAAAAAAATGGTCTAAGACGGGTCATGTAAAGAAAACGACAAGACCAAGCGCTGACTAGCAACGATCTTTATTTCGTATTTGTCACTTTTTTTCTATGTCCCGTCTAAGCGTCGTTCGTCCGAAGTTCAGTATGTACTATAACACACCCGCCATAAAGAGGCCCTGCAACACTTTCTGAGCATGGTGTAGCGATCGGGCTATGCCTTGACCCAGCGAGTCATTTGCCACGCCGGATTAGTGCAGAAAGGACAGTCTCGCCACGTCTGGACGGAGGAAGCAACAGAGGCCGGCCCCACGAGACGTCGCCTGCTGATTGACAGCGGCGCCAACGGAGTGGAATGTCACCAAAGAGGGTTTTGGAGCCGCCGCTCTATCTCCCGCCTGCGCCGGCCACGCATCGTTAGCGCGTTAACCGGCAGACGACGACGGCGCTGGTCAAAGGGCTCTCCCCAGAGGAATCCACGAACCGGGCACCTCTCAAAAGATCGGCACTTGTTTAATCCATTGTCAAGTAGCCGACCCGCTGACTGACTATGCCCGCCAGGCATTGTCCCGGAGTACGAGACGTAGTGTCGCCAAGACGCCACCAAGAGGACAACAGGGACGCCGTCTTCCTGGGGGAGACCGCGGCGGCTGCCGCGGATCGCCCCGCTAATTGAGCGAACATAATCGGCGGACCCTTTGAAGTATGCGGCCAGGATCGTGGGCACTCTCGACTAAAGGCTCACACACGACGAGGAAGAGCCCTGCTGGCGCCACCAAAGTGCAGTGTTCACGGGGACCTTGCATGCTCCCCCCCCCCTCACCTGTGTGTGCGTGATTGGTGGTCGACTCGTAGAGGAGGAGCCCGACAGGGCATAAAACGACGCGGCAGAGTGCTGGACGTCTCTCTGAACTAAGTAAAGTTCAACCACCACGCTCGTGGTTTGGGAAACCACTAGTTCTTCTCTTCTCTTCTGTCATCTCGACAACTCCCTGTAAAGATGTAAATAAACCCGTTAAGTTTGCTCAAAGCTCTCCCCTGGTCCTTGGCTCGACGGAGCGACGGCGATCGGCCCCGCTACCCGCAGACTGCGGTCGCCGCGAAGCGCAACAACTGGTTGGCAGCGGTGGGATGCCATCAGCAACATTCCTTCCCATCCATAACAACTGGATGGCAAGCGGTTGGATGTGAGCCTGGAGGACGGAGAATGAACAACACGCCGAGATCATGGAGACTGGCAGCTGTGGACTGGTGAGTGCTGGCTTTGGTTTTTTGGTTGCCAGGCTGATAAGATAGAAGTGCAATCTTTTAGCTGGTAGAGGCTACCACAGAAGCAGTTGTTTACGGAACTTCTGGGTAGAGAGTGAGCTGCACCACACTAGTTCTCTGTCATGGATTGGAAGCGTTTGTTGAAGAGTCAGCTCCTGATTCTTGGGGAGGAGCTGGGAGCAGAAGTAAATGCGGGGATGAAGAAAGACGCAATTGTTAGCGCTATCGATAGCTTGAATCTGAGCAGTGAAGAGATTAAAGAAACATGGAGCGAGATTCAAAAGCGCGAGAAAAAGCGTCAGGAAAGGCGAGAGCAAGAGAGAGAACAGTGGAAGGAAACCCTAAAGGTAAAGCTGGAAGAGACAAGAAGATCAATACAGTGCCTTAGATGGTCTCAAGTAAATTCGAGGATCCATCCATTCGAAGAGGGCGAGGATATAGAGAGTTACCTAACCTCTTACGAGAATGTTTGCACAGACCTAGGGCTCGACGAAGACTATTGGTCTATCGCCTTATTGAGTGTCTTTCCATGCGACTTAATTGGTAGAATAGGGTACCTTTCCGAGGACGAGTTCAACAGTTACAATGTAGCTAAGGCAGCCTTACTGCGGTGCTTCGGCATTAGAGCTGACAGAAAGCAAATGGAGTACAAGCTCACGAACGCTCCGTGGAAGAACGCGCGGCGGTGTGCTGGTATTAACACCAAGCCTGAGAGGGGTCCGCGTGTCTCTCATAGCACCAAGGTGAATAGTGAGAGCAAATGGGAAATAGAAAACGGGAGCGAGGTGAAGAGTTCGAGCGAGCACTCAGCCTAGAGATTGAACTGTCAGAACAAAAAGTCGAGGCAACGCAGTGGAAGATTCAGCCATCTGCAAGTGTAGCGCACGAGAAGTGCGAGGTGCAGCCCAGAGCTTTAGAGAAGGCTAGCACGTTTAAGGATAGCAGCAGGTTCGATGAAGAACGAAATTTGAGTGCTGCTAAGGATGCTGCAGTGAGTAGAGAGGCCGACGAAGGCCAGAGCGAGTGCGACGAGGTACTGTGCCAGTTAAATGCTAGCGAAACAGCTAGGATAGCTGTAGAAAAGCTGGTACAGACCTCAACTATGTTTGTCGCGACGGTGGATCTTGCAAATGAGGTTGAAGAAGTCAAGAACACCGGAGAAGGCTCAGAAGCAGCGAGCGTAGAGAAGGGTATCAGTGCAGTTGCAGACAGCTCTCAGGAATGCGAGCAAGATTTTTCGAAGGGAAACAGCTGCATTGTTCGTAAGTGTGTTAACAAGTCCGCCGGTCTAGAGGGTGAGAATAAAGATGACCAGGGCGAAAATCATTTAGACCGCGCGACTGAGACAGCTGACGAAAGCTGTGAGAGGGTTCACGAGTGTGAGATGCGATCGGGAGGCTCGGAAGCGACACGCAAAAAGCGGCGCAGACGAAAGAGACGTCGCAAATCCGCGAGAAAGACGAACAGTACTACGCGTGTAAAAGAAGGCGCGAAACCTGTCAGCGTAGCAAATAAGAGCTTTGCAGCAGCGTCAAAATTACATTGCATGCGTCCGAGCAACCGGACGAAAGGTAAGAGGAAAGCGGGTTCGCGAATGGAATTGCGTGGAGAGCGCCGGTCTTTCCGTTCTATCCACAGAACGTTTCAGGGCGCACCTGAGTACAGCGTTAGCACAGGTGAATCGGCCAGACAGGGCGACAGAGCCAAGAAATCAAAGTGCCGAAACACTGTGGCAGGTGGTGCAGAGGCACCCTTGAGCGGTAAAACCATTGATAACTCAACCGGCAACGAATTCACCAGCAGTGCAGGACAGGTCGGTCGCAGACGTCGCCGGAAACGAGAGAGGCGTGCGCGAGCGACAAAGCGAAGGGGTGAAAGAGGGGGCAATCAGCCGGGCGAGCGGCCCAAGAGTAGGTTACCAGCCAGTTCAAAGAAAGGTCCTTTGTGGCGTAAAGTAAGGTTCCAACGGCGGAAGGGTAGGCCCCAGCGCGCATCCCCGCGACGGAATGTACGCAGAAGATTTAAAGCTTTGCGGGAACGGGATTGTAGAAGGGGTCCTAGAAAAAAAGGAAAAGCCACAATAGCTAAGCACCACACGCGAGCTAGCCCAAAGAAAGCATGGCCACTCTGTCCCACGCATCGCTCCGGTCTCCTACGCCGAACTGATAGAAGACCGCCAAAATCGCGAATGAGGCGGAACGCTGCAGTTAAGCTTGTTGCTCGTGCACGTTGTCGTCTCGCGCGTTTTCAGAGTCGAAGACCACGACCGCCGCGTGTACGGCTGAAGGGGGATCGACAGTTGTAGGAGGGAGAGTTGGACACAGGAGTTTTTTTTTGGAAACATACTTGTTTAGTTATAATTGGTTTTAAAGTGGTGTTCCTGTGTCATCTCCACAGCTAGTTTGCTTGGACATTTTTTTCTTCCCTCTAGATTTTGTTTGGGTGTAAGCTTTGTCAAAATTTAGAGTTGAATTGTTCAGCGTTATGCGGAAGCAGTGGCCCGCATCAGTCAACCGACTGCGTGAAAGGAGTTTTTTTAAGATACGAGCACGCAAGTCGCAAATGAAGATTTGGTACGCCCGCTAGTTTTGAAAGCGCGGTAGCGTAGTCGAGCGGCGCCGGAGTTTCAATGCTCGTGCCCTTTAGTTAAGCGCGGCATCGCATGCCGTCTTCAATGGAGTAAATGAGCAATGTTTGGGAAGGTTTTAGAATAAAACCAAACAAAGCAATTTTCGAAATGCTCATGGGGAGAAACATTCGGTACAGGGGTTTTGGCGCAAAATTAACGCCTGTTTTGTTACGCACTCCTGACGTGTACCTCAAGTGTGATTGTTCCTTGCGTTTGTTTCTCGAGAAAATTCACGTTCAGAGGAGGGTTTAAGGACACCTAGGTGAGAGAGATATCGCCTATGTTAGGTGCGTGTAGGTATGCTAGCGCTCTTTGGATGAGAGTAAGATGTCATGCTAGAGCGCACAGCAAAGTCTTGTGCGTTCTTTAAAACCATGGGCTGACATGAAACTACATTCGGCAAATAAGCGTGTTAGTATACGAAATTGCATTACCCTTTGTATTTTAGTATGTGCTGAGGGATCAGTTGAATTCTTTAGCTGAGCGTCGAGTTATACGGAACGTTGAGGGACGTTTTCCGTAATGATTTTAAGGGGTATTTGGAGTAATCGAAATTTTCAGCTGTGGGCAAGAGTATTAGTGTGGTTGCCATTTAAGAAAAAAAAAAGCGTAGGTGCATTGTGGCACATTTGCAAGACCGGCCTGGTTGCCGAAAACTCATTGCCGGCGCTTGCTGGTTCTAGCGGTTGGTCTTCGTGGTTTAAATGGTGTTGGGAGACTGCGGTTACTGTGATCTCTCCCGTCGAGCAGCTGATACTACCCGACGTCCGAGATCTTCCCGTCGGCGGAGGAGCTGTAGCGATCGGGCTATGCCTTGACCCAGCGAGTCATTTGCCACGCCGGATTAGTGCAGAAAGGACAGTCTCGCCACGTCTGGACGGAGGAAGCAACAGAGGCCGGCCCCACGAGACGTCGCCTGCTGATTGACAGCGGCGCCAACGGAGTGGAATGTCACCAAAGAGGGTTTTGGAGCCGCCGCTCTATCTCCCGCCTGCGCCGGCCACGCATCGTTAGCGCGTTAACCGGCAGACGACGACGGCGCTGGTCAAAGGGCTCTCCCCAGAGGAATCCACGAACCGGGCACCTCTCAAAAGATCGGCACTTGTTTAATCCATTGTCAAGTAGCCGACCCGCTGACTGACTATGCCCGCCAGGCATTGTCCCGGAGTACGAGACGTAGTGTCGCCAAGACGCCACCAAGAGGACAACAGGGACGCCGTCTTCCTGGGGGAGACCGCGGCGGCTGCCGCGGATCGCCCCGCTAATTGAGCGAACATAATCGGCGGACCCTTTGAAGTATGCGGCCAGGATCGTGGGCACTCTCGACTAAAGGCTCACACACGACGAGGAAGAGCCCTGCTGGCGCCACCAAAGTGCAGTGTTCACGGGGACCTTGCATGCTCCCCCCCCCCCCCCTCACCTGTGTGTGCGTGATTGGTGGTCGACTCGTAGAGGAGGAGCCCGACAGGGCATAAAACGACGCGGCAGAGTGCTGGACGTCTCTCTGAACTAAGTAAAGTTCAACCACCACGCTCGTGGTTTGGGAAACCACTAGTTCTTCTCTTCTCTTCTGTCATCTCGACAACTCCCTGTAAAGATGTAAATAAATCCGTTAAGTTTGCTCAAAGCTCTCCCCTAGTCCTTGGCTCGACGGAGCGACGGCGATCGGCCCCGCTACCCGCAGATTACGGTCGCCGCGAAGCGCTACAATGGTCAACAAAACGCTGCCGATCGGTAGAAGAGGCTCCCGAAAACACGCGAGCTAAATACTATAGCGCATCACGCGGCTTGGAATTCACAATTTATTTATTTATTTATTTATTTATTTATTTATTTATTTGTCATACTGTTAACCCTCACTTGAGGGTCGTTACAGGGAGGGTGAAGGATTGAGTTGCACAAAATTACGTATTTGAAAAAAAAATTGTAAAATGAACTCTGTAACATATAGCATAATTATATGTGAAACACAGATACATGCTTTTTCACTCAATACATTTGCAACATGATCTCTATGACCGATGAAACATTTGTAAGGAAACACATACATGAACACTGATAACTATACATGTTCAACAAAATGTCTATCAAGAGCAACCTTAAAATCACTCAAAGTTCTTTTTTGCACCATATCATTCGGTAATTCATTTCACATAATAATAGCATCAGGAAAGAAAGAAAATCGGAAGGTATCGGTTCGAGCATGTATTGGTTGTATGAATGTAGTGCATGTTGTTCTTGGAAACCTTATGTAAGAATGCTTCAAGCAATCACCCCTGTTTATTTTCACCCCGGCATGCAAGATCTGAAAAAAGAAGTTTCAACCTCTGTTTCCGCCTTCTTAATTCTAGCTAATCTAATTTACATGCTTCTAGCAGTTCAGTAACAGAATCCTTTCTTCGATATTTGGAGCAGATAAAGCGAGCTGACATTCTCTGAATGCGTTCTAATTTATTTTTTAAGATCTTTTGGTGTGGGCTCCACACAGCGCTAGCGTATTACAATCTCGCACGGACATACGTTTTGTAGGCAAGCAGCTTATCGTAGGCAAGCAGCTTATGAAAGTCAGCTAAAGATAGCTTTCTTTTCTCTCGACAAATCACAGAAAATAAGCCCAGTAAGCCCATCTATCAGCCATTGGCTGATTTGAACATGGCGCGCTCGGTTGTCACAGACATCGCCGAGAGAGGCCGTCACTTGTCCACGCGTGCGCACGCGATCGCACTGACAAAGCCGCGCATTCGAAGAAAAAAAAAGAAGAAAAAAAAGCTCAAAGTCACGAGGCGCAAGTGACGTTTTTCTGTTTGTTTGTTTGCCCTTCCAATCCCTCCCTACTCAGCTTCCAGCGATTTCGTTGGGACGAGAGAAGAGGATTGCAGCATATGACAACTCTTCGAAACTCCGCTCGTACAGGACGGATTCTTAAAATTTTTGCGGCGTTCAATTTGTGAGGTAATACGCTTTTGCGGTGAATTATTTCCATGGTTACCCAAAAAAGTGTTCCAGGGTCCCTTTTATACTCCAAATCAGTTCATGCGACCCGGACCTGAGCCCGTTCAAGCACTGCCGACAGGCTAGCGTATAGAACGGTCGCAGCAATACTTCGCCTTAGACGAGTCGGTTCATCTTTGGAGGGTGCTTGAAAAGGTTAAGCGGTGAATACGAAACAGCCGGTCTTTTGTATGCGCTTCTTTCGTCCTCATCGTTCGCGCTTTTCAAGTACTCCCTACGGATTGATATGTGGGGTTTAACGTCATAAAACCACCATATGATTATGAGAGACACCGCAGTGCAGGGCACCGGAAATTTCTACCATCTGGGGTTCTTTAACGCGCGCCCAAGTCTGAGCACAGGGGCCTACAGCATTTTCGCTTCCATCGAAAATGCAGCCGCCGCAGCCGGGATTCGAGCCCGCGCCCTGCGGGTCAGCAGCCGAGTACCATAGCCACTAGACCACCGCGGCGGGGCCAAGTACTCCCTAAGGAATTGTGCGCTTTCAGAAATAATAAATAAATAAATAGAACACGCGCTGCGCCACAGCGTTTATCTGCATGCGAGCACGCGAACGCGGTTTCGACTCGCCCAGTGACATTACACGATGGAGTGGGGGAAACGCAAGAGCAATATATCACTAGACCGAGCGTCGAAACGAACATTCGTCTTTATCTAAAAACCCACGGTACGTAAAACCTACCCGCATGTTTGCACTTATAGCCTCTGCATGACACATGTAGTTATGCACACGGTCGATTACTGACGTCGCTCCCACTTCAACGATGCCGACCCCCTTCAAACACGCACCGTGCGATAGCCGATAAGAGTTTGCTGAATTTATGACTCCCGTCGATCCGGGGTCGCCCGATGCACGTTTTATAACCCCCGGCCCGCGCCATTCTGTACCCTCGCAAGCCTATAGTGCTCTCTATAAATGCACCAGTGTGGGCGTCGTACTACACGTATACAAGTATATACGCTACATGATCTGCTTCTTCTTATCTGTGCCGTTGTACGCTAGAACCCGTCGATATCGAAAAAAGGCTTTTTAGCGCTACGACACGCGAAACAATGTGCTCTATCAACCCCCGCCCCCTAGCAGGCGCGCGCGCGCACACACACACACACACACACACACACACACACACACACACACACACACACACACACACACACACACACACACACACACACACACACACAGCTTTGTTCCCCGATCGAAGCGATCCCAAAAGACTCTTTTTGCTCAGGGTTACGCCTGTTTTACTCGATCATGTTTGCATGATAGAAAAGTTCGAGATTAAGCGACGGCTGTTTATAAGGTTAAATGTATGCTATATTTAAAATGTATGGTATAAGAGCAGCCGTGCAGGGGAGTGGCATCTTGTTTATTTTGGCGGGGCGGGTCGTCTTAGGAGAGCTGTTTATAAGGTTAAATGTATACTATATTTAATATGTATGGTATAAGAGCAGCCGTGCAGGGGAGTGGCATCATGTTTATTTTGGCGGGGCATGTCGTCTTAGGAGAGCGCAACGCCTCGGTTTCGAAGTCCCGGGAGCGCCCAGTGTCGAGGCGCCCGGCGCCATCCATCGCCTGTCATCGTTTCCATGGAGTATCGACAAGCTTGAAGCTGCGATTATTTCGAGCTAAATAATGCTGCATTTTACGGTTATAGCGCTGATAGCCTTAGGCCAACATTAGTCAAGGCCACTTTCAGTCTTTTCTCGCTGCGCTGATTGGGGCTCATAGCCATTAAGGCAACGCGGCAGATAATATGAGACAGGGGCAAAGGGATATCGCTTGCGAAAGGCGTTCACCCTGCATGCAGTGGAGATAAAATTGCTTTTTTTTATGACGACGACAACGATGATGACGATGGTGGGGCCCCGACCTATCAATATAACTTGATTGATATGTGGGGTTTAACGTCCCAAAACCACCATATGATTATGAGAGACGCCGTAGTGAAAGGCTCCGGAAATTTCGACCACCTGCGGTTCTTTAACGAGCACCCAAATCTGAGCACACGGGCCTACAACACTTCCGCCACCATCGGAAATGCAGCCGCCGCAGCCGGGATTCGATCCCGCGACCTGCGGGTCAGCAGCCGAGTACCTTAGCCACTAGACCACCGCGGCGGGGCCTATCAATATAACTTGATTTTCTGTTGCGCACTGTCTCCACCTTCCTCGTGTCACACGCCTTGCGACGCGATGAACCTAACCACCACAGCCACACACCAAACAAACGTATGCCAGTCGTTTTTCTATGTCCGGAATCAAGACTGTGCTTCCAATCTATCACACGACCGAAAAAGTGTCCACTTCTAACTTCACGGTTAGAAAAAAAAAGCATTCCTACACCGATCAATCACACCGGAGGTTACCTATCAGCGTTAACCAGGGGCATCCAGGCCACGTGATCCAAGCTTTAAACTGGTCGGAGCAGTAACTCCATGTCGAATACGCACTGGCATCTGTCCACACAGTTGACGCGTTTGAAAACCAATCTCCGCCTTGACGTCCTGCAACAAACAGAAGCCAAGACCAACGTTCCCACACAAATGACCTCTTGACGCGTGGATCTGCGACTGTTGATATATAAGCGACAAAAGAAGTCTCCCCCATGAACACGCCTCTAGAGCCTACTCAGCTGCACAAGCAAGGGCCGACAGTTTTTCCACGGCTTCCTGACCAGCGAGCCCTTGGGCGACTTCAGTGAGTCCAAGTTCTAGCCTTCAAGACCTTCAAGAGCGTTCACCAGTAAATTGACAGCGCTGCCGTACGTCACTCGTCAACGGTGAACGGCGATGTGTGGCCGGCCCCCAACTCGTTCCAGCATCTCAAGGCGAGCGACGGCTGGCTTCCTCCATGCGGTTCCTTATATTCTAGGTATTGTTCTGATCGATAGTTTAATGGCAATTCGAAGGTATGATTCCTTTCAACAGCGTAGGCAGGAATGAGTGTGGGAAGCAGGAGGGTTCTTGCCTCCCCCCCGCCTCCCAATGTTCAATATTGAATGAGCATATACTGCACGCACACATACAAACGTGCACACGAATAGGCAAAAAGGGTGCACGGTTGACCCTGTATGCTTGACCATGTACGATTTATAACACATGCAGGTAAGACCGTCAGGCTGGTTACAGAGCTCAAAAACCGTAGTTCGACAAACGCATTTCACCCACCCCAAACACCCGGGCAGGTCGCGGATCAATCGCGGCAGGTGTTACTGCCACCGGAAATGAACTTGTACAAAAAACGATGAGTCCAGTAGAACACGCGGAACACCAAACGCGGAAACAGAACGAACGCAACACACTGGGCCTCCTATCGCATAGTACAGTATACAAACGCACGCCAATGCGGCAGCCCTAATTCGGCGAAGCGTGACCTTATAGGAACCCCCCGAATGGCGTGAGTACCGCGACAGCAGCTGGAGCCGAAGAGGCGGCAGAAGGAGCGATCGGGGTCTCATTAAGACCGCGCAACGCCGTCGAAGAGCCGGTGGATCAACAACAGCCACATGCATAATCGTGCGCTAAAATCATACGCATGCTCCGATCCGATTCCGGTCCGATGAGCTCCGGAATACTGGCCTCGAGACATACCGTGGCGCCACCTACGTGATGACGTCACTCATAGGATGTCGGGTTGTGTTGCCTGCTAGAAAACCGCATTTCCTGCGCTTTTGCTGTGGACCCCGTGCGTGCTTCTCTTTGTTTTGATGCACAGTGCTTAAAGAAGCGGCAAGACCTGATAGTACGGGCAAGCAAACTACGAATCGGTGCCCCCGGCGGCATCCTCGTGTCTAATGTGCGCCGTAAAATCGCGACTAAGAACCGGTGCAGCCACGGGGGACGATGCAATTGGTGTCGCGAAAGCAAAGCTGCCATATTCCACAACTACTATACTATCTGTGACGTCATAACAATCGCAGCGCTGGCCTCTCTAGTGACTTAGAAGTGTGGCAGCTTGGGCCAGTTGGTATGGCATAATGATAGTTATAGCGCGAGAACAAAACGACGACACAGTCCTTCTTGTCTCTGTGTCGTCGTTTTGTTCTCGCGCTATAACTATGATATGTGGGGTTTAACGTCCCAAAACCACTATATGATTATGAGAGACGCCGTAGTGGAGGGCTCCGGAAATTTTGACCATCTGGGGTTCTTTAACGTGCACCCAAATCTGAGCACACGGGCCTACAACATTCGCTATAACTATCATCACTCTCTAGTGGAGGCCCAATAAGCTTAGGTGGCGCATGATCCGGTATATACGATATGCGACGCCCATCGCAGAAAAGATGTTATAACCTCATAGAACTTAGGTGCTATTTCTGGTTGTACTCGTGGTGTACGATGTCGGTATAGTGAAATGGCACACTAGTGTATAACATGTTTCACGCAACCCGCTCCCAAACACGACAGATACATTTGGGAATCCGTCGATCAGTCCACCTGTCGTGAATAATACGGGCTTTATAACCGAACTGCTTGGGACCTTCGACACACTTCGTTACACAAGTAACTTCGCGGTAACGGTAGCAATCCTTATCCTTATCTAGTTGGTTGGTCGAAAACTTATAGTTTCCTTCCCCCTTGTTACAATCAGTGGTTGTTATTAGGCCCACATGAATTAAAAGGCAAGGGGTTGACTTGGGAGCACTAACGATCGCTCGCTAAGCAAGTCGCAGAAAGGTCGCGGGATCGAATCACGGCCGCGGCGGTCGCATTTTCGGTGGAGGCGGAAATGCTTGAGGCCCGAGTATTTTGGCGCACGTTAGAGAACACCAGATGGTCGAAGTTTCCGGAGCCTTCCCCAAGGCATCCCTCATAATCATATCGTTAACTGCAGCACTTACTTTTATTATTGAACTGCATAGCCGCGATCAGTGCGTTGCACAGCGCTGAACTGTACTAGCAAGCGAGAGAGAGAGAGAGAGAGACGCAACCCTTTCTTTCCGCCGCAACAGGGGGAGGGGGGTGCACACAGCAGCCGGGCGGAGGAACATGGTCGCGGCACGCACGCCGCCCAGCATCACGCAACTGTGCAAACAATCGGCCAGCGCCCCCGAAAAAAGCGCAGGATGCGGAAGGCGCAGCTGGACGGCGCGGCGTCAAGAGCGGCCACGCGCGCCCGCTCTGGCCGCTGACCTCCCAGCGCGGTCACGGCTACTGCCGCTCGGCCGAACGCCGGACGCCGTTATTGAATCCCCTCGCAACGGTGATGCACGTATTGTATGCGCAGAGAGAGAGAGAGAGAGAGAGAGAGAGACGTGGCGAGCGTGGGCGGCGTGATTGCGTGCACGCTGCCATCGGACGTGTTGACGCGTCGTGGACGCTGTAGTTAACAGCTCGCGCGTGTCCGGTATAGTACTCCTTATGAGAGGATCCTTGACACGACTGTACGCGAATACAGGGACGAGAAAGCGACGGAGAAGTGCACGCCCGGATTTACTTGTAGGATGACAGCGTTATGTAAATCATACGCAGACTTGGAGATGCGGCGTATAGTGCAGCGTCAGAAGTGAGAACCACTTTCATCTTCTTTTGTGTGTGTTACGAGTTGTTCACACGTCTATATAGGTGCAAAATGCAACGTTCCAAGTATATTAAGCGATTTTTGGGATGCTTACGAGGCAAAGCCACCAGGTAATTGCGAAACATGTTATTTTAGGGGCCTATGAATTAATTTCAAACCACCTGGGGTACCTTAATGTGCACCTAAATCAATGTCACAAGGACTGCTTTCCCTCGCCAATCTTTCATTGATTGATATGTGGGGTTTAACGTCCCAAAACCACTATATGATTATGAGAGACGCCGTAGTGGAGGGCTCCGGAAATTTCGACCACCTGGGGTTCTTTAACGTGCACCCAAATCTGAGCACACGGGCCTACAACATTTCCGCCTCCATCGGAAATGCAGCCGCCGCAGCCGCCGCAGCCGGGATTCGAACCCGCGCCCTGCGGATCAGCAGCCGAGTACCTTAGCCACTAGACCACCGCGGCGGGGCCCTCGCCAATCTTTCTGGCTCCAACCTGCGATTTTGGCCCATAAGTATCAGAGAAACATGAAAGCACTCATGGCAGATAGTGACTCTTGGGTTGAAAGAGGGGGAAGATTGGGATTGAGTGACGAAGTAACTGTCTCTCAAGCGAGGACACCGCAACCGGGACACTAAAGCGCTGGTGGGGAAAAAAGGTACGGGAAAAATTAGAGTGGATTACGGGGCTTGGGAGCATAAACACAACACAGGTAGCACAATAACAAAAAATATAAAAAAGCATAATGCCCAAATGCACAGAGCGGAGCAAAGAGAGGGGGAAAAGAAGGATAAAATAAAAGGCACAACAGGTAATCAGAGATGATCTTGGTTGGTTGTCCTGCTAAGGCTCAAAGTTGGCCTTGGTACAGAGCACAATAGGGCATGTTTACCAACATAAAAGGAGACTATTAGACGTAAAAAGAGTCCGCCGCAGTGTAGCGATTTAGTGCTCGGATTCAGAGCCAGAGGTCACGGGTTCGATATCGTCCAGGGCGGTCGCATTCAGGCAGAAGGCGAAATGCTAGAAGGGCCGTGAACTGCTCGAAGTCAGCGCACGTTAAACACCAAACTACCAAATTTCGCGGTCCCCTCCCCAACGGCCTTCATCATAATCATATCGCAGTTCTGGAACCTTAGCTGCGAGATTTTAAAAAAAAAGCGCCTCAAGCGATGTAACAAAAACGATGCAAATTTTTGCCAGCAATGCAATCTTGGATGAGAAAAGTGCTTTTGAAAAATTCTTTTTTCGAGAAAAAATGCCGACGAACACAAAAACGTAATGCATTGTGGTCAGAAGAGTCACAATATACGACTTTCGGTATTTCGCAAACGCCTTTATGTATGCGCCGGAGAACCGGATACGCTATAGAACTCTATGCCAATTAGCTGTATCCCAGACGTCACGTGCAGCGCGGATACCGCGAGTGAAAAAAGGCCTCGCCGCGAAAGAAGCTCGCTTGCCAATGTTGGCAGCATGACGTAACGTAGTCGTCTACTAATCATTTCCCCCACGCATAGGACCATTCATTAGACAACGTCGCAAGCAGTCGAACTTGCACAAGGTCGCAAGCTGCAGTGACCATGCAGAGGCGCGCGCTGATCTCGTGGGCAACGACGAGAAACGCTCGACGCGATCTGCGCGCACGCAGTACCGTCTAACTCGGAGGGACAGGCGCCGATTAGTTCGCGCATGTATGCATATTTAAATGCCGGGTATCGTTCATCACACCGCTTGCGCGTGTGCCGTGGCCATTTCATGTGCAACGCGAGGCGAAAGTATAACCACGCCTACGGTCCAATTAGCTGGCCGAGGCAGAGCTACGGGAGGTTCATGAAACTGCCCTCGGTAGCATCAGGATGAATAGTGTTACGCCACCATTAACGACCGGCTCTGCCTGCGCAACGTGGAGCGACGCGGTGAGCCGAGGGAGTTACAGCCCGCGTAATATGCAGCGCCAATAAATGTCCTGCGAGATTCTCGGCACACGTATACCGGGTGTTCGAAGTTACGCTTTCTGACTTATTTTAATTAGGCGCTCGAAATGACGTAAGAACAACTTGTGCGAATAAACTAAGTGGCCGGGGGGACAGAAACTAGGATCATAATTATCACTGTCAGCAGCCCAAATAACGAAAATTTAATAATTAACTTTTCACTGGCTGCGGTAAGTTGGCATGTTTATATTGAAAAAAAATGTAGGCACTAATCTTTGTACATATTTTCAGTTGGAAGATTTTTTCCTAGCACGCCTCTACTCCGAGATATCCGGTTCCAAAGCTTTATTGTATTTCACATGATTACTCATGTGAAAGGGTGAGGGTCAGCACAAAGCTCCTCCCTAAAGTGACGGATGTGTTGTGTGCGCTGTTCAGTGTGTGAAGAGGGTGGAAGCGTAGGCATACATGATAACAATTACCATTGCCCTCTCGGCCGTCGAAATAAAAAATCGAAGAACCTTTGCAACCAGTGTCTCAAAACGTAACTGCAGAGCCTCTACCGATAGTGGCAGATACCACGCCGAGATGCGAGCGGAGAATATGGATGCCAGTGCGCGCGCGTAATAATGACTGAAGAAGCGTACGTGCTCGTTGCCTGGGCTACGCGAATAGAGTGACTGCTGATGTCTGAGTACTGAAACTTTTATTGAAATCAAGAGGAAAAATTCCATCAATAATGACTGAGACAATTTCATCCTTGCTAACGCATATTTCATGCTGCCAGGCATAAGCTTATTTCGGTCATGCACACATCTCATCGAAACTCTTCACTTCTCAAAACGTCAATGCCCCCAAAAGAGTTCAAAATGCCTGCCTTCGTCAGCAACGCAAATCATGAACCACTCTCGCGTCGACTCGATGACTCAGCGCACTACTTCTGCAGGGATACTCGCACAGGCAGACGCTATTCTGTCCTTCACGTCATTTACATCGCTGGGCTCTGTTACGTAAACTCGATCTTTAATGTAGCCCCAAATGGGAAAAGTCGAGCGGAGAAAGGTCAGGAGATCTTGGTGGCCAAAACATCGCTCCTGCGCGCCCAATCCACTGTTGTGGAAAACGTCTGTCCAACCAGTTTTTCGCCCTGGTAGAAATATGTGGCGGTGCTCCATCGTGCATACTTGGCGCAGGTCATTCAGGGAAAGACTGCAGACAAGGTCATCAATGGCAACACTTGATTCTTCTTCTGTGTACATCTTTCCATTCAACATGTCCTAAAAAAGTGAGTTCCAATGTTCCTGTCCCCGAGTATGCCGCATCACACATCCACACTCCAGCGAATTTGATGTTTGTGCTGCCTCAGCCAGTGTGGGTTTTCTTGTGCCCAATAACTGGCGCTGTGAAGATTAACACTTTCATTTCGGCAAAACCAAGCTTAATTAGTCCACATTATTCTGTGAAAAGAGCTATTTTCTTGATCTGTTTTGATCAGGCCCCTATTGCAGCAGTCAACTCGCCTTTCAAAGTTTGCCTCATTTAGGTCCTGATGAAGGCAAACGTGATATGAATGGAACTTGTGTTTTCTTAGAACATTTGTGAATGCTTCTTGCCGACGGCCCAGGTCTCCTCACGGCCAGACAGGCCGTTGCAAACATCGCCTTCTCGAAGAACTGCTGTAGAAGGGAATCAGACTGAAGAGCCGATGAAGAGTACGAGAGGTTTATTTGCATATTTTCAGAAAGATAATTTGAAACAGGTCTCGGCTCAGGCAGTCGCCTGCCACTTTTTGTCCTTTCGCAGTCCCTAGGCGCCAGGCCTAGGGAAACGGAGAAAGGCGTTTTCAACCTATCAGGTCACCACTGTTAAGGGTCATTTTGCAGGCACCAGTGGTCCCCCAACACACACACACACACACACACACACACACACACACACACACACACACACACACACACACACACACACACACACACACACGCATACACACACACACACACGCACACACACACACACACACACACACACAACCCAACCCAACCCAACCCAAAACAGGTATTGTTCCGGCCACGCTGTCGCATCCGGGAAATCATGCTACCAGCAAGCGGGATGTAACAAGTCCGTCGTGTGCTGCTCGGGCTGACCACCCACACTGTCGAATGGTGGTTGCTGACGATTGTTATAGCGCGAGAACAAAACGACGACACAGAGACAAGAAGGACACGAAATACGTAGTGCGTCGTCATGCCATGCCAACTAGCCCAAGCTGCCACACTTCTAAGGTGGTCGCAGGCCAGGCAACTCCAATGGCATGTGCTTGGTGAACTGGCGTTGATTTGAGCGTCGGTGACCTCTCAGCCAGAGACGCACAACGTGGTGGTCCGAGGTCCGTCTTCGGCGGAAACTCGGCGTCGCGGCCTCGGCGTACAAAGGCGCCACGTGTAGCATTTCCGCGCCGGCACAAACGACAGCAGTGCTGCGTGGAGTAATTACAACCACGTACCTCCCCAATACATGAAAAACAGCCGGGAGTCTTCGCGCTCCTCCTTATCGGCGGCTGGCTGTCTTTCTTCCGTCTCGGCGCCCGCGGCAAAGGCAGACTCGCCGATTGAAGCACCACACTGGTTGGCAATCTGTCGGAAGCTAAGCTGTGGCATCGAGGTTAGGCACGCGACAACGTCGATTTCAAAGTCTTTGTGGACGATTGCCTTCGTGGTGGTCCGTCTCGGAAGGTGGGCAGAGCCTATTGTGCAAAAGCGTCGAAATAGGTTTATGAAAGTAAGCCTTGTTGGAAGGGGACAGTGTGGGTTGCGATACGCGTAAAGGTCCATTGCTAACGAAGAATTGCCATTCATTTCAGCAAGCACCACGTCTACTTTTTCTTTGGTAGAATACCGCACGCCAGAAGCAGCCATGTTAGCTCGAAAGGAGTCCGCGTGGATTTCCTTGGTAGACCTTCAATGCAGAGACGTTGTGCTGCCGGAGCCACCCTAGTACAGGACGTTGAAGCTAACGCGTTCACTAAGAGATGTCTCCGAGCGATCTGAAGTCACGAAAAAACGTCGCGCAAAATGGTCTCCTGTTATCACGTTCATCAGGCTCATGCTTAAGGCTCATGGCACACCGCATATTCTGATTTCGGCAGCCGAGAGGGCAAGGGTAATTGTTATCATGTATGCCTACGCTTCCACCCTCTTCACACAGTATACACAGCACGCAACAGATTCGTCACTTTATGGAGGAGCTTTACACGGACCTTCATTCTCTTCCACGAGTAATCATGAGAAAGACAATTAAACTTTGGAGCCGGATATCTCGCAGCACAGGCGTGCTAGAAAAAGTATTCCAACTTAAACTGTGTACGAACACCACTGACTATATTTTTTTTATTATAAACATGCCAAATTACAGCAGCCAGTGAAGAGTTAACTGTTAAATTTTAGTAATTGGGCTGCTGACAACGATAATTATCATCTAACATTCTGTCCGCTTGGCCGCTTAACTTATTTGCCCAAGTGGTCCTCACATGCCTTCAAGCAGCTAATAAAAAATCATAAAGGTTAACTTCGAACACCCGGTATATAGTGCTCTGATAATCTCTGGGGCTCCGCTGCAGTGTTCTAGTGGCTAAGGTACTCGGCTGCTGACCCGCAGGTCGCGGGATCGAATCCCGGCGGCGGCAGCTGCAATTTCGATGGAGGCGAGAATGCTGTAGGTTCGTGTGCTCAGATTTGGGTGTACGTTAAAGAACCCCAGGGGGTTAAAATTTCCGGAGCCCTCCACTACGGCGTCTCTTGTTATCATTTGATGGTTTTGGGACGTTAAACCCCACATATCAATCAATCAACCTTATATATTGAAACCACCGTAAATAAGTATACGCCTGCCTTCGATCGAGCCACGATGGAGATCGCAACAATTATGGCTAACGATCACGCCTTCAGCGCATGCGTTGATTGATATGCGGGGTTTAACGTCCCAAGACCACCATATGATTATGAGAGACGCAGCAGTGGTGGGCTCTGGAAATTTCGACCACCTGGGGTTCTTTAACGTGCACCAGAATATGAGCTCGCGGGCCTACAGCATTTCCGCCTCCATCGGAAATACAGCCGCCGAAGCCAGGATTCGTTCCCGCGACTTGCGGGTCAGCAGCCGAGTACCTTAGCCACTAGACCACCGCGGCGGGGCAGCGCATGCGTTCACAACTTCGCTGTTAGTAAAGTGGTCGAACTAAAACAGTGAGGGGATACGGAGAGCTAATTATTTTTCTGCGTCAGGAACCATAACTACGCACGCAAGGAGAGGTAGTGCGAAGCCGACAAGGATAAACAAACGGCGTGAAAGTTATAACGCGTTTTGATTAACGTATGGGACTAACCGATTTCCATTTACACGCCATCATTCGACTCCCCAAACGACTCTTGATTACAGTGCATGTTCAGCGCGCCCGTGTTTACACAGTATACGGCAAATCTACTGCCCCACCCCGCGTTGCGGCGAGTCATTGACGCTAATAGTTTAGCCGTTAATATGATCGTGATGGTTAATTCTGGAGAACACGTTAATTTAGCAGCCCACGGAAAGGGAGAGCCAGAGTCACTGCTGATTAAAGCCAGTTTATCAGGTTATCTCTTTACTATACATCAATGTATTCTTTATTAGAATACAGAATCAAGCCCAAATTTATAATTTGTTCATAGAAGTATTACTATACAGCCACCCTGACGTATAAGAACACACGAGGTAAACAAGTATGGGCAGAATCTTGATACATAATTAGACATCCTACCCTACTAAGAAAACTGGAAAAAAAAAGCGGGAATGCAATGGAAATGCCTTCGCTTAAAAGGTGTACCGGTTCGCGATCGCCCCCGAATAAACTGAACGTCACAGTTCTGCCGTTAAAAATCACCAAGCGTGCGTTCGCCCGTAGGAACGATTTGCAATAATCTCACTTGTTTCAGAGGAGTGGCACCATGCGAGTCCGTTCGTTGCTCTATATTCGGGCAGAGCGTCATGTCTTACCTGCAATGAAAAGAAAAGAAAATATAGCGAGGTTATGCACCAAAGTGTGAACCACTGCACAGCACAACATTTGTAAGCTCTGATACGAAGCTTGCGGCTTCTTCGCACGACTTACCCAAGCTAATGCTGGCCAAGCATTAAAGAAAGAAAGAAAGAAAGAAAGAAAGAAAGAAGAAGAAAGAAAGAAAGAAGGGAGAAAAAAAGAAAGAAAGAAAGAAAAAACTGGCACGAAGGACGCTATGTTACATACTGTTTAGCTGATGTGTTCACGGCGCAATCGTTTTACTAAACGCCTAACTTGCCCTCCGCGGTGATGTAGTGGTTACAGTGCTCGGCCGCTGACCCAAAGGTCACGGGTTCGACCCCAGCCGCGGCGGTCACCGCATATCGGTGTAGGCGCAATGGTAGAGGCCCGATTACGGTGCCATGTCAGTGCTCGTTGAAGAACACCACATGGTCGAAATTTCAGGAGCCCTCCACCACGGCGACTCTCATGATGATCTCTTGCTTTTGGGACGTTAAACTCCAGATATTATTGTTGTTCTTATTTAATACTTGACTAATTATAAGCAACAAAAATGAGCAAACGTCCGCATGACTGACGACGGTAAAGCTGAGGCGCTTAATATCCAGCTTTCTGTTGAACGGATATTACTCCTACATCTAACGAAAATTGAACATGAAGTTAGCACGTGCTATTTCGCTATACACGTACAGTGGCAAAATGCCGTTTTCGTGGCTTTAAGGCGGCTCGAAGAATAGGCCAACAGCGCTTCTTCGGATAAGCAGATACAAGACAGAATTTGACCATGATTAAATTTCATTTATTGTGTAGAGACCGACGTGACGTCATGCATTTTCGCGCTCGCTGGTGGCTTAGTTTATACAGAATGTTTTGTTTTACTTCTTTTTCATGTACATTCACCTTTGACACGTGATTTTATATTAACGACCCAAGTATGAATAAAGTTCATTGCTGGAAAGAGCTTTACCTACGAAGTGTTCAAGTTCAATTTTGAAATTTTGCAGTGTTCCCTAGCCGCGGTAGTCTAGTGGCTAAGGTACTCGGCTGCTGACCCGCAGGTCACGGGATCAAATCCCGGCTGCGTCGGCAGCATTTTCGATGGGGGCGGAAAAGCTGTAGGCCCGTGTGCTCGAAACGGGGTTCACGTAAAAGAACCCCAAGTGATCGAAATTTCCGGAGCCCTTCACTACGGCGGCTATCATAATCATATGGTGGTTTTGGGACATTAAACCCCACATATCAACCATTTTCCAGCGTTTTGGAATTGCAAAGGAAGTATAAATAGTCCAGTTTACAATACAGAGCAACACTTTTTTCTTCTGAGACGCAGTACACATCTCTCGGGCTTAGTTGATGCCTTGTGTCTCGAGTAACATATCACAGGCCATCTATAACGTGACAGTTGCCATCGATACGAGCCATAATAACACCATGGAGACCCTCTAGCGTTATTCTGGCCAACGTGTAATCGCGCCATATTGGAAAATTCGCCTTATTATCAACTCTGCATGACTGGTTGCGAGGACTGCAAGCTACGCCATCTCTGTTTGGTTTAAAATGCCTCCATTGAGCATACCGATAGATATCCCTTCGGCGGCAGTGCATTGCTACGTTCATGTAGACAACTTGTTTACGCTGGTTGTTTCAACATGTGGCCAAAAGAGGAAAAGATACATTGTTCATTGAATGAATCTAACCTTCTCAATAGTCAATATGACTCGACTTGACCGCAGTGCCCTAGCTGCGTGCATGTGATTGTAGCCGATCGATTTGGTTTAGACACTGCGATGTTCAAGAAGTCGTTCGAAGCGCCGTCTTCACGAACCGACATGAAAAGTATTACTTTTTTTTTTCCTCGCACTTTCCGGGAGTCGGGGAGATCTGGACGTGCCGCCACCTCTCGGCGGCAGGAACGGCAGCCTGGCCATAACAGAATGGAAAGTAGATGAGAAAAATCATATCCCTTGACAAGAAGATAGTTATCAAGAACGCCTCCGAATTATATGTAGCAGAAGCCCACTGGCACATTTTGGTAAAATCGCAGTATCGCACTGCGAAGCGTGTGGCTTCCCAGGACAATTGAACACCGTCCATAGAATCACAGGGGATCCCAATGTAAATACTAAACACTCTGGGAAGCAATGCGGTTTGCAGTGCGGCACTGCAATTTTACCAAAATGTACCAGTGGGTCTCTGTTACATATAAATCTGACTTGTTTATGATAACTATACCTTCTTTCAAAGGATATATGTTTTTTTTTTCGTCTATTTCCCATGCAGTCACGGCGAGCCGCCGCTGTGGCAGACAAGAGATAGCCCTGCCGAAGCCCCCGAATACCGGTCATGTAGTGAATGCAACGCAAAACAAATTACACGCATTCGGAGCCCATGATTTTATTCTTTTCACGTCAATATGAAACGCGATTGACTGCTGAATGATGAAGCATTTAATTACATGCTAATTACAAGTTATCGCCTAAACACACATAAAACAACAACTTAATTCATTTTATTTTTTGCAATGTAATAGCGAGTACCTTGAAATTAGGTTATATGAATTTACCACATTACTGGACAGTAAATCATAATTTGTGCTTCTAGAGGATATGGCGAGACTTTGAACTTTTTTATGAATAAACAACATACAGTAAAGAAAAACATGTTAGCAACATCTGGATCCTTAGCAGAATGCTAGTATGGATCCATGCAATTATAACATACATTAATTAGAGGCAGGAGAAAGAGTTGACTGTGTTCAATATTGCGCGTCAGTTTACGCTTTGGTACTAAAAAACAATTACAGTTCGAAAAATGAGACTTCTTGCCGGCATTTTAAAAACGGTCTCTTAGACGTTTGATAAATTACAATGACGATTTGTGAGAAAATATTTTGAACTGCAAACGGTTGCTAGGCAATATAAGTTGCACGTTCGAACAGCTGTACATAGCGCCGAGGGAGCGAGAACATTCGCGTCTTGCATGCTGCTCCTCCACTGAGCACGAAGTGGTGGGTGCGATTCCCAAAGTGATACCAGGCCTGATAAATAAATAAATAAATAAATAAATAAATAAATAAATAAATTAAATCTCCGGCGTAGTGCTTACGCGTGTGCAAGTGTAATGATTCCGCATCGCCGAAATTAATTTGAAGCTTGCCTCTATCACAATAAATTCTGCAACCTTCAGCGTATATAAAGAAAGCTGAAAAGAAATTTGGTGTATTTTTAGAAATCATGGCGAAAACTGCGCAAGTTTCTCTGAATGCATCACGTAATTACTTCTAATCACTGACCTGAAAACAGCGCTAGGGAGTAGTTCGTATATAACTGGTCTGAGCTATGAAAGAGACCACGTTTAATTTCTTTTACTATTATTCCCAGTAATATCAGAATTGGACTTCCGTGAGACCAGCTTATATTCCCCACTTCTTGTTTACATTTTTTTAAGGCTCCACATTACATTCCGGCGCTGTTATTGTCGCACGCTTTTATCAATGGGAACGGCGTTACACTTCGCAATCTGACTAAAATTAGACCACCTATCCTTCCCCCCCCCCCCCTTATTTTTTTTTCTCTTTTCCTGCTCACGCAGTTCGCCGTTAGAGGAAAGATTCGGATAAGAGTGAAAATCTCTTCGCAACGATCCCAGATGATTTGACTCCCAGGGAGAGAAATGTTTTATAGGATCGAAAGAGAAGGAAGGGCATCGCACATTACAGCATTTTACTCTTGCCACAGCACCTATAGTTTAGCTACGATCAAGCCATCCGTTTACACAGCCGCTGTGGCGGCCTCCTCGCATGTTCCAATCCCCACGCTGCTCGCTCCGTTTCCCATGCTCTCGTTTATTGCACCTCGGATGGGAAGGCCCAGGGGGGTTTGATACAGGCACTGAGCGTACACACGACTTCCCGCCAAACGGTCCGTTCTCACACACCTCGGCCCTCCCTCCCGCGAAATTGGACGGGCATCGTGGCGTCCGTCGACCGCTGTCTCTGTAGGAAGAGCTTTCGCACCTTTGCCGCGATAATTGGACGCGCCTATGCGATCGAGCGGGTCAGTTCCTTTGGGCTAACAGCTAGGAAGATATCTCTTGCAGAAGGCGTCATTGAAATCCCCGTTGTGTTTCCCGACTCATTCGCGCGTTGTTGTGACGTTCTATTGAATTAGGGCCAAGCACCAGGAGCGCGAAAAACATGAGGAGCACGCGGCTCAAGCACGTGGACTCGTCAACTACCAACCTATACGGCAAGCTTCCTGTTCGTCCAGTTTTATTTCTATTTGCATTATTAACGCGAGAGCATTAAAGAGATTGTTTCGCCCGATTTCCGGTGTTGGTGGCGTTGGTTGCGAGAGAAAAAAAAACATCATCATGTCCATGACCGAAAAATCGAGAGAGGTGCAAATATAATGAAAATAATAATAATAAAAATGTCATAACGTTGAAGTAGTCTCTTTAACGCATGAAATATCGCTGCTGAACCCTAGAATCACACCAGGCGTCATTACAAGTGAAAGCGCAACGAGTGGGTCTTTTAAAGCTGTCCACGCAACACAAAGCGCTCAGACATATTTAATAATCATCAACTGCAAATGCTTCAACAAAGCGAGCAGCCGCGTAAGCACTCCAAGTTTTTATTCCTATATATTTTGATTAGATATGACAATTAACGCGTCCTGCGGCTTCAATGTCTGCGATTGCAAATGATTTTAACTGCATACGCATGAAGTGTTGATTTATGCAAGTGTCGTTGATAGGCAATACAAAGGTGATTCGATCAGGCGAAAGGCTAAAATAATTGTTATAGTAGCACCTTTGTGACTTTATTGTGTGATTTACACAATTTAAGGTTGCTTGTCCTCTTTGACTTTTTCAACGCTATCTGGACCGAGGAGGCCGATGCTAACGTGTCAGCTCTTGAGATGACAATTGTCTATTTCACTGACTCACCCAATACATGAGATAGTGGATGATTAGATAAAGAGAGGTATACTCTAATATAGATATTAGTTTACTTTATATGCCTCTATGAGTTAATCTACTTAGTCACAGCCGGATGGAACGACAGCTTTCAGTGAAAAGAGGAGAAAGAAAAGCAAGAGAAAATGTTTCAGCGCAGCCGAAACCGTGCAGACGACCAATGTCAATGTTAGCAAATAGCCGGACGTTGCAGAAGTAATACGCTACAAAGCGTTCATTTGTTACCATGACAACATTTAGTGAACGCTCTATTTTTTTTTATTCGCTTGTTTGCGTAATGCCGCGTACAGAAATTGAGCCGTTAACAAGACAGGGAAGAATGACCTTAAAAAAGGGTCTCTAAAGGTGTACCAACACAATTTTGAGGCGTCGCAAAAGGGGCATTTTTCGTTGTCTTGGTATTCAGTGCTAATGCTTCGACACACCGGAATCAGCCAACACGTACAAAACCTTTCCTTTTATATCAAGGTTTTCTTCGCTGAGCATCAACAAGCCAGCCCCACCGCAATGGACATTATTCCGACACATCGACACGGTTCCACATATAGTTCACAAACTCTGCCTCCCGCACGCAGCCTAAATCTGAGAAATCACTGTCGGGACATGACCTCCGAGATTGCGGGCGCGCAGTGCGCGCCCGCCATGTTGGAAACTATGGTCGGGATCACTGAATACAATACACTCATCGTTGTTTACGTGTGCCAAGATGGCAGCTCTGCCGCTAGTGTGCCGCGAATGGCTGTCTCCCCGTGACGTCACACTGCCATGACACGTCACGGAGAAGCCGCCCCCTCAATATCGAAACCGAAAGTCTTTTTAATGCAGCGGTTCTAACCATGTGCCACGCATTCCCAGTCACCACAGTACTCTATATAGGAACATCCAAAGCCGCATTCTTATTTTGAGCAACAGCCCCAAAATATTGGCCAAGTTCATGCCAGTACTCCTTGCCCGGAAGGCAGCAGTCCTTCCCCGGGGAAGAGAGAGAGACAATATAGGAAAGGTACGGAGGAAATATCTACAGCGGTGGTGTAGGCGGCTGCTATATGTATGCCTCGTGCATATATCCTCGTCTACGACGCTAGTGCCGGTGTGGCAGGCGACGGCCATATCTTGCTCTCCCATCGCAGCGATAAGAGGAGAGGGCGGTGATAAATGATGAAGGCTCCCCTAATTGATTATATTATTGTCTTATATCGAAGCACTAGACGGTCTCTTGTCGCAACGCGGAGCTACTGTTTATTTTGAGTGAGTCACTGAATACATCGGAATCAAAGTGTACACGTGTATATATACTACCCTGCAGCAAGCCATTACATACAAGATCCCACATTACCACTCCGCGCTAACGTCTGCCAAATGCGCCTCTGAGACAAACGTGAAAGAAAGGATTCCGGCGATTGTTACACAACCACTGCAGCTACTCTCGTATGTGGTGACGATTGACCATCGTGGCAAGAGAAAAAAAATCACAACATATCCACGCGATGAATGATGATGAGTAAGGCAAGCGTCCGCCCGTCCGCGCTTCCGTCCGTCCATGGATGCTTCCGTCTGTCTGTCTGTTCGCGCGTCCATCCATCCATCCATTCATCAGTCCATTCTTTCGTCCGTCCGTGCATGCTTCCGTGCGTCCGTCGTGCTTCCACTCATCTGTCTCTCCGCGCGTCCATCCATCCGTCCGTGCTTTTGCTTATCTGCCCGACCATGCTTCCGTCCGTATATTTCTGTCTGTCTGTCTGTCTGTCTGCCTGTCTGTCTGTCTGTCCATCCGTCCGTCCGTCCGTCCGTCCGTCCGTCCATCAACTATATGAAATCGTGAACTATACGAAAACCACTAACGCCATGTAGTCATATTATGTCCAAGGACATATACACACAACGCCATCTATTGACCAATTCATAAATCAGAAGAGAGCAGAGTGGGTTAGGGAACAAACCGGGGTTATAAGGATATCATATTTGAAATCGAGAAGAGGAAATGAACATAGGCCGGGCATGTAGCACAAAGACAGGATAACCGCTGGTCATTAAGGGTAACTGGATTCCTAGAGAAGGAATAAAGCGGGTTAGGGGGAGACAGAAGGTTGGGTGGGCAGATTAGATTAAGAAGTTTGCGGGTATAAATTGGCAGCAGCAAGCACAGGACTGAGTTGAATGGCGAAACATGGGAGAGAGGCCTTTGTCCTGCAGAGGACGTAGTCAGGCTAATGATGATGTTGACATACTACTACTACTACTACTACTACTACTACTACTACTACTACTACTACATTACTACTACTACTACTACTACTACTACTACTACTACTACTACTACAGAAGAGAGAACGACCCACAGCCCGAGGAGCTTCACCCCTAAAAAGATCACAGCATATTCACGGGGTGCATGATGATGAGTGGGGCGAAGCATCCATCAGTCCGTCCGCGCTTTCGTCCGTCCGTTTGTTCTTGCTTCCGTCCGTCTGTGCGACTGTCCACCCGTGCTACCTTCCGTCCATCCATCCCCGAGTTCGTCCATGCGTCCGTCTGGCCATGCCTGCGTTCGTACGTGCGTGCTTTCGTCTATCCGTCCGTCTGTCCGTCCTTTCGTCCATGCGTCGGTCCATTTGGTGAACATTCCAAGTACCACCATCTCACATCTCTTTATAATATATTCAGCATATAGAACTACCGCCATCCGGCGGACATTCCAAGGACTATACGAGAGGTGGCTATCTACTACTACTACTACTACTACTACTACTACTACTACTACTACTACTTCTACTACTACTACAATACTACTACTAATACTACGTACATCGCGGACGCACGACCGATGGCTTAAGGAGCTTCGCCCCTAAAAAGTCAATACGCGTCAAGGCAATGGAGCTCGTTTTAAGCCACACGATGTCCGGGGCGACCAGCGCGAATCGAAACGGCGTGCACGTGCGCATGTGTTTTGTATTTGCCTGCGTGTGTGTTTACGCGAGTCGCTGCCTGCAATGCGTGCGCCCGGGAGTGTTCGAAAGGGGGAAGGCCCCGCGGCATCGCTTCCTCGAAAGAGAGGGCGACGAGCTCGCTTCCTTCTGTGGAGGAGGACGAGAAGGACGCCTGTTGTCGTGACGTCACGCGTCCGGCGACGCACGAGGATCGCGCATCACGCCCCCGAGGTCCTTGCTCTCGCAGAACTGCCGTCGTCCATCTGTCGCCGGCAAGCCCTCGGCGAAGCGATGGAAGATGCGTCACCACTTGGGGATCTGAGCGCCTCGGCTGTTTCTGCCCGCGGTGATTACCGCGATGGACGAGAGGCGAGAATTAATGATGATCGATATGTGAGGTTTAACGTCCCCAAACCACCATATGATTATGAGAGACGCCGTAGTGGTGGGCTCCGGAAATTTCAACCACCTGAGGTTCTTTAACGTGCCCCCAAATGTGAGCACACGGGCCTACAACATTTCCGCCTCCATCGGAAATGCGGCCGCCGCAGCCAGGATTCGATCCCGCGGCCTGTGTGTGGGTCAGCAGCCGAGTACATTAGCCACTAGACCTTCACGGCGGGGCAAGAGGCGAGAGGCTCGAACGAGACCCTCGGTGCCAATTTCAGCCAGCGATCTAGCCTGGAGAATCCACAGCAAAAGCCCGAATACGCAGACACTGTGTCTGATGTAGCATTTGCTGCTTAAATGCAACTCGTCCAACTCATACTCTTAAGCTACAACCTTTGTTTATAACGTTTTGTATTCTACAATGGGAAGTCGTTCGGGAGCATCGATTCGCACTGTCCAATAGAACAATAATTGTTGGAATTTAATGACGCAAAACCACCATATGATAATGAGGGACATCGTAGTGCAGATTTTCGCAAATTTTGAGCACATGGGCTTCTTTAACGTGCACCTAAATCTAAATACACGGGCCTCAAGCATTTTCGCCTCCATGAAAAATGTCGCCACTGTAGCCTGGATTCGACCTGGCGACCTAGAGTCAGCAATCAGGCACCATAACAGCTAGACCACCATGGCGTGTCGCCACGGCAGTTTGAGCTAGCAGGTTAAATAAGTAAGGCACCTTCCGGTATGGGGAAGGTAAAACACGCAGCTCACGCAAGACGCCCTGCTCATGAACGGGACCACTTATTTTCTTGCAGAGGTAATCGGCAGTCGAGTTTCGTTCATCTTGGTGGGGGCCTCTCCTGCCTTGTTAAGATGCATCAGACTACGAGATGGAGTTGAGTTAGACTTGAGACAGCAATCGGTAAGACCAACTCATTGCTCGTGCTCACGTTAATCGGATCAATCCAGTCAATGTCACTGAAGTCGTCGGACGTCACGAACTATGATTACGTCATTCTGCCATTCCCATCGGGTCCCGCAAGTGACGTTCGATAAAAACTATATAGGCCACCCGATCTTGTCGCGTGAAAAGTACCGGCTAGTGTGTTCAATCTAAATCTCGGCAACATCATTTTATACAGCGGGTGAGATGCCAAAAGAAGCGGTAAAGAAGGAAAACATGTTTGTGAACCTATATATATGTAGGCGTCAAAGAAAAAAGCTTTACATCGTTAAAATCAAACAAAACCTCCGTTAAGATATATCTGTCACGCCCCCAATAAGACACTATATATGCTTAGTACCAGGACCCACAGTTTAATTTAATCGTCACGAGAGCGTGATTACAGCATGCAAGTACGTATGCTCACGCCCCTATTACGGTGCAAGCAAAAAAAATAAAATGAATATCAGGCTTAGTTCATGAATTTTAATAACCCGAAAACACCACGGTGACCAGCATTACCTTATAACAGATCACACGTCTAGAGCACTATATGGTAATCGAGGCAACAGTGTCCGCACAACTGCAGCACTTCAGCAAGCGCTGAAGCACGCACACGCGTATGCACTTGAACCTTACTCGATCCATGCAGCTCAGAAGCGGTGAAGCGGCGACGGCCGCATCAATCATCATTTACCTCTAATCGCCTTGGGAAGATGCTCGGTTCCTCTTGTTTCCTGTACTGCGCCTGTTTATACGTGTTTTTGTTGTGCTCTCACGGCAGCAGTTGCCCGTCAGCGTGCACCCAGAAAGGAAGCGGTCGCCCTTTCATCTCGTCGTCCTTTCCCATCTCCAGGGAAAGGGAGAGCGCGTGTTGCTATGCGCGGCCACCCCATGCACCGGAAATGCAAGAGAATTCCACGGGTGGTCGTCGTATTACAAGCAAGAAGACAACAAATATGGATCGGAACCTTCGAAGAATGATTCAACTGTCAAACTGGTCCATGGATCCCGGTATAGACTGCTTTATATATGACCCCAAAGTGGAATCTTGTGCGTCTTCGATCACTGTTCGGTTTTCGAACGATCGATTTCCGATCCCGAGTATGGCAAGTACCTGGCGGCTCGACGTTGACAGCTGGCTCCTGGCCACGCCCGCGAGCAGAAATACAGCGTTCGAAAACCGAGCGGGTACAAGCACGGCCGCTAGATGGAAACCGCGCGCGCGCATTTCGATACAGCGGGCACTGTACAATATTCAGCCGACAGCAACGTTTATTAGTTAGATCTAACGGCTAATACAATGAGACATGTGGGAGATATACTGCAAAGTTGAAACACACAACAGCTCCAGGATATGCATTGTACGTACCAAGCAAAGCTCAAAGTGCAGAAGGTTTGGAAAGCTGGCCAGTTGATGACAGTATACTTGAATATTGTTCAAGCACAGCGCAACGACGACGCGGGCAGAGAAAAGGCCGGAATAACCACAGCGATTTCGTTTGTTCCTCCTTTTCTCTTTGTCCGCGTCGTAGTTGCTCTGGGTTTCAATATATTTTTCAAGCGAAACTACCAGCATATTGATCGTACACATACTGGTTTCTTCGGTCACGGTCGTACGCAGATGAGCCAAGTGGCATCAGCGTGGGTGCTACGCCCAATCTGTGACTATCACACAGGTAGCGTCAACGCCTTGCGTCCTTAACTGTATAAAATGATGCCGGGACGAGCACACGTGTTTCCCGAAGAAGGAATATATTATTATCAGGCACGCCGCAGACGAGGGGTCCAGGTGAATTTTGATTTTGTTGAAAGAGAGTGCATGGCAAAGAAGAGCTATGGACTCGACGTAAGCGTAGGACGAATAGCAAATGCGCCGTCTTTAAACTATTCATCGCTGACTTGCCTCCAAGATTTCCTTCCCTGCGCCATTTCCTTCCAACAAAACGTACGCAGCGAATGGGGCGCAAACTTTCCATGATCCACCAATCACGGAGACATGACTCGCGTAGAAGTTCTCTAACGTCGTGACTCCTATAATAGCTTCCACAATTGCACGTGACCCAAGCGCCGCAGGACACGATGACGCTGTCATATACATCTTGGTCTTGCCAATGAGCTCCTCATTTATTTTCTTGTCCTTTTTTTTTCTTAGGCAATGATTCCAGACAGTCTCTCTAGTAGGTGCTCTGGTAAAGCTATTGTGAGCCCGCAAGCGATTTGCCATTAGCGAACGCGCTATGGGATAACATTTAAACCGCAGAAGAGCATCTTCAAACGCATGGGTCTATAGATCGGCGTGCTATGGTATTAGCAAGGTTGTAACGCAAGGTTATGAGTGACGCTAAAAAAAAGAAAAGAAGGAAAGAAAGAAAGAAAGAAAGGAAGAAGGAAATAAAGAAAGAACGAAATAAAGAAAGAAAGAAGGAAAGAAAGAAAGAAAGGAAAAAAATTAGCAGCATATCCACGGACTGAATGATGGAGAGCGGGGCGAAGCATTCGTCCATCCGTCCATGCGTCCGCCTGTGTGACCATCCACGCATCCATCCGCCCGTCCGTGCGTGCGTCTGTTCGTGCGTCCGTCCCTGCGTTCGTCCGTGCATCCGCCCCTGCGTCCGTTCATGCGCCCATCCATGCATCTGTCTGTGTGTCCGTTCGTCCATCTATTCAACACTCCAAGTACCACCATCTCGCATATTTTCATCATATATTCCCCATATAGAAGCACCGCTATCCAGCGGACATTCCAAGGACTAAACGAGAGGTGGCACACGCACACTTTCTAACGGCTTGCGCTTCGGGTCTACTTCCCACCTTCAACCACCTAAAGTTCATGGTGTATACTAGTTCATTGTATTCATGACACTGCGGCTCAACATGGGAGGATTAAAGAAAAATTGCTGGAGTGGAAGCTCCCGCAGTGCCTTGCCAGCAGAAGTGAAGCCATGGCACCTTTTGCCACTGCCAAGATGGCGGAAACATGGTCTTCTCTGATAGTGCTCACTTAAATACCAAGCGGCTTTGATATGTTATGTAAATGTTATGTTAGTTCTGTATTAAAAGATAGTTGTTCCCGACTAAATAACACACAGAAACTAGTATGGATGATTGAATCTTCAAAGAACTTCGCCTCCAATTAGAGGCTCACTAAGGAAAACTACTAACACTAAGACGCACTTGGAGCACTATGTGACTCGAAAAAGTTCTCACAATAAACTCCGTGGGCGTACGAGGGAACACTTCATTTTTAATCGCTGAAGTGTGATAATTTATCGTGCCCCTAGTAAGATGGACGCCACAACCACCATCTTGCCAGAGGAACAGCTTCACTTCTGCGCGATCATTTCCGCTTCAGCCATTTTTTTAAATCCTCCTTGGGCTCAACGCTCGCTAAACCTTTCTAAAAACTAAGTAGGTTACACCCAGCGAGTATAACATAGCAACCTTTTCGTGTCAGATAGTGCTCAATGTATATGGAAATGGCTTCTAATGTAAAATGAGAGACAGGAGAATTCGGCTTTTACTTTCTTACGGCTTGCGCATCGAATCTACTTCCCACCTTTAACCACCTCGAGTTCATGATATATACTTGATTGATATGTGGGGTTTAACGTCCCAAAACCACTATATGATTATGAGAGACGCCGTAGTGGAGGGCTCCGGAAATTTAGACCACCTGGGGTTCTTTAACGTGCACCCAAATCTGAGCACACGGGCCTACAACATTTCCGCCTCCATCGGAAATGCAGCCGCCGCAGCCGGGATTCGAACCCGCGCCCTGTGGGTCAGCAGCCGAGTGCCTTAGCCACTAGACCACCGCGGCGGGGCTCATGATATATACTAGTTCACTGTGTTCATGGCACTGCGGCCCAACGCTCGCTAAACCTTTCTAAAACTAAGGAGGTTACACCCAGCGAGTATAACGTAGCATCTCTTTCTTGTCCGATAGTGCTCAATGTACATGCCAACGGCTGCTAATGGGGATCGCAGCGTGCGCGTTAACTAAAAGCAGGTGCTCCTGTCTCTCATTTCCCATTAGCAGCCATTGGCATGTACATTGAGCACTAATTTTTATTGTTCAACAACGCACAGAAGAAATCTTCCACCGGCACCACCTTGGAGGTCAAAAATGTTACAACTGTTACACACTACGACACTACGAGGGACGAACGGGTGCTGCTATAAGGAGCTTCGCCCCTAAAAGTCGCATCGCAGTGGATCAATCGATACCACGCGTATACCCACGCATGCCCGAAACTGGCATTGTCTGTCTCTGAGACACACCGTGCATGCAGATTTAGGCAGCACGCAGCGCACGTAGCGATTGGCGCGGCTGGATTGCGCGCGTTAATCTCTCTCTGTAGATGATGTACAACTGAATTTATTTCCTTCCTTCGTTCTTTTTTTTCACCGGGTGCGCAATTTACGAAGGGAATTCCTTCCGGACGCCTGCTTCGCCCACGTACCTACAGGCAGGACACGCGAACGACCCCGGAAGAGTGCGAGAATACACGGAGCACTCGTATGCAAATGAACCCGAACGAGTCAGTGCGCTCACCGTGACTATAGAGTATTACGCACCATGCACGCATGTAACGGTACCGGTGTGATCGTTTCCGTGTTCCTCGGCCTTCCAGAAACGTGAGATATAAACGCAGCCATTTATATACGGCCATCTCTACGCACCACTATTTTCTCCAGATATGAAGAAAAGATGAGAAAGCAGAATGTTCAGCGCAATTACGCTGCAGTTGTTTGCCAGAAAAGATAACAATATTTAAAGAAAAGAAATCACCAAGACACGTTTCGCATCGTGCGTAGCACTGCTATAGACACAGCGGGGGGCGATGCACCAATTTTCACTTTGAGCAACATATTCTCACTCGCGCGGAACGAGCACCCACCACTTTTCTCGAGGCACATTTTAAGCGCTTTCTTCTGGGCGCCTTTGTGATGCAACGCAGTTTCGCACAATTACGGGGGAAAAAAATTTAGGATATATATATACAGCGAATGCGAGCAAGAACAGCAGCAAGGAACGCGCTTTCAGGGTCGCCTGCTCGAGATAACGAGACAGTCCCGTTTTTATGCATGTACATGCAGGCCGCGCAATTAGATGCGGGAACGAGCCGAGCGTATGAGAAGTATATACCTAAGGGCTCGTTTTTCCTTGTTTTCACACAATATTAATGAGATCTAACAGACAGTAATGGCAAGGAATGTACAGGAGAAGTTATTAGAACCAATGGAATGTAAATAAGAAGAAAGAAAAGTGGATGAAAAAATAACCAGCCGTGAGCAGGAATATATATATATATATATATATATATATATATATATATATATATATATATATATATATATATATATATATATATATATATATATATATATATAAATTGCAGCGGTAAAGCTTGTAAATCAAATAACTTGACTAGTTGACCAGCAGCATCATACTTCACTGTCTATCTATCCCTCTCTAACGGACACAAACACACACTCACGCGCGCGCGAGTATACACACACAGCCGCTCTTATACGGCTGCTGCCCCCAATCGGCAGCTTCTGAGCATGACGCGCCGGCGGTCACAGTTCTCTGGGGTGTTGCGGGAGCGCAGGCCCACCGTGTATCCCTGGGAGCGTTCTTATACGCACGCCTACGCATACACAAAGGCGTCAGGCTGAGATCCACCAGCGCGCACCGTTGTCCCGACGGCGGCGTTCGTCATCATCAGCACTGCCCGCATAATAGAGTTGGCCGGCCTCGGTCGTTATCGCATAATGCCGCCGCTGCCGTTCACTTGGCCCCAAACAAAGCGCGCCCGTTTGGCGGCGAGTCGCTGACCTTGATCTGGAGAACGGGATCCAGTGGAAAGAAACGCTGCGCACAGTCAAGATAACTGCCGACTTGCTCCTCAAAAACGAGGGTTACGTCCAGTCGAAGCCGAGCGTTTCGTAAGCAGGTGGGTTTACACTTGCGCGAGGCTTTCAGCACGTTAACGTATATACGTCGACGAACTGCTTAGGTTAAAGCTTTATGCGCTATAAGTATTTCTCATGACACTGTATAACACTAATGAACGAAGAACTATCTACGCACAGTTTAAGCCAAGGAAGAATATCAATAACAAGGACGAAAACGAAACTACAAGAGTATACATTCGAAAGATCGTCACCGCTATTACACATAAGTTCTCAATTTCAATTTATTTGTTTCAGTAAATGTCCGCCGACAAGCCCTTACCGGACCCTGGGCAGACGTTGCTGGTTCATCTCCCCCCCCCCCCCCCGACTTTTATCGCCTATCTTCACGACTCGCCTAACTGAAGGCTTTACAAAGAGAAGGCAGAAGAAGAACGAGATTAAAAAAATAATAACTTCATTAAGGACCCTGTGGCCAATCCCCCATGTGGGTACGAGCCAAGATCTCCTAGGCGACAAGACAAGACAAGACCGTGTGAATTGGGGTAGGAGTACGGATCCCGGCTGCGGCGGCTGCATTTCTGACGGAGGCGGAAATGTTGTAGGCCCGTGTGCTCAGATTTGGGTGCACGTTGCAGAACCCCAGGTGGTCGAAATTTCCGGAGCCGTCCACTACAGCGTCTCTAATAACCATATGGTGTTTTGGGACGTCAAGTCCCACATATCAATCAATCAATCAATCAATCAATCAATCAATCGGGGGTCCGGATCCCGCTTAGGCTTCAGGCAAGGGCTGTTAACCACTGGCAGTTTCTTCGCCTTGCTGAACGCCATGGATGATGTAATCAGAGAGTCGGCACACCGACCCCGTGCCTTCCCCCTCCCCGCATTCCGAATTTTTTTCGCCATGACGTAGAGAGCCGGAAATGACCATTTCAAGCCCCCCCCCCCCCACACACACACATTTAAATCAAGGTGGTGCCCCCCCCCCCAACCCTGATAAACATTTCTGGCTATACGCACCTACTGGACGGCCCACAGTTGGTGCTCCAGGTCCACGCACAGCAACGCAGACACGCATCGTTCGCGGAGCCTGCCGCTGTTTGAGGCTGCACCTTAGCTATTGTGTATTGTACCTGAGGATTCCCATATAGGACGTCCTCTAAAGGGCGGCCATAGAGTCGCAATATCTGCACTTGTCTATCGTGTATAAATCTCAATGCTGAATGGATAGATTTACCTACTAAGAACATCACCACATGCCTTATTCCCAGCTAACCCGCAATGGGAATATTAACACGCTTCTGCAACCAGCTCCACTGATCAACAACTCAACTGGCGCAATCGTCTTCTCCGAGCAAAAAGAAAAAAAAATTTAGCCCGCCCAGCTCGTCCATCGTCCCCGTTCTTATTTCGTACAACACCCCCCCCCCCCCTCAATTCTTTTACAGGGGGGCGTATGCGCTTCTGTCATCACGGACGACATTACTCTACCGTTTTTTAGAAACCTCGAAAAAATAGAGGAAGCAGAATACGACGAAATAAAGAAGGGCAAATGCAAGACTCAGCTGGAGGAAGAGGAACTAAGCCCCGTCTCGCATCTGCGGGGGTGAAGCGTCACCGTCGTCGAGTCTGTCAGTATACAGTATAGTTCTTCGCTCGTCCTGTCCCCTTCTTTTGTGTTTTATCAATTTGTGCGCTACCCAACTATGAGGGCGCATTTCGTCCGTCTCGAACCGCGACTGCCTCTGCGCAGTGCACAGCCATACAAGCCTGGTGCGGCCCGACTCCCATATGCGAGCTGACAGCGAATGTCTCTATTCGAAATCATCGCTCCATTTTTTCGTGCAGTGCAGTCCCATTGCTTGCCACCGACTCTGTCCCTCCACCTCTCCACTTTCTATTTTTTTTTTTCGAGACAGATGTTCCCAAGAAAGAAGAGAAGAAAACGTAGTTGCGGAAAGGCAAGCCCGTGTGAAAGCATTCGCGTATGACAGGCGTTGCTCGCGACTATCTGGAAAAGTAGAGAAAGATTGGAATAGGAAAAAAAAAAAGAATGGAGCAGTAAAGTATGAAGTACACAAAGACGAAGTCTCCACCACCGGCACCGCCTCCTTGCAAAAAGGCCAGCCGAGGCAGGCATACAGATGAGATGGTCAGCACAGCAGGCCCATTAGGGCACGACTGTCGCGTTTCCCGGCGAAGCGAGTACAGGGCGAGTCGCTCGCCAGCGACTCCGTTCTTCCATACACCAGTCCGACCAGCCCATTAAAGAAAAAAAAAGGGGGGGGGGGTTGGGGGTTTGGCACTAATGAATCCGAATGCGCGAGCATCGTGCCAAAAAAAGCCGCCATACGCCCACGCAAGAAATGGTGCGCGCACGCACAACAAATTTCACGAACGTGCTCTTTTTTTCTCTTCCTGCTCTCTTGTTTCCTCGGTTTCTTGCTTCCATATCACAGGCGCGTATTATATTCGTTCGCGAAACTAAAGGAGATGACGAATGAGCGAGGATAACGATATAAAAAGAAAACGAAAGAGGGGAAAAAAGGAGCCACCGAAAAGCACGGCCACGAGTGTAGGTGAACACGCACGATGGCGAGGATACGGCCGAAAAGAAACGGATACGAGAAAATTTGCCGGAGAAAAAAAAAAATAGTGGAGCATGCACTTGCCTGTCTGTGCGGGCATGCACGTGTAAGCGAGATAAACCCTCAGCTGGACTCACACATGTTCAAAGCTGCAATATTTGCACCCCCGACGTGCATTCAAAGAGAGAGAGAGAGAGTATTGGAATAAAATACACTAAGTCCTCATCCCCCTTCCCCCTTCTTCATCGCCATGCACTGGCAACGCCCCCATCATCCGTTTACGGTAGCACCATTACGGCAGTCCTGTTTGTGAAATGTAAGGGCCCTACGAGTGAGCGAAAGAGAAAGAAAAAAGCGAGTGAGCTCATTTAGAACGCCGTCTCTCGCTATAGTTACCTCCTTCCGTTTCTTTGCAGCCGAGTTCAAGGAAAACTAGCAGGGGTCGTTTAGACTCTTAACAAGCGCTATTTTCCCAGTCTCCTCTCCAATCCTTTGTTGTCGCGTAGGCAAAGCGCGCGAGTCGGCGAACAAATCCAATATTGCAGAACCGTAATTGTGCGCATATCATTACACTTACGCACGTTGAAACACGAAGTATGCTTAGAACTTGTTCATATAAGTGAGTTGGTGCTTCTTGAGCAAGAAGAGTAACTGCAGTGCCTGAGACATGCAAAAAGCAGGCACATATACACAAGCGCTATGTGTGTCTGGTTTTCACGTGTGTCCCAGGTGGCGCAGTTGATCTTTCTGTGTTACGGAGTAAGCGTTTCATCCCTCTTCAGAGCGCTATTTCGCAATTGCTAACTGATTATAATAGCGGAGAAACGGAGGTTTCGACTAAGGGTAGCAAACTTAAGGCCCCCTCTGGTACAGTCTAAATCAGACACTTTTTTTGTTGTTGTTGTTGAACGCCTTCTTTCCAGGTATTGGTCATCCCTGGAAAAGTAGCGCAGCTTTAAGACAAGCAAACGAACAAGCGAGCACTGCGTTCCCTACTTCACAAATTGTCAGTGTAAGACAATCAAAAGTGTTTCACCGCGAACGATTGGTCCGAGCGGCTTTGATCCAGCGGCCTCCGAGGCTACGTTACAATGCGGATTTGCACGCTTTTGCCGCCAAACGAGGCAGGATAATTTCGCAAGGCCGATATCGGCAGCGCTCCCGGCAAAACGGCATTAAATTCATTCCGGTCCACAGTGCACACAATGCTTGACGGCCACCTCCGCTCAATGCAGCCACAAAAAAAAGAAAGAAAGAAAGAAAGAAAGTAAAGCAAGTGAAGGAAGAAAGTAAAGAAAGAAAGAAAGAAAGAAAGAAGAAAGAAAGAAAGAAAGAAAGAAAGAAAGAAAGAAAGAAAGAAAGAAAGAAAGAAAGAAAGAAAGCGTATGAGCACCGGCCAAGAAATCTGGGCAGAAAACCTGCTCAGCCGGCAGGCTGCCACCAGGAAAGGGTGAAAGAGAGAGAGGAAAAAGAGGGAACCTCTCGTCGGCAAGACCCCGGCAATAATAATGCAAGCCGCAAAAAAGCGGGCCCCTAGACAGGAGCGAGATGAGGTGAGAAAATACGTGACGGCATCTCCGCATCAAACTTTCTGCAAGAGGGCCGCGACAGTTTCTTTTAGTTTCATTTTCTTTTACTAGCCGGCGAACGGTGTCTTAACGGTGGCCTTGGTTCGCTCTGTCCTGCCATTTTGTGTACACGTTCTAACTGCCCCACCGCGGTAATCTAGTGGCTGAGGTACTCGGCTGCTGACCCGCTGGTCGCGGGATCGAATCCAGGCTGCGGCGGCTGCATTTCTCATCGAGGCGGAAATGTTGTAGGCCCGTGTGCTCAGATTTGGGTGCACGTTAAAGAACCCCAGGTGGTCGAAATTTCCGGAGCCCTTCACTACGGCGTCTCTCATAATCATATGGTGGTTTTGGGACGCTGAACCCCACATGTCAATCAACACGTTTGAACTAACTTGCTTAACAGAACAGCATTGACTAGCTCCCTTTTTACGATAAGCGTATTACCGTTTATTCCCTCGCGAAAGCCGAGATTATACTAGCAAAACATAGCAGCGCTAAGCAAAGGGCGCCTGGCGGCATCGAAGCATGCTCGTTCGGTGGTGAAATACGATCGCCAAAACGTAACAAACCTGTCAAAGAAAAACAGGGTGGAAGGAGTGGGGTGCACGGGAATGTCGTTGGACCGATCACAAGGGTCTCATATTCCATTATTTTCTAGAAAAGCACAAAACGGACGTGGATCCAATAAAGCTACGAAGGCACCGTTCAACTTTCTTAGGGCAACAGACTGATTCAAGCGGCTGTGGACTTATACTGATACCGTGTATCTCACAGGTCTTCACTGCTCTGTGACGTTAAGAGTGTATGTTTGTGCGTTTCCCCATCCATTTATCTCCTTGTTTACTCTTCTTTTACTCCACACATCCCATGCGCAGGGTAGCACACCGGTTATGCTAAACTGGTTAACATCCCTGCCTTTCTTATCTGGTTTTTCTTGTCAGGTTTTTCTAAGTAATGCTAATGGGTCTTTTTCGGGTGGGTAGTCTGCGAATGCGCGCCGGCCTCGAGGAGGCGCGCGCCATGATTTTTGGGGGCCCGAACGTGACTACACGTGCAGACCAAGCGACGTCTAATGCCACCAATGAGGTTAAAAAAAATTGATGGAGTGGAAATTATTGCCCTCGAGTGAAGCCGTGCCAACCGTAAGTTGACGGCTGCGACAGCCATCTTATTAGGGGCATGATGAGCTGTTGGCGTTCAGCGATTGAGAAGGAGCGTTTTCCTTGCACGCCTACTACTATATTTTAATTTATAATATCCGTAGCATTTAGACTAACGAATCAAAAGCACTTGATATTTAAGTGGGTACCATCTAAAAATAGAATGTTTCTCAGATATTTGGAGTGCAAAAGCTGGCTTCCCTACTGCTGGCAAAGCATTGCAAGCGCTTCCACTCCAGCAATTTTTTTCTAAAACCTCCTTGGGTGCCACTAACATGCAAAGGTTTGCCGCAAAGAGAGGCATGAATGCAAGCCTCCGAAATCACCTACCGCCATTAGGCGGACAATTTCGGAGTCCTAGAGGCACCAGTTTTGATTCCGGCGATCTTCTCATGGGGGTACTGTTCGGACAACGGAAAGGCCGATCCGCACGCTACACTAAAGTTAATAAGCTCTTCGATCTCGTGAACAGTTCATAGATTTCCATCTCTTTCATGACATCTATAGTCTCGTGACCACAATATGCCTCGGCTATCACAGACGCTTCCCCACCACTTCCCGCTTTAAGAGCTTTGTTAATAAAACAAAGCACTCAACGCTGCTTTAATGTGCTCTCTAAAGGGTTAATTTATTCGTTCTGCTTTCGTGGGTGTTTATTTTCGAATGGTTGACTCACACGGCTTATATCGTTAATGCCTTCCCATTCATTCCAGCAAGATAGGTGCGCCGTTCTCGGCCCTGGCACGGGTGTCACCACGGTTGACGTAGCGTCAAAACTAACGGCCGCCACGGCGGCAACAGGTGCTGACCTGGAGCGGACAATACCCGTCCCAATCGCGGTCTTTGACCAGCGCCGCCGTCTCCATAGTTTGATGCGCCGACGGCAGCCCATCACTCCAGACGTCTCTTTTCTTCCCGAGGTCGCGGACGAGGTCACCCGGTGGCACCCATACCTGGCCGCCGTTCCTATATGAAAAACCGGACGGCCCTTGGCCTTGCGAGACACCACAATGCGTCCCGTCTCTTTGCGCGGCCTCAATCCTCACCGAATGCTACCTCAATGACGCGCGGCGCTGGGGCATAAATTAAGAGGGAAGCGGCAACAGTGCCTTTTCTTTTAATACCAAAGCGTGACCCAGGCAGCCAACTGGACGCGAACAAAAGCTGCGCGGCTTCTTCTTCTTTTTTTTTTCCCGAGTAGCACCGCGCGAACACCATGCCGCCGGCGCGGACGTCTACAAAGGGTGCGAACGGGCCGGCATGCGCGGCCCCCTCTTTTCATCAAGTTTCTTTCTCGCTTTACTCGGCCCTCAAGCTCAACAATGGACCCTGGCAGATGATGAAGAAGGCTCGGAGACGCCTGAGGCATAGTAGCTACAACAGAACAAATTATTGTACTCTCGCACCCGCGTTTAGAGGCCGCGAATATAATCTTCTTCGTACGGTTATCAACCGTCAGTGTGGTTTGGTTACGTCATAACGGTTGGCAAGCGCACATATGCGGCAAGCATGCAAACAGGTCAGACCTAAGTCGTGGTCATAAATTCCACTTCACCCGCAGCTGCCTTTCCAAAGATGGCTGCGCCGGACGAACGAAAATTATTCTGGCTTATAGCTCCCTTACGACGCTTTTACACGTACTCGAATGCAACTGGTCGAGACGCTGTTGCGGGCTTGACAGGTAGGTGAGATTTAAGAACCCGAAAAGAGTGTTTTAATCCAGCGCAAAGCAGTGCAGTGACGTTTGAATGTTTTTGCACTAAACGAACTGTAAATTCGCAGCCGAAGCTGTCTCTTCGTTGCAGTCCTCATAAAATTGAAAAGAGAAAGATTTCAATTTAAACAGCTGAACAGATCTGAAAATATGGGGTGAAATACACAAAAAAAATGTGTTACGTAAATGATCCTCGCCGTCGAACAGGCGCCTTCTTTAATGATACGTCCGGTATAAGGAATGCCTGACGATTTCTCTCACGGATAATTCTAGCGTAGGTGCTTTTTTTTTTAGTACAAACCCTGAACAGCCGCGCAAGGTTTTGTTCATTAATTTTTTTATTGATATCACGCACACTCCTCGGCAGCAAGGTAAGAAATTGCGGCACTCTGACAGATGGTTACTGTATGACACACAGTGAAAGAACTTTCCTTTGAAAGTCCCGCACGAATTCAGGCGTTCAGACTCTGCACGTCGCGGAGTCACGACAGCAGGCTGTATAAAGCGCTTTAAGCGAGGCCGGGGCGAGGCGCGAGTCGAAGTCGGGGCGAGGCGCGAGGGGAAATGAACGGTGTTCTTTCGACTGTAACACACAGGGTTGACACGGCCCGCCGGGATCACGCCTATCCTGCGGGCGCTCATTGCGGGAGGTGCCCGCTGTCCCACGGCTTGTCCGTTCGTGGGACTCGGACGCACGAGCTCGCGGCGCTGTAATTGTGCCCGAGGGCGCGCGTCGCACCGCCGCAGTCGGGGATGCGTGCGAGCGTGCCCACGCCGCGTCACGCCCGACCGCCCGCTGCGGCCTCCGAGACTGAAGACGAAGCTCCGGCTTTCTTCTCCGCGGCACGGCCGTCATTCTCTCCGCTCAGAGGTGTGACCCCGCAGCGCGGACAAACCGGGGGGGGGGGGGGGGGGGGGGCTGAGCGTTGAAATAGTACGCTCCCCCCCCTCTGACCTTGGGTACACGGTCCGCTCGTGACCCGCACGTGTTGAGCACCTATAAATTACGCTGCTTGGCGAACGAAACGTGTCCATTACGGCCCTTAGTTGCCGAGTGCACACGTCATATTTCTCATAGCTACCACGGTGGTCTACCGGTTATACGGTGCCCGAGTGCTGACTCGATGGGATCGAATCCCAGCCGCAGCGCCCGCGTTTCACCACTTAAGCAGGTCTCAAACGCGCGCAAACCTCTCGCTTGTGGCCCGCGGCAAACATGACTGTCGTCGTTCCACATTAAAAAAAAAACTTGTTATTTAATTAACAACTATGCGCACGTACTACATATGCATTACTAGTCTGAAGCATTGTTTTCGCGAGGCACCCCATGTGGAAGCCATGTGCTGAAAGCATTACCACGAAACGAAAGAACTACGTTTCCGAATGGGCGTCCACCGCTAACCCATTTAGGCGAGCGCTATCGACATGCTGCAGTTCTGGCGACAAATGTCTTTCACAAATGACCCGTATATGAGATATGGGGAAACTATTTGTTTTTTTAAGTGGTAACAATACGTGACAAATGTGTGACAACTATGCCCCCCCCCCCTACTCACTCCCACCCTTTCCGCCGCTATTACGGGCTTCCCTGTCACGTAGTGTATATTGTGTTATAGCGCGTCCAGATACTATGGATAACCAACAAGCCCGCCGTGCAACGTTAATCCCTGTCCCGGCCGTTGCGAGACTAAACTGCGTCAGTTCATCCCGCTGGCTGTGGTGAGTTATCAATTGATACCCTTGCTATAGAAGCTCGTGTACACAGACTTAGCTGACCGTTTCAGCCACCGAGGTGTTGAAATATCCACAGCACTCCGCTACGGCGTCTCTCATTTAATGATATC
>WOVY01011167.1:75000-292500 GCA_013436015.1 Rhipicephalus annulatus
ACACCTAAAGCATTCCTTATTGAAACAAAATTATCCGGAAGACATTATTGACGATGCCATACTACGTGCTCGCAACGTGAACAGGAATGATATAATTAAGGGACCAAACAGAGTATCTAAAACGACTTCCCAAACGAACCTTGTACTAACTTACTTCTCATCAGCGCCACGAATCAACAACATACTTTCCCGCCATTTCAACATAATCAGGCAAAGCAAACGACTAACTTCTATTTTCGCGAAGCCACCTCATGTGGTGTACCGCCGGGATAAAAATCTGAAGGACATTCTTGTCAGAGCAAAAACAAACACCCCCAAATTTCAATCAGGGTGCCATCCCTGCGGAAAAGCTCGATGCAAGGTATGCCCACAGATGGTCACAACACGTGAATCCAAAGCGAACTTCTCGGATTTCAAATTCTGCATAACTGAAAGCCTTAATTGTGACTCCAGTAACGTAATATACATGCTACATTGCAACATCTGTGGACAAGAATATATCGGCCAAACAGGCACGCCATTCCGGCTGCGGTTCAATAATCACCGGTACCACGCCACCTCACTGCCGAAGCTACCTTTATCTAGACATCTGCGCCTGCCAAACCACAGTTTTGAAATATCAGCGTAACTCTTTTGCAGTCCGGTGTCTCAAACAGACGCGAGCGCGAACAGCGTGAGGCATATTTTATTTTCAAATTTCGTACATTAGTAGCCGGCATCAACGAGGACCCCGGAAAACTCAACTGCCTCCGAGAAGTAAGCCAGGAGAAAATTGGTGACAAAGATTGATAGCTGGAGACCATGCTTTTTTCTGACTGACTCGTACGTGTACACTGTCCTTTCTTGTTTTTTTTTACATGTACATACAAAGTGTTTACGTTCGCCTACCTCTTGATGACCATTGAAGGGAGACGGACGAAGATTAAAGGTAAATAGCCGACCGACCCTTTAACGGGAATTCCTTCCTTTACGCACGCCGCCTGCCGACCGACCCATTACGGGGAAACCCCTTTCTTTATGCACGCCGTCACGGACCCCTCCCGGCACCGCGGCGACAATCTTGGGTGGCCCGACACACGTCAAGAACTGAACAGCACGTGATATGAACCGTATGAGGATGTAGACGGACAGTTGGCTTCGTTCTCAGTGTTGACAGTGGTTCTTCCTCTTTTTTACTTTCTTTCTTTTCTTTCTTTTTCTTTTTAGTCTTTTTTCTCCCCCTTTTTTGTTTTTTTTTCCTTTTTCCAGTTCCTTCTCACTCTCGCAAACATTTCTCAAGGCGAGAGGGACGCGGCAGCAACGAAGTTTGGAAGCTCATGTCAGTATAACTCATCCCCTGATGAAGGGAGGACCCCTCCCGAAACTGTTGGGAAATAAATATATTTATCCTTGTTGACAACGCTCCCGTTGTGCCATATCTCATACCTTCACGAAGACTAACTGGCCCATTGAATTATTACTCCCACTATATATATATATATATATATATATATATATATTATATATATATATATAATATATATATATATATATATATATATATATATATATATATATATATATATATATATATTACAAGAACGGGATCGACCAGATAGCGCCCCGTTGTATGCCCCACGACACCGGACGCGCAGCTATGATTCGTAACGCCGATGGCCCCGCGGCCCACCTTCCTTCTTTTCTTTTTTTTTTTTCGGGGAGAACCCCGTCGTGACGCAAACGTGGGACGACACGGAGCCCCAGCCACCGAGTTTCTTCGTGATCTTTTCACGGACGTGGCAAGGGTTATGACCCGCCCAAAATAGGCCGTTCCGGCAGCGAGCGTTGGGTTCATTGCGAGGTATAGCACATCCGTGCTCTGCTCCGCGAATCGGCCTTATATTGCAATGTTACCTCGAGCGAAGAGAATACGTTCCTGCGAAAGGTGTGGCCCTTCGGTTTCGTTTGTCGGGCCGTATATAGCCAGGAATTTCTCTCGGGAGTGCGAAAGCTTTTGACTCATCTTGCTCCATGTACGCCAGTGTTCGACGGAATATATGCACAATTTGGGTAGAATGTGGAAACGTTGGTTCTCTTCACGAGGCCAAGCGACACTGAACTAAAGAAAAAAATCATACTGATAAACGTACACGAGCACGCATCGTGGGTTCATACGCATTTAGTTGTCCCCCTATTTACATGTGACGGAGAAGCGACTGAGAGGCCTGACCGCTGTTAGTCATGCATGAATACAACACAGAAGACGACTATATCATAACTCTATGATGAGGGGAAGAGACGAAAGCGGGCGAGAATACAACCGGTCGTATGCGCGCGTAATGCGATAAGCCAACGCATTACGCTCTCGATGAGCTTTGGTCATTTTCTGGGTATTTTCGTGAAGGGCATCACTCTGGCAGCCTGGCGTCTGCGATGTCCGGCGCTCCAATCAGTGGCTATAGCCACAATGGGAACTTGCCAACCCCACCGAACAACCAACTCCACCGGACAGCCAAATCGAAAGAATAAAAGGAAATCGTCTACGATGATTCTGAAAGGGCAGTGCACTGCATGGACATGCCTGATAACATGGCGCGACAGAAAAAGAAAGAAATAGACATGCGTACACGAGGATTATACGGGCATAATGAGTGGGAAAGGGTCCATTGAGGCGATATCGTGAAGACATCATATCATGATGGCGTGTACATTCTGAGACAAGTGCGGACGTAAGTACTTGTCTGACCCGAATGTCGCAGGTTCGATACCACCCGAGGCGAGACACATATCGATGAAGGCGAAACTTCTGCGAGATGTGAGTGTACATTAAATACCATCAGATGGCCGAAATTTCGGGAGCCCTCCATTGTGGCGTCGCTCATAATCATATCGTGCTTTTCAGAAGTAAAACGCCAGATTTTATTATTATTATTATTATTATTATTATTATTATTATTATTATTATTATTATACGGGTTTAAAAAGTTGACAAGCACAAACGAGAAGGTAATATAGGGTGAAATACTTGGTGTTATTTTATTTAGAACGAACAAACATGAAAGCCAAGGAGAGTATAGGGAATGTGATTTGTAGTAATTACGTACGATAAATGTGAAGAACATAAACCAGACGAAACTATAATTTGCCGCAGGCACAGACCGAAGCTGCGACCTTGAAGTAACGCGTCCGATGCTCTACCAACTGAGCTACAGCGGAAGTGCCACCCCCGTCCACTCAATGGACTACATATGTGCATTCCAACCTGCAGGTGTGCTAGTCAGCGCCACCAGTAGCCATGACGGCGAGTGTAGAACACTTTTTTTTTTCTGCCTGCTGGCGTCACCGCCCACGCGATATCTTATGGCCTGGCAGCTGACCAATAATTCCACGCATACGACCTTAAGACATCCAGTTTGCCAAAACGAGACTTTCACTACGAATGAACGAGAGAAGGCGAACTTTAGCAGTTCGTTGATTTTTGCTAAATATAGCATTAATTAGAACAAACAATTAAAGCCAAGGTGGCAATTTTGGTCCCAGCCAGCGGCAAGTCTTCTTTTCGTCCATTTCCCTTTCTTCAGATTTCATCAGAGTTGCAACAACTAAGATCCTCTATACTACCCTTCGTTTTCTTGTCAGCTATAATGAATGTCGTGTAAAACAAAGGCAAGGAACTCACAAAAATTCCCTTCTTTCGTTCACTGATGTTATTTTGTACGGCGCGTATCTGGAGGCCGATAAAAACAGCAGCATAAAGGTAAAAAAATTCATGCTTAATTGGGTAAATACCCTCTAACAGAGGACTCTGTTTATTGCCGTCAGTCAGTATTCGGCCCGTTCATTTATATTTGACCATCCATGATACCCACTTGGAGGCGACGTTACACGTCGGCTACTTAACGTCGTCCCTCCGTGCAAGTTTTCCGCCGTCACGCCATATAAGTACAACACCGTAATGGCCAATTAACGCGACGTTACAAGCGCGATAACACGCTGCTCTTTGCCACGCACCTCCCAAAAAAATAAAAAAAAAGTGGAACGTAAAGGCTTTTGTTGTGGCGCAGCACTGCTCGAGAAGTTTGTCCCTGCGGTGGGAGCAACGGTGGCACCGCAATAAACAGAGCACCGCCAAGGACGCGTCCGTCGCGCCATATTATGTTCCCTGAGCGGGGAGGGGGGGAGGGGGGGAACTGGCGGAATCGTGAGGCAGGGCGCGGTTTCCTCTTTCCATGGCGTACACTTTTTTCTGCCTTTTCCCAAGGCTGTCCGTCAATTGGCCACGATTGATTCGACGACGACGACGTCGCAAAGGCCGCAGAGATGTGGCCAATCCCCCATGTGGGTATTAGCCAAGATCTCCTAGGAGACAAGACAAGACAAGATGCAGCCAAGCCGCGCGATGGATGGCTAAATATAAGGGCGTGCACTGCTTTCTTCTCTAGAGTCCATATCTCGGTCTCTGTCTCTACATGAATGACCATGGCGGGAGTGACTACTTATAGAAATCCTGTCGCACTCGGCCCATTCGAACAATTTGGCAAGGAGCAGACAGCGTTCGATCTGGTTACCCACACATTGCTTGGCGGATAGATGCCTTTTTTTTTCTATCAGCCACACGCATAACCAGTGCGATCGAATTGCAGCCGGTCACGCGGTTTCCCGAGCCAAGGATGGCTCAATTATTTCGCATCATTTCCTCCTGCTTGTTCTCAGTGGCGTTGTACAGAGAAATGGGGCAGATCTTGCGCGACTTGACGTGAAAAATGGAGAAGGATTATGGGAAAACTATACACGTACTTCGTGTGTACGAGCTCACTTTTATATCTTGTTCTCCGCGTCTCGAACTTTTCCTCGCGCACCACGCGTGTCATACAGGCACTGGTGTCACTACCGTCAGTATGAGTACAATGAGCAGTAAATAAGTCGTATTGAACTTGTCTGTTTCGATTACAGAGGAAAAAAAGAACAGGACCGTTTAAAGTCGCGATAAAGAGCCAGCATATATAAGGGGTACTTAGCTTTGAGGCGAACAAATCGAACATTTTGCCAATCATGCTTTGTTTTTATTAGCAATGTATACAAGAGCTCGTGGCTTAGAGCTTCTGGATCAAACGTATCCACGAAATCGTGAAGCTAGGGAAAGACAACATATATTTACATATATTGGTGCTATCGCGCCGGCCATTTTAGACATATTTGGAATATTGTGTAAACGAGCCGTTAAGTCCAATTATTATCATACTTTCTGTTTTCACAGGTGCAGCTAAGCGCGCGTGACAACGCCCGGGCAGCTGGTTCTCGTAACGCCTCCTCAAAAATTGCGAGAAAGGGACACAGGAAAGGTTAGAAGGCTAGCCGGACTGTAGTCGGGGTAAAAGAGATGAGAGAGAAAGAGAGATTACGCGAGTATACTCCACTCCCAAGCACACACGGACGGTGCAGCGTGGCTATACCAGCAAACACTCAAGACCGTTGTCATGGAGAACCACTGCAGAACGTCTGGTGTCGCTTTTTCGAGCTGATCAGCCTCTTCGAGATAGCATTAACGATACTTTAAAAAAAAAAACTACCGAAACGCTTTGAAACAATGAAGCCTATGCTGTTTGAAGTGCCACACAGACCACTGACTAAGCGCATGCGCATAGCGAAACGACAGCCTTCCGGTCGCCAAACCTAGCCGGCTGAGTCAGAAAGTAACCCAGAAGTAACCCTTCTCCACGAACCTGCAACGACGCATACGTGGAAGAGTAACGAGCAGGTCGGTCGGAAGGGATCACGCAGAGGCGAAGGAGGCGCGCCTACACAAACACGTCGCTCAAGCGCTTCGCAACACGTATTCACTGCAACGCCTGACGTGTATTCACCCTGAGACGCGTCCGGGCATTGCGCGCCGTGTAATTATACTCTGGAAGGGTTTCCGAGTAGTTCTCGAAAGCGCGCGTTAGTCACAGGCGACTGTACACGCCACCCTTCGCCGTGCACCTGTTCAGGTACGGTGTATATACCCGCTGTCTTGGTTTGTTTGTTTGTTTATATGTCTTTTTTTTTTTCCTGCGAGGCAGTCGAAAGTGAGTCAACCGCGCGCGCTGTAACCCAAACAGCGCGAGCACGTCTGCGCTGTTTCGCCATCCGCCCGGGCGTCTAATGACGAGTTCGTCGACCCCTGGCTGCCGAAGCTCCGCCTATTATCGCGCACGCAGCGTGGCGCGTACCGTACGCGAGAGCGAAATCCCAATGAGACACTTAAACAAAACGAAAACTACGCATCTGTTGCTTACTGTCGCGTGTCCAGAGACCATGCAACGCACGTGACCGTCGAGGCACGCAGCTGGCACTCACAAATGGAAAAGGCTCCGTAATGATAAGAGCTTTGCAGAACGGTGCAGTTTGTTTTCGTCCGCTGTTCCGGCTGCATAAGTGTCGTGGCAAGAGAGGTGTTTCGCGGGTGGGGATGTATCTAAGGGACGCGCGTTTCCGCACTTTAAGGAGCTCACTGGCAGAACGATTTCGGTCGCCGTCACATGAAGCAGTCCCGCCACCCGAACAGAACCATCTCGTATGACGTCCCAAAATTTGAATGTAAGAGAAAAGTTTTACCCGGCGTTGCGTAACTCCCCGAAGACTGTTTCGTCGGCTAGTTGATCGCAGATTGTAAAAGGTAAACAAAAAGCGCAAAATAGCACTCGTCCTGAGTGTGTGTTTCTTCGCTTTTCTCGTCAGTTTATCGCTGTTTTTATCCGACGTTACTCTAAACTGTATCCAGCACCGCATAAGAAACTCACAGCAATGGAATCGGTGGCATTACGCAGAATCCGAACAAACACATACACAAACTTACACAGGCTACATGTATTCTACCCCACAGCATACAAAGATATATGTCCGTGGTGTGGGGCCACACCAACTCTGTTTCACATCACGTGGCAGTGTACGCATCACAATGAACACCGCAACATGAACAACAAAGAGGAACAATGGGAGGCACTGCTGTCCAGCTCGGCCATTGTTAATCAGCGCTGGCTGGTCCAACGGGTAAAGATGATGGCTATAGGGCCAGCGGAGCCCTGGAATAGGGGCCTGACCATTTGGAATGCTCCGCGTTATGCGCAAATAAAGTTATCTCTCTCTCTCTCTATTTCTCTATATTATATTATAAGTATCGCTATATTTAATTGCCTTACTAAATATCCCGTGTCACTGGGGACCAGTAACCACGCCTTACCACTTCGCGGTTCTCATTATTTTGCTAGCGTCACGACTGTCGGGACCAGAGTCAACGGTCTTGCCGTTCTGCGAACTTGACGTCATACGCGACGTTTCTGTTCGCGTGACTCTCGCGCATGTGAAAATGAACGAAAGTTGTGCTGTCAATTCAGCCGTTCGTGCGTAGATAAACGCGCATTAATAAGAATATACCCTAAAATGAACTAAAAGCTCCCGGGCATCTCCAATGACAATGTATGTGCACTTAATCCTAATTCACAGCAAACGCATTAATGCCAAATCATTGCCTCCATGCAAGATTCCACACCCCATACTCGAGGGTGCGCCGAGAGGCCATTGACATGTGATCGCCGATTCCGTCACCCTGACGTATCTATTGACAGACATTTATACTGTGTACGGTAATAGTAGAGTACCTAGTACTCTGAATCGTTAACCACTTTTTCTAAACACAAATTTATAGTGGACCGTGGTGTTTTTAAGGCCCACGGGACGGCTCTATGCCCCTCCATAGTGGAGTACCGAGTACTCTAAATCGTCTAACCACTTTTTCGAAACACACAAGTTGCATGACTTGACCCAGCCCGACTCTCCTTTTGAATCACAACAAAGATTGTCTGGGTCAGATTGATAACGAGGAATGTGGCGTTTACCGCACTCTTACTTACAGGCATACAATTTTTCGTTACACCGCTCGTTTGCCTACGCAGTAGTAAAACCAACCGAACGTATATTACATTTATTGCGGTTTTCTGCTACAAACAGGTCGTTGTCTCCTTTTCATTTCTTACTTCAACATCTACAGGTGAAATCTGCTCGCTGTATACATAGTATACTCCAGGCTCGTTAACACAGACTCGCTTCGAGTTCTCTCGACGATAAACGCATGTTTCGATCTTTACCCAAAAGAATGGCACTGAACGCACGGACAATGCTGCCAACAGGCAGCTTTTGGAAAGCACCCGAACCCGCGCGCTACATTTTGGAACGTTAGCGCCGTTCTCGCGGGGGCTTTTGCCGGGTACGGCACAGGTACGCAGCCGCTGGCGCGAACGGCGACGACGAAGTCGTCAACGTACTCGTGTACTACACGTCACGAAGACGACGGGAGGATATAACGCACTGACAAGCTGCTTCCTGAAGCTGTACAAGGCGTGCAGGCAGGCGTGCGTGCGACGGCTCGGTCGACTATTGTTAGCACCCGCTCGAAAATATCTTTTTTTTCTCTCCCCGAAGTCGAGTTACATTCCGCTCGTTTGGGGTGGGAGCGGTGGGAAACTGGGCGGGGCTGCGTCCCATTTCGCGTCTCGACAGGAGAAAAAAAGGCGAAGAAAGAAAAAAACGCAACCGCGGATATGGATCTCCGAGAAAACGCAGACTCCTCGTTCCTCCGTTAAAAAAAAAAAAAGCGCGCCTCCCCTCGGGACAAGTTCTCGCGAACGACGATAGACAGGAAAGCGTTGACAGCTGGAAACAACGCGCGAAATAGGTTGTTCGCGATGTTCCTGGAGGAGGCACGTTCTTTTTCCCACGTATAGCGAGCGAGTATAGTGGCCATATCGCCAAATCACCGTATTGTCGTGCGTACGACGCAAAGCGCCAGCGGTCGTCAACAACGCATCGTCGCGTGACTCACGACTGCAGCATCACGCCCCGGCGGCGACTACAGGTATCGCTCACGCGTACGACCCGTACGACGCAAGATGCCGCCACACCTTGAGAACGCGACTGCATAAACACGTGCAAAGGATCGAGAGAGAGGGACGAAGTATAGGAGTCGCGTGATTTCCCAAGCCATCGTTTCTCGCTCGACAGGAGCGCGAGGGGCCGCGGCGACTTATCGCAATCCCACTGCTGCATCAAGGATTCCTCCTCCGAAGAAAGTGCGAGGGAAACGGGCGCTGGATTCATGCGCAAGTGCGCACGTGGCAAGGTGCGCTGCGCACCTTCGACGCTGCGCCCTTATTTACGCCGAGTAGACGTAGTATATAGTCTTCCGAACGGAGTTACGCAACCTGCGCGCCTTCCAGGGATGTCGCCCGTCGTATACATGTTCGAGCATCGCGCTGCCGTTCACGTCAGCGTCCGTGTATGTACGCATATTCGACGGTGGGCGTCGGCCTTCTCCGATCCGACGTACTTGTTTAGTGAACGCGCTCCGTCTTCGTCATGCTTGCGTAGAGAGAAACAGACTTTAAGAAAAGTAACACGTGAATAAAAGAAATAGGCCACAAGCGTGGATAGCTGTGTTCAGAGGTGTAGCAGTACTATTCCGTTGCACCCTCTGTGTACCAAAAGATGCAATCAGGACGCCTGTTTTATGAAAGCCACACGCGTGCTTATACCGTCCTAAAAGCGACGGGCCACTGACACTACACGTTGAATTTTAAATTTTCGCACTCGACGCGGTAACCGGGCCGCCCCGTATGCGAAACCGTACACTTTCTGGCTTATTTATCCTTTCTAGACACGTCTGAAACCTGCCATACACTGCAGAGACGACCACGCCTATACAACGTTGCTTCAGTGCTGTGAAAGCAGAGTGCTCAGAACGGGCATAAAAATGGAGATAATTTACATACACGATGTACATATTGCACGGACACTCGTACAGCTCAATAGGAGCGTTAAAGACGCTTGTAGCGCATATAGTGCGTATATGCGACAGGATAAACGGCCGCTTTGCGTGTACACACACACACACACACACACACACACACACACACACACACACACACACACACACACACACACACACACACACACACACACACACTTCGTTGCATGTTTGAGTGCGGGACTGCGCAGACGGGACGTCCCACTTCTGTCAACGCGGCCCCCGTAGAAGAGCGCCGACCGAATCGCCGTCATTCTGCAAAAGCTAGAAAACACGCGAGCCGTCATTGCGAAACACGTGCTCGCCTTACGCATCGAGCGTGTTTCATTTTTTTTTTATTCACAGCGAAGGAAAAAAAAGAGAAAGTTGTTTGTTCAGTCTTCCTGGTCACCTGCTCGGTTTGAGTATACATTATTCTTTCTCTTTTTTTTTCTTAAATATTATATGCTCGCAGTAACGTATGGTACCATCCAAGCAGGTCAGCGGACTTTCTTTCTCATATGAGACTTTGAAGCTGTATGCACGTACTCAGTTTAAGACGCGCAACGAAGCAAAGCGAGAATTTTGTCGCACGCACAGTCCGCGTGACCAAGAAATATGGGACAGCAGAGTGATGAAGAAGAGTTACGCTTGGTTGCCGCTAAAGAGCTCCTCTCGCGCTATAACAACCGCCAACACGCAAACAGCGCATGCGCGTGGTGCGTATGGCGCGGCAAAACAAATCAGTTGTTTACTGCACCCTGCTTTATGAGTCACATATCTGCATAGCTCTTTGAAAGGAAGAGAAACTAGCTGCGCAAGTAAGAGAACAAGTTAAAGGAGTAAATATGCAATACAGAGATACTCATTAAAATGAAGCAAAACGAAGATATATTTACACGAATTTTCCCGGTGCAAAAGGAACCACAGCTGTGTTGTCCCAGTCGCATGGTGTAGCAAATAGTGAACAGTAAGACCCGAATCATTCTAACAGGCCGGACAGAACTAATCACATCGGAAAACGGTGCGAGCAGGGTCATCTAAATTAGACTTGGAGGTGCGTAGCTTGTGTGAATCGTGCAAGAAATTTCCTTTTTTGTGTCAGGATATGAGGGCATGTGATCGAAATATGTCTTATACCGTTCACGGTTCCTGGCATTTCTTCGCGTGTTGGTTGATACTATTGTAAAGAAAAAAATAGCGCGTGAGGTGCGTGTATCCGATTCGACGACGGCGTAATATAAGCTGTCTAATGCGTTTATGGCGACATATCTTCCATTCGCCAAGTGAGGGCTTCGGAGAGTTGTGCGCGGGGATCCCTCCTTCCAGTGTATTGTCATGAATTCCTTAAGCCTCTACCGACTAGGCCAGCTAAAAACACGCAAGGTATATTTTATGCACTCACTTAACATGATCGGAAAGATGGGAAAAAGCCATCTTCGTTTTCTTTTCAGTCATTCAATTTATCGATCCCGTTCGAAAGCTTTCTGCCTGTAATATATGGTTTCGCACATGCCTCCAAGATCGGAGGGACCTCGCTTTCTTTTACGTTGCCTCTGTGATCGGGCCACTTTGGGCGAGGCTACAATGTTATGTGATGACGTCATCATAAGCCGTCACGAACTTTGGCATCTGTGACGTCATATGGTGGCTCATTACGTGATGATGATATTTCGCACCACTCGTCCCGACGCTGTAGACACCGACGGTAAAATTTCGCGCCCGGTGAGGCTTTTCAGGCTTTTCGCCTCAATACATTAAACCTTCGAAGTCCCTGGACCTTGGTCGCCAATTTGGCCTGTGGTCTCTTCAAGCCAGGGGTCTCAAAATCATCTCAGCTAGCGGGCCACAATGCCAAAATTTAGTCCGAGCAGGGCTGAGACAGTGAAGAAAGCTGGAGCGGAAGGGGGTGTGGGTGGATTTAAACAAAATGTCACGCAAAAAGTTGCCACTGAAAGAGTGCCGCCTTTCCCATATGTCGTATGCTGGTCATATCAGCAGATTTGACGTAGCCGTCCAGTGAGACATCGATTTTGAAACGCAGTTCATGTTCTACGGTGATGATTCCTCAAATAATGACTGCACGGGGCGTCTAAAAATATTTTAAAAATACTCGAGACTTCTCCTGTTACAGTTAGCTATCCCGAACAAAGCGTTCTTAATCGTAGCAGGCGAGAAAATAGTAGGAATACCTCTTAGAAATGTCGCGAAATATTTGTTCCTTGAGCAGCCGCGGGCCTCTGCAGCTGATGGTTCACGGGCCGGGTGTTTGAGAACTCTGCTTCAAGCGGTCTGAAAGGACAGATCTGAGTTGGACGGCTGATGGTCCCTTAGCTCCGGCTTAATTTTGTGATTTGGTGCAGGGTGCTTCGGTGCAATCACGCGTTATGTGCAGTAAACGCGGATCACCCTTGGAAACAGTAACGGAAATGAAATGAATGCCGGTTTGTACATACAGCCCCAATCTGGGTTTTGTAATGTGCAAATGGCTTTCAAGCGGAACAGCACTGACCAACACGGGTAAACATTTCCGACGATGAAGCCGCGTATCAAGCGAACAGTCAGAAAATGCCCACCGATGCTCAGAGATCGTGAGTAAACACGGTATCTAAGCAAGAAAACAAGATAAGCCGAGAGATGAACAGAGAAAGACAGTGACGAGAAAGAGAGAACACCAGCCATCTTTTTGAGAATACGAACCAAGAAGGCATTTTTTTTTTAAACCTTCTTCGCATGAACGGTCACTGCGCCACCCGCTGCCTGCACGAAATCCGAGGCCCTATATGTAACCGATGTAAACGCACAGCGGAACTCAGAGCGTCTCTGTCTGCGCAGCGCACAGTTTCCGGCGCCCATGCGGGGGTTTCCGGTTCGCAGTCTGGGCGCACTTTTTTATTTTCTCCACGGTCACCCACACAGCTACAAGCTCTGCGTTAGGCCTGCATTTTTTTTTGTCTTTGTTCGTGTTTTTCTTTCTTTCGCGGGAGTCGAATGGCGGCGCCAAATGACACAGGCGGATGTTCGGCACCGGATGTCGCGGACCCGCCCGCGGTGGTGGTCAACGGATCACTGCAGTGCTTTCGCACGCGAACCACGAATGAGTTGGCGAGGGCGACCACGATAGTTCCGGGCTCGCGCCTGTGCAACGCCAATTCTGCCGTGGCAAAAAGCGCGGTTCAGTCCCTCGGCTTGTCATTATACTGTGTCATGTCGCCGTTGCGCCGCAAGCATTGGGCAAGTACCACTGCTCGCATATTACGATTTAAAGGTTCGTCGTAACTGACAAAAAAACGTATGGCTGAGCAGCGGTATCGGAATCGCCGACGAAACATTTACCAAGGTGCTGGTGTTTCTCCCCTAAAACCGCAGATACTAACCTGCATCTCTACGGTGAAGTCATCTATTGGAAACACCACTTCTGGCAACCTACCTGCAAAGTGATAGTGCGTTACTGATCAGTGCTGAAGGGAATTCCCGTTCGCGGTGAGGCCCACGGGACGGCTTAATGCTATCCCACAGTTGAGTACCAAGTACTCAAAATGATTAACAATTTTTTCTGATCAAAGCAAGAAGTGAAACGGGAAAGAGTAAATATCTCGCTGTGGGAAACACCGGCGCACACTGCATGCTTCGCCCCTCCCCAGGCTTCTCGTGTGTGGAGCTGGCACACACCCTTGCCCACATACCCCTTCGCCCCAAGTTGTTCGAGCGAAGCTTACGGTGTGTTGATGTGTTTAGCAAAGGTGGTTAACGATATTATATAGAGCACTTGCTACTCTATACTATGGGAGAGCATAAAGCCGTCCCCCGCGGGCCTCCCACTTGATAAGGCCATGTTGACAAAAATTACGACGAGTTCATGCCGTCAGTGGACGTCGGCGAGTGTACGGAAATGCGGTCCTCAAAGGCGCGCCCGCGGTCACATGCGTATCGCAGTTCTCCAATAAGTGGTGCTCCCTCGAACACGGGGCTTGTCGGCGATCGGCCGTAGGCGATACGGCCATCATATCTTTCCCCGAGGTCTCTTGTCATTCATAAGTGTACTGCGCAAAAAACGGACATAAACACGAAGTAGAGAAAAAAGGACAGACAAGCGCTTCGTGTTTCCGCCTGTTTTATTGCGCAGTACACTTAACGCCTCTGACATGCGGCGGAGTTCTACACGCTGCAGTGAAATTACTGTCAGTCTCTTCTTTTTTTCTTTTCCTCCTTTTCCCTCTTTCTCATTTTTCTTGTCCCCTTCCCTAATCCCCCAGTATAGGTTAGCCAACCGAACCTCTTTCTGGTTAACCTCCCTGCCTTCTCCCTTTTGTTGATTCCTTCCTCCTTACACTTCTGGATCAGAACCAACTTGTCTAACTAGCTATCATTCTCTTGCCATTGTAAGCTGCTACATTTCACTGCTGCCCGCATCTGGACGCCGTTTTCATTAAGCACCCGATATGCACGCAGCTACGCACTTTACGCGAATACATCGATCGATCTTATAATATAACTTGGCTCAAAGCAAAAAATAAATAAATAAATAAATGCGGAATGCGCAGCTACCCGTCGATGACTTCGCATAAAAGCGATTTCCGCAATGCATCGCATCTGCTGGATATGTTTGTAGTAACTTCAGTGCAAACAGGACATCATTCTACTTTACATTTTCTAAATCGAAGAAAACGAAAGAGTACCCATACATCCTCAATGTTCAGTATATTCGACAACGTGCTGTGGCCAACTAACATGAAATTCAGAAAATCTACGTGAAACGTTTCACGTTTGCACGCTGAAAAAGTTTGAAAAGTATGCATGCCACCAAATTTACTTTGCGGTATCGGAAGGATATGGGCAGATATTCAGAGTTTAGATTTCAAACCTACTTATAAAAATTTAAGCCCCAACACAGCCGGCATTTTGCTGGCATCTATTACACTGTGGGACTGCATACAAGAATTGTATTATAAGCCGTTTTACTTCACACGGCCTAAAAATAAATAGAAAAAAATAAGTTTTTCGCGCATTAGTACAGCAAAATTTCGAAATTCCGAAAAGCCACTCTTAGCGCGACACGACGCTTTGTAAGTGACAAAACGAAAGAAAAGAAAATCCGGGTGGAGACGCCCGCTTGGTATTCACGCACCAAACACAGCGGCGTCATTGACATTGAAGGCATCTATTGGGTCCTACGTGGCTTCTCCTGGCTTCTGAGAGACAAAAATGAAGTTAATTGTCATCTGTTGGCGCTCCAGAGCACGAAGGTTCAGAAAATTTTGCCGAGCCAATGTTGTTAAAGTACAAAAAATACACTGTGAAATTTTCGACATCACGCGGGGAGATTTCGGAGCGAAATCACAACCTAGATTTTCGCCGCTAATAATGAACTTAAAATAGGGAAGCATGGCTTTATAGTTCTCATAATGCAGCTTGTCAATCTAAACCAAGTCATTGTTTTTATTTCACATCAATTTAAGTCTCCAGTTTTACCTTCGTACGCATAGGCGAAACTATTTACTGAGATATCGACGAATAAAAATGAAGCATCACGTAAGAATCGATTTCTGAGAGAAAGCCCGGTAATACAAGAATGCATTGTCAAAGGCGCTTCGTCGTAATTAGCGGAAAATTGCACCACGGGTAATCTAAGGAGGGCCAATTAAGTTTATGATGAGGAAGTTATTTGTCAGCCATTTTGAAGGAGGACATACAGAGCAGTGTACCCCCCACCCCCTTCCTTAAAAAAAAGAAAGAAAACAAATAGTCAATATTTTCCGAATTAAACGATAGGGCCCGAACAACTACGAGACAACGAGAAGTGAGATCGAAAAGAGGGTTTACACACTCTATCAAAGCAGCAGACAGCTCGTGCCTAAGCGTGCAAAACCACAAGCATACCCTCTGGACCACAGATGGTATCTACAACGCAATTAAGCTCCTCGCTTGAAGCTAGTTCGTTGATGACGCCCTGCAGATACTGCGCAAGACATACGAAGAAATACGGGTCTTTATACTTTCTCGGCGACATATGTGCTGCCCATCTTTGTAAAAGCCCGTGTTCTCATCTATCCCTCTGTATTTACTACCTAAAATACTACCTAAAAAATGAAACCGAGAATGCAGCTCCGGGCTTATGCTGACGCCACAGCGCGGATTCAATCGAAATGTCCGGAGGCTCGTTTGTTTGCCTTTCGAACGTGGACTGGCATTCAATTGAATAGAAAAACCTTTCGAAGGTGGACTATCAATAAATTGAATAGGAACGATGCCCGCAGCACAAGGCGAGCGGCCGTATAACCCGGTCAAGAGGCTAGGCGGCACGCCATATGGATTACGCGAGAGAGGGCGGCGGTCCCGGTGTTTGCAGCTGCTGCAGCCACACGGCTGCATGCATTACAAATGAGATTTCAATAACTCACTTTCGCCCACGTCTGGCACGCGTCTTTTTTTCTCGCATTCCGATTCAACGACGTCCGACCAGCGAACTCCGCATTCCAGATTCCATCTGCGACCCGACAGGCCGGAGGGCGGGAATATTTGTCGGCGCCTGTACCACAGGTCATTCCTCCTCGGCGCGAATCGAGAGCGGTCGTTTTTTTTTCTGCAATCGCCACTGTGGGGTCTCTTGCGACCGAGAGGTAATGCCTTCGATTCGTGTACTAGTGTACCGCGGCGGTCCTGTTTCGGAAGATTCTGGAGTGATGCCGATGACGGTCCTATATATAATGCGTTGTGCAATGACATCCACAAGAAGGAGGATTGTTGGACACGGGAGCCCAATCAATCAATCAATCAATCAATCAATCAACCAATCAAGCGATCTATCTATCTATCTATCTATCTATCTATCTATCTATCTATCTATCTATCTATCTATCTGTGCCTATCTATCTATCTATCTATCTATCTATCTATCTATCTATCTATCTATCTATCTATCTATCTATCTATCTATCTATCTATCTATCTATCTATCTATCTATCTATCTATCTATCTATCTATCTATCTATCTATCTATCTATCTATCTATCTATCTATCTATCTATCTATCTATCTATCTACTCAAGGGAATTTAAAATATGAAATAGGAAAGAGACAACACTTCGTGCGTTCGTCTCGTCCACTTATTTATGTACACTCGTCCGCGACACGATGGTATTACCGCAGAAAATGTCTATTCCTCCTTGGTTCAGTAAGAAATTAAAGTCCGCACTTTTACGTGCTTAACCACCAACTCATCATGATGCGCACAGCAATAATGCACTGCAGCCTCATTTAGAGCAGCTGTGTATCAATAACGTGTACCAAAATGTGAGTATGTGGTCGTTCTTACACTCAACTTCAGCCGAAATGCGTCCGCCGCGACCTCGGATGATCAATTGGACACGCGTGAACTTAAGAGCAGCGCAAAGCCATGCCCACTAAGCTATACTGCTCCGGCTCCGATGTGAGAACGGCGCTTTTTAAATTTAACGGGTCACCGCATATAGATAGGGGGGAAGTGGTTTTAAATGAAAAGAAGATAAAAGTGAGCCCCGTAACTGTCTTTCAGGGGGAGGACACCCCTACAGTAGCTCACGAGGGGTGGGGGTAAAGGAGGGATTAAAGGCATAGGATTAAAACTTAAAGAGCGCAAGGAGAGAGCGAGGCACAGGGACTGCGAACGACGGAAGTGAGGAGAAGTTAGGAAAGATGGAGATGGTCGCAGGAGTCCGAGCACGGGGCACCACTGGCAAGAGCTCTTGTCGGCCACAAGAGCCTGGCGTAGTGCGAGTCCGGTCGGCCAGAGCTACGCTGTCATCGGGGATCGGCGTCAGGAGATGGCGTAGAGGACAGCCAAGTAGGCCAGAGCTGCGCTGTCGTCGGAGATCGCGAGGGCACAACCGGTCGGCACGAAATCCAGCGAGCGAGTCCACATATAGATACGAGCATGCTGTATAGAACTGAAACTTCAGTTTCGAGGTTATGACGGAACTGTAACCCTTTTAAACCACCTAATCCTCTCCCGACTTCAGCTGCGGTTTCTTTCTACCTGACCCGCGCATTACGTGACCTATTGAGCTCCACTTTCCGTTCAACGTAATTTAAAAGTATGTCACCTACATCCAGCTCATCATATATACAAACAAATGCATCTTTTTTTGTTACTGACAATTAATATTAATACCTGAAGTTCTGGGCCGAAAAACAACGATATGATCGTGAGGGGAGCCGTATAGTAGAAGGCTCTGCAAATTTCAACCACGCGGTTACCTTTCATGATCATCATCATTATCATCATCATCAGTCGGGACTCGATCCCGCTACGTTCGGGCGAGCAGTCGAGCACAGTGTGACCGCTATAACACCTCGGCGCTAAACCAGAAACACATCAAGGTGCACACTGCAGTAATGTAGTGCAGCCTCATTTCGAGCACCTGTGTTATATCAATACCTTTTCTTATAACAAATGTATCGGTTTTGCGTTAAGAATACCACGTGTTTAACCACACACGTCATTGATGACCACATCTCGATGTACGCTGGACGACTAACCATGATGGCGGTTGCGGTGCTTGATTGCTGATCCGAAGGTTGCGGGATCGAATCCCAGACACGGCGGCGGCATTTGCGATGCAGGCGAAATATATACTCTAGGCGCGTGTGCTTAGAGAACCCCGTGCAGTCGAAATTTACGGAGCCTTTAACTACGGCGTCTCTAATCATATCGTAGTTGGACGTTAAACCTCAGACATTATTATTGTTATGGGCGCACGCTGCACCCTCACAATTTATGCGAACGCCATGAGAACACGCGATGACACAAGTTGCAGAGAATGCGGCAAAACAGAATAAATGATTTTTATAGCTCCTTCCGGCGCGTTTCCATAATAGCTTCAGCTGGACATTTGAGTTATTAATTTGAGTCGTTCTAGGGATTAGTATAGATATGCTTCTCGAATCCCGAGTCCAAGTACTCTTCAGCAATGATCCATTTATGAGACACTGGGAAAAGCGTTCCTTCAAACTGCGACGTTATATGCTATGTAACATATGCATCACGTTGACAGGAAGTGAGATAAGCTCAGTGTTTTGCCTGGGTACGCACGTGCGCTGCCATTTCTTTCTTTTTTTATTACTTTTTAGCGGGGTGAGTAGATTAGCGACGCTTCTGTGTCGCTTTGAAAAGGAGGCCACAATGCGGCATATTCTCTTCGGGCGGGACAATATCTATATGTATGTATGCATATGAAATAAGAATATCTGTATTCGCGACTCGAAATATCGTGATTGAAAGTGTTCAATTGAATTTGAGAGTATACAAAACCCACATGGCTGGGGTCTGAAAGACCACCTATGTATTTTCTTGGCACTTCACGTATACAGTATATACGCGCGGTGGTTGGCGTTATAAATCCAAGCGATAAGTATATATTTGTTGGGAGGAAAAGTGTTGGTTTCAATTTTTTTTTGCTGTGTATGCGATCATGACAGTACAGTGTCTCCGTACAATAAAGCCAATTGACAAGTCACATCTGTAGCTGCGTGCCATTTGTAATAACAATTTATGTGATTTTACACGCGAAAGCCACGGTATAATGACGAGGGACGCCGTAGTATGGGCTATACGGTATACTTCCAACCACCCGCTGTTCTTTAACGCGCACCAGCACCAACACACGGGCCTCTAGCTTATCGCATTCATCTAAATGCAACCACTGCGGCCGATATCAAACCCACGACCTTCGTGTAAACGCCCGAGCACCGTATACACCACAGCCGCCGACGGTCCCTATGCGAAAGCGTCTTCACGAGTGTATATAGTGGTGCTTTTGGTATTGCAAAAAAAAAGCAATTTATGCACGTGAGAAAAATCGCCTTTCTCTTTTAGTGTCCCAATTATTAGCCGTGGTGTAGGCCAATAGTTATAGCGCGAGAACAAAACGACGACGCAGAGACAAGAAGGACACGAACGACACGTGTCTCTGTGTCGTCGTTTTGTTCTCGCGCTATAACTATTGTCATGCCACACCAACTAGCGCAAGCTGCCACACGTGGTGTAGCGTTTTGTTGTGTCTGACGAGGAAGCTATATATGTGAGCATACACCTATTTCGGCGGGCAATAGCATTAGCGATCGAGCCGCAGGTGGTCCCTCCGTGCAGCTCGCAGCTCCGTATACCTTTCCATCTTCCCGGGCGCCGCCACTATCTGCGCCGCGATCGGCGGCGCTCCACCACGACACACGCAGCGCTGCTGCGGCCTTCCCAGTGTGGGGGGCCCCCCCTGAGCGCGGCGATAACGCGAAAGTTGCGATTACGGCACCCCGTCTTTCAACCTGCGAGGCCCGAACGGAGGCTCGCCGCCGCCGCCGCCCATTTAGGAGCGGCCGATGAAAACAAGTCCGCGCGACGACTTGGGAGGCACGCGCTGCGGCTGCTGCATGTTGCCAGGAGCGCACGCCAGGTAGATACGTATAGGGACGATTCGAGTAGGCGCCGCGGGAGGTCACCTCTGAGACAGGATTATGAAGTGTTATTCGCTATACACGCGCGGTTGTGGTGCTGGATTGTTGACCCGAAGGTCGCCCGATCGTATCCCGGCCGCATCGTGTTGGACGACAAATGCTCGAGACTCGAGAGTGTTTATATTAAGGCGAGAGTTACAGAAACTCAGGTGGTCAAAACTTACGACATTTTTTTTTTAGCTACGGCGTCTTCAACTTCGGCGATAGTAACTTGAAACACGCATTGTGTTCAGCTTTCGAACATATGTGTCACGTGGCTGCAGAACACATGGCCGCATGTGAGTTGTCACTGGTGTTTTTTTTTGTTATAGTGTTATAAAATTGTAATTTTCGGCAATTTTTATCGTGAACGTTTACTCTTCACTACCGCCAAATATGTGCCTTTTGCTTTTCCAGCGCTTTTGTAATGTTACAGAAGAAATAAAACCTTTGTTTCTTTATTATAATCCTACCGGTGTTTCGGGAGCTAAAACCCCAGCAATTATTATTACTGGTCGCTCGCGTGGAGCTAGAAGAGAAACAAAGGGGGAATCATCAACCAGCGGGATATAAACCACAGCAAACTAGTGTATTGTCTATATACCTTCCATTATTTTTAAGGCGATGTGAAGGAAAGGAGAAGACAGTGCGGACCCACGCTAAATTATGCATAAAAGCTTTATAAACAGTCGTATTAGGCTCTCAAGCTTTATATGAATGGTGGCTTCATCGGTGCACTTCCGAGCAGGCACAAAATGACACTCGGGAAACACAAGATATATTGTTTTATATACTCACTGTTCGATGTAACAGACATTATATCAAACCATATATTTAGGGTTCTAGTTGACAGGCTTTCACGAGTTTCAGCAAACAGCACCCATCTTTCTCCCAACGTGATCTAAAGGCATTATCACATACTTTCTTGCCTTTTTTTTCGTTCTCCCCCTCCGATGGCCTTTCTGAGTAATACCTCTCCAAGCTTCTCGATGGTAAAACATCTACACAATGAAGTGCACGCGACAATAAAAATACCTCGTAATACACATAACTTCGAAGCAAGGGTCACACCACCGTTCTCTCAATGTAGCTGGGCTGTGTACTCAGTTCGCCATATCTACGAGTACTTTTGTTATCGAGGCGTTTTGTCGTGATAGCTCACAAACGGTTACGAACACAAGCGGCGACAGAACTTTCTACAATTAGTTAAAGAGGTTTCTATATATATTCTTAGTTGGTACAGCCAGTCGTACAATATGCAAAGTCTAAAGTCATGTCCATGTGTGCCTAAAGTTAGTGTATATCCTATACCTGCAGCGCCACCTACAGGTAGCCCACAGTGCACGCTTCTTCAGGGCCCGCAGGCGGGACGCCGCAGAAGCTGCAAACGCTTCCCGACGGGACACCTGCCATGGTGTGCCATTTCTCGGTACACTACAGCTCTTCATGTCTCCTATATAGGCGCTCATAAAGTGCACCGTCTACTGTCCCGTGAGCGAGCATTGCGCCTAAGCGGACTCCTATTCAATGTGCCTCAAGCCGGGTGCGCTTCTCCTGGCACGGTTATTCAAAGAGGTCTGGGATGGGGGAGGAAGACGGCGGGATAGTTGCCCCATACACGCAGCACGCAGTTCGTGCGACGTATAGTATGCAGCAGTGAAGAGAAATGCAGCGCTCGAGTCCATACGCCCTCTGTTCGCCAGGCAGGTGCGAGCGGCCAGGTGTACACCGTCTCTGACTTTTTTCCCGCTTCTTTTTTCAGTTAGCATAGCTGCATCACCGTGCAACGAGCACAATGGAGCATTACCCCCCAATGCACGGATGACCTGGCTGCTCGAACAATCGGTCACGCAGATTTCTGAAAGCACTGCGTCACCCATTCCCTCCTTCGACGTGCCACTACGTTTCTTTTATAGTGGTCAAGAGACACTTGAACGTCCCATTTCGGTTTCATACATTTCACCTCTTGGTAGTGTTCACTTTACTTCGCTGTACAATACATGGCCTCTTAAATTAGCGCACTGCATTCAGACCTGCGCAGATTCGCGTGAGCTAATCAGTAATGAGAGCTGTATGCTTGCAGCACGATACAGTTCGCTGCTATAAGCCGTTAATCTCCCCGTAATGCGTCCGTTCAGCGCGCACAAGGGGATCGGCAAGAGCCATCGGAGGGTTATCTTCTCGGGGCTTGGCTGTGCAAGGAATAATTGAGCTGCACTGCACATATTTCAGCAGACGCAACAGTGTCGCGCACCTCTCGACTCATTGCTGCAGTCCGGAAGGAGCATTTAGTTTGACGCAGGCCACGTAAAAAAAAATATTCTTTTTGGCATGCACGTGCTTGTGGCCGCAAACCACCTGTACGCCGGAATCATGTAAAACAACCGAGCCCTTCTAAAAGATCACCCATTGAGATCTCGTGGCACCTGTGCGCTTCGATCTCGGAGGTCATGCGACGAGATTCTATACATGCATATGTATAGAATCTATAAACCTTCGTTACGTTATTGCACGGGTCATACAAGCCGTTTCCCCCTTTGGAAAAATAGCCGCACCACTGAGATGCGGTAAAAGAAAATGCGATATAACAAATAAAACAGGCCAACCAGCCATTAATTTCTCTCCCTTGATGGTCGTTCCTTCGGTGCACAAGAAAACTACAGATCCTTCCTTGCATGTTCAATCGATAGTGGCTGCAACCATTATGCACCGTGGACAGGGTCGCGGCTGCCAGACGCACGTCCGATGTTGTAGGCGGCATACATGCGCAAAGGTCTGTCATGATAGATTAGCCGGTCATTTCGTCTAGCCTGCACAGTCTCGTCCATTGTATCGTGCTTACGAGACACCGCCCAAATGATCTGAGTGCCGCACCGCAGTGCTTCGCAGAGAAATAATTACCTGCACGTGCAGTTAATTCGAAACATGACACCGTCTTGTCGTGTGTGGCTATGAGTATGTTTACCCTCTAGGACAGTGCGCAAAAGCCCTTGGGCACCATTCCCACGGTCGCTTAGGTTGTCGGCCTGCGGTTGAGCTATGAACTGCTGTCGCGGGGAAGGGGAGGGGGGTGTATCCTAGCAGCACGGGGGCTGGCAGAGATATACTTGTATGGATATACTCACACTAATTATTTTGCGGGTGTCTTTTTTTTGTTTTCTTAGCATGCGTGTATGTAACAGAAGAGAATGTTGTTTGATGGCTGCAATGTTTATATTGATGGCGCGTTTAGACGTAGTTTCATTTAAAAGTAGCTTTACTTCATTTAGAGTTGCGTTTGGTGATTGCGTTCACTGTATCATAAATGTATCAATGCATTTTTGGCTTTTATAACCGATCGAGCAGGGCTGGCGGAAAGATTCCACGCCCTTATTTCAAGTATTTCTATAGTAGCGGGGCATTGGAACCTTTGACTCCCTCTGTACACGTGCATGCATGCGTGTGCACGAGGCTTTTCTACAGTTGCTATCGTTGGCGAAGGCTGTCCGCGCGCTATCTTTGACAGCTCTGCCTAGGCAAGCGCGTCATTTTTATCGTGATGTCGCGCACCTGTCGAAAATCCTTGTGCCGGAGGTTCATTTATTCAAACAAATACATCTATCTACCAGCGTGGGAAACTTCTAGAGAGCACACAAGAGACAAGGGCATGAGGAAAGAAGACACGTGCTTGTCTGTTGTGTGCGCGCTAGAAATTTCTCAGTGATTTTATAAGAAATAAACCAGTTTTCTGAATTTGCGACTATACATCCACTAGTCTCCGCTCTATAAGCAAGCCTAATAGGAGCACATATGACAGTTGCTTTTGATGTGTGAAAATTTGCATTATATATACTACACTTACGCATAAGAATCATCTTTAGTACGTGTCAGGGACGTAACAGAAACTTTTTCGAGTAGGAGGACGTGGGGACGGTGTTAACTATATCATCCATGTCGGTTCATGCGAGCGTTCGTACTTGTGCATGCAAAATATAACAATTTCGAGAAAAAAGCTGCCCTTCCTCGCTTCCCCGGTTGCCCTTCCGGAAGGGCATACGACGTATTTTAAGTCGATACTGAATTTACGTTAGTGAGTGTGACGTCGTGATACAAGAAATCACTGTGTCGTGCAGCAGCAAGTACAGGTAGATGGCATTGCTCAGCTGGAAAACAGTGTTGTGTGCGCTCCTTTTGCCCGAGCTAGAGCGACAATACAATAACTTTAACTAAGGGGACAGCGCAAAAAAGCGACTAAACAATCAACTTTGTTGTGACTGACGGTGTATACGAACATTTACTGAATAACGCCCTCACCAATAACACAAAACCAAAAAAATGTTGTATATAATCACCCTTACGTGATGTTGCGTGCGCCTGGCTAAAGTGCTTCTGGTGAGTGGTTAGCTCAAAAACACACAATCTACTCGTCGATTAAACAAAGCAGGCGGAGTACTTAATACATTAATCATTCAGCAGAGAATATTTTGTCAGCTTCGTTAATTTTCGTTCGTCATTTAATTACCGTTGTTTGCTAACGCGCTCACTGACTTTTCTTATTTAGTTCAGCACGGCAACCACACTGCTTCAGTGAACACCTGGACAAGTTAACATAGCTAACCTGACAAGAAGATGAAAAAAGTGTGACATGTTAGCCAAGAACGGCAACCAAAAGATGAGCGAAGTCATGATGAAATGCCAGCTGCACATATCGCAATAGTGTTGTTGTTCTTGTTGTTGATGATGTTGTTGTTGCCGTCGTCGTTGTTGTTGCTGCTGCTGTGTAGGGTTCACTGTTACGAAAGCGACCATTCATGCCTATATTGTGCCAAACTCAAAATGTTGTTTTTTAGATGCGCGTGGGAAGTCATAAGAATAGATTCTACAAATTTTTGCCAAAAGGTCCTAAAGTTGGTGCAATACTTCTAGAGCTCTTAGGAGTCTGATAAGATTTTTGAGTTCTATCTAACAGAACAACCGTTCAACGCAGAAATTTGGGCTAGTTGGTGGCAGTAGAAGTTGTGCATCCTATAGCAAGCGCAGCGAAACAAGAGCGCCCATCCTGTTTACGTGTCTCTTTCTCTTGTGTTTTGTTCCGATTCGCTTGCTAAGATACATAAGTGCTAAATACAATAGCAGCATTTGATTGATGCATAGTACCACTGTTGCCTTACCTTCAATGTCATTGTGTGACGTATCACATCGCTGCGTTATGTGTGACTAGTACAGCCGTGTGGTCTTCGCCGAAATGAGCATGTTAAGTTGGTAAAAATGTCATTGTGTGACGTATCACATCGCTGCGTTATGTGTGGCTAGTACAGCCGTGTGGTCTTCGCCGAAATGAGCATGTTAAAATGGTAAACGGCAGTAAAACGACAGTAAAACCATATGCATGGACATACCACAATGGACGGGGACCGGACATGGATACGAACCCTGCATCATCCCGGGACCAGAACATCATGCTCGCGCCAAGTTTGCAGCTAGCACTGTCCGAACACATCGCGCACACGGATGCATGAACACCGACAATCGAAATTTCGATGAACGCGGTGTCTCATAAAACAAACACTGACTATACTAAAGTGATAAGACAGCTACGTGAGCACCAAGACGTAGTTGGCCTGATAGGTAAGCAGAGAGAAACGCTCAGAGTATTTTTGGTTCTCCATAGATTCAATTGCTTCGCATTCGGAAACTCAATTCTTAATCAGCCGGTTTAGTCATTAAAGAAATGTCATTCAATGACACAAACATATATAGCGTTGGATGGGGGAGCTTCATCAACGTAATTGTAATCATGCGGAAAGTTGCGAAGTGATTCATAAAAAGCATCGCATGTATTTATACACACGAATGTGTGTTGACACACGAATATGTGCTGTCTCCAGTGCTGATTGATTGATTGATTGATCGATATGTGGGGTTCAACGTCCCAAAACCACTATATGATTATGGGAGACGCCGTAGTGGAGGGCTCCGGAAATTTCGGCCACCTGGGGTTCTTTAACGTGCACCCAAATCTGAGCACACGGGCCCACAACATCTCCGCCTCCATCGGAAATGCAGCCGCCGCAGTCCGGATTTGATCTCGCGCCCTGCGGGCCAGCAGCCGAGTACCTTAGCCACTAGACCACCGCGGCGGGGCCTGTCTCCAGTGCATGTTGCTTAAAACTGACCGTCCCTTTTCTTACGCCATTGAACAAGTACTGCGTCTATAAAAAAAAAAACCACATAAAGGTAAGTTCTGTCTCTCTTGATATATACCAGAAAGTGTAGCAGCGCAACCTTTTTCATGCGTGGGAGGAATATACGTAGGACATGACAGAGAAAATGGGCCCGTACACTTCAGCAACGCGACCAAAGTGCGGGGCAAGCAAGGCACGCGCAATATAGCACGTCAACGCAGCTTGGGACGCCCTTAAATTTACAGGTCCGGGACGCCTCATATTGCTTTAGTCCTTTTGCTGTTTTATTTTTCGTTTTTTTTCTCTAGGTAACCTCGTACATACCCCGAATTAACGAAGCAGTGCGTGCGCGCGTGACACACGTACGATGTCGTTTACCGTCTTTTTTTCGTGCGCCACAACATAAACCAGCACATCTACGCACAAACACTTATACACTACTCGTCGGGACGCCCTGTTCCGCGCGTGTCGAGGCAATAAGAGGAGGCATAGCTGCAGCCGCATCGCATCTTCGGATCTGCTCGGTGCTTGTTTACCGCGTCGGGAAGCGTGCCTCGCAAATCGAGGAGGACATAAAAGCTGTCAGCGAGCCGACGCGGAGCCGTTATGTACGAACGAGACGACGATGGTACGAGTCCTTATCAGCCAGACGGTCTCCAGGCTCGCACTGAGGCTTCGCGCGGGATGTTATTGCACCGGCACGACGTGATGGAAAACAACCTCCGATCTTATTATTATCCGTCCCAGGCGCGGAAGACAGGCGGGATGCGATCGCTTGTCAAGAGAGTCGCCTCTCATTAAGTCAAATTGGTATACGCCACGAACATGAACTGCGGACAGCCGGGATAAATATTTTACGACGCCGCTGTCGATTATTTTTGCGAGAAGTTCGAAGCCAATGCTTAATATATTATAATTATACGCGGCGGCCACGAGTGCATCTGTAAAATGTGCGTGTGTATGGCACTTTTTTCTCATAGAAGACATGACATGCAGCGGTGCGTCGAGGACTACGTTTAAGGAAGGCCTGTCAATATTACGTATAGCGCGCGTTTATACGAGATGCGACAGGAGGGAAGTTAGTCGAAGGGTGCCAGGCCCGTCACTCGGAAGGGACGGTGTTTCGAGCAACGTTACTAGGGTTTCGAGGTTGATCGATTCTTTTTCCCGTCCCGTTCATTCGAGGGCTCTCGCGACCGCGGTAGCTTTGTTTACGCTAGCGGGGCAAAGGTCGGGGGCACTCGATGTACGAGCGTACACTCCACCTCGTTAATTCCGTGCAGTGTAGACGGATCGTGTCAGTAAGCCAGACAAGAGAGCCGATGAGAAGGAGGACTCCTTTGTTCAAAGTTTGCCTACCTACGTGCTATATATATTCTTAGCGAGACTGGTTAACAGATATGATTGCCTCTTCACTGCACCACTGCACGAGTTCGAGCGCCTGTCAACTTTTGTATATCTGCTATTGGTAGCGCCATATATCGACAGCTAATTCCCACAAGAGTGATAATTATTGGCTTTTTTTCTGCTCAGAATATACAATCAGTAGTGTTTTCTTGGAATACAAGTCAAATTTCTTTAAAAAGCATGTTGCTTCTGGCAACTGCCACACTTTCACAATGACACTTTCTGCGATGTTACATATCAAGACCAAAATACTGTTACGAGCAGGCCGCACGCAGCAAGGGACAGATATTTGACCATGCAGCTGCAGTTCTTACAAATGCACTACACTTCTAAGTACTGGACGACATCCTATGTTTCGGCGCTGAAAATGACGAACAGATGAGGGACAGCACGACAAGCGCTCGTCCTATTATCTCCCATGAGTTTGTTTGTTTGTTTGTTTACAACGCTAAAATTAATATGTCGTCAAGTCTTGACCGACAGGCCAGCTACAAGTTCTTGCTAAATTTGTGTGCACGGCTATACCTCCATGTTTAACCCACGCCGATCGCATTTTCGATGGAGGCAGAAATTCCCCAGGCCCATGTGCTTGCTCTTAGTTCCATGGTAAAGAACCCCAGATGGCCTTCCTTTCTTTCCTGCCTTCTTATTTATTTATTTATTTATTTTCAAAGAACGACCACTCAGGGACACCTTCCAAGTTCCGGAGCCCCGATGTTGTTTCGGAGACGTCTTTACAGAGGTGCTGTTCTGACTCGACCCAGGAAGAGGACCGTTTGCGTTTGACGATGACCCACGTCAGTTATCTCATTCTTCGAGAACAATGCGAACAAAGACAGCCCGCCACGAGCACACAGGAAAACTAGCGAGGTTGTTTACGGAAAGGGACAGGAAGCAGGGAAAGGGCAGCGACGGACCGCGTCGAGGTGACTGTCTTTAACCTCGAGATTCAGCAGCCAAACAAGGGCCGGAAGAGAGACGTACAGAAGGACGACTGAAAGGCTAAATGGGCGTAGAAATATGCACAATGTAAATGAATACGCACAATGACAACGACAGCTCCGTCCTTCTCTTTTGTTTTGGGCTCTCTTTTTTTCCCGGTAGTCTGATTATATTCGCAATACGAGCCAACACGCGTTCGAAGTGACAGCCAATACATCACAGTCTTAGTCCGGCACCCCTGCCTTGGGAGTTGGGAGAAGCAAGTGAATGGACGTTTGTATTAAAACAACGCAAGTGCAGTAATACATCGTCATGGCAGGAAAGTGAGAAAAACAGCTGCTGACAGGCGGCCTGGCTAACACCGAAGACGTGAAAGTAATGGAGCGAACAGCGCACTTGATGTTTCGCAGCTGTACGCGATTATATGTTGGTCCACTAGATAGTAAATTGCTCCAGATAAACAATCAAAACGCTGACTAGAGAAGCGTTTACTAGCGCTCGCGAGCGTCCTAGTATAATATATATATATATATATATATATATATATATATATATATATATATATATATATATATATATATATATATATATATATATACTACCCAAGGCTACCCTATGGTTTACTCTCTACCCTACTCATTTCCTTCCTTCTCACTCTCATATAAAATTCAATTCAGAGGAAACAGCTTAGCGAACGATGATCACGGTGAATACTTACGTGAATATTGACTATTCTGTGACTGTTCAAGATACGGACTATATGATTGCTCTTCAATTTGTATACCATCACGGTATGTGCAAAAATGTAGTGTTAAAAACCTTGTTTCGAAATGTTATGCCTTAACTGTTACGCTAACTTGTATCGTCTAAGTTCTGTGAACTTGCTACGCTTAGAGACTTAGACCATGCGTGCGCTTAAGACACCTCTAAGGGATAAGGACTAGCCGGTGCCTTATTTGTTCGCAAACATCTCCTTACATCACGTAATTAAAATAAATAAATAAATAAATAATAGTTGAACGCGTTTTGCGGGCATCATTTATTTTTCTTACATCATGGAGGTCATGATTGCGCTCACCCCAGCCCTCTCAACAAGTTGGTTCCGTCATATGGCGTTGACACACAGAAAGGTGGCCATGCGGACACGCTATAGTACCTATATGTGAGCGACTGTACCAATACTTGGCCTTGGAGAAGCCACCGTACACAAGACATAACACAAGGCGACCATTTCCTTCATGGGGCGCGGTTTTTTGCCAGACAGAGGGAGGAAAGTCCCCCGCCTAGCACAGGAGACGGACGCGATTGAGACACAACCCCCTCGCCCAAGTGCGCGTCGCGGCATGCGACGTAACTGCGGTCGTGCCGGAGCTCCTCCTCCTCCGTCTCTCTCTCTTTCTCTCACACACACACACACACACACACACACACACACACACACGCACACACACACACACACACACACACGCACACATCCGTGCATCGTCGTCGTCTCTCGTCGCGGTCTGGCGGCTGAGAGGCGAGCGGCCGATTACGCCCCGTCCCCTCGACCCCCACGAAGTTAGTCAGACGCGGCAAATATGCCGCACCGACTGCGCTCGCTCTTGAGGGGTGAGGGCCTCTCGAGCAAGGGGTCCCGTGGAGGCCCGATGAGAGCTGCTCCTCTTATGCGCACAGCACCCCCCACCCACCCCCCAAACCTACAGCGGTAGGAGCTTTTACTGCCGCACATGTTTACAGCTCGAGCACCAAGGGCATTAAAACGCAGGAGCAGAGGAGATACAGGCCTCCCGGTTATGCGTGCGTGCAGTTGGTCCAGTAACGGGTACGCGACGATCGCCAGATCATCCGCACTACCGGGCTCCCTTGCCTCGTCGACTGCGATTCTTTCCTCACATCGGCAGATTCGGAGCGTTTCCGGAGCGAGAAAATTTTAAAGAGGGAGAGAATCTCATGTTCTTTCGGAAACGATTTATCGCATTTAGAGAGCGTTCCAACGTCCCAGATCGAGAGGGGGTCTCCGCCGAAATCGGACGCACTCGACAGGAAGCCCCGAGGGGCGTTGACATCTTCGGCGGACGTTGGCTGAGATGGGGGAGGTGCTGACGTCACACGAGACGATAGCTCGCGCCGCACGATCGCGATAGCATTTTCTGGATCGTGAATCGTCTGTAGAAACGGGACGAACAAACAAAGGTCCACCTAAAACGAGGGCAGGAAAACATTACGCAACACGGCGCTTGTGTTGGGCAGAGATCTTCCGCCTTCGTTTTGAGTGCGCTGAAGCTTATTTGCGGTAATTCCGTACTAAGTATAGCTCGATTTCCCAACTAGAGCAACTGATACTAATTCGCCCAATTGAGAGAAATGATACAGAGCACACAATGTGCAAGTAAAAAAAAAGAAAGAAAACATGAGCTACTGTGTGTGCTGTAACTTTTCTAATGTGCAATACCAACTAGCCCACCAAACCATCCTTGATTTGCCATCCTATTCTTAAAGCCCTAAAGGCCTGACCACACGTACACGTTACAGCGCGTCATCGCGCGCCTTTTTGACGTGGCATCATCCCCTCTCCCCATGGAGAGATATGGTGTGCTGCAGCGTGCTGCCCTCTGTAGAGAGAGAGGGCGTGACGCCGCGTCAAGAAACGCCACGCCTGCGCGGAAGGCGCAGCACAGTCACAACGAAAGCTAGAAGAGCGGCCTTTCAGAGTCTTTTATATACAATCATTGGGTAGCTGCTGCAAGCACGCTTGCTTGATGCCCACTACAGCACTATTAAAAACAAATTACGGAAGTGGGCTGGTATTCGCTATGCTATTTTTCGTCAGTCTTCTGAGAAGCGTGGTATTCGTTTAACTATTACAAGGCATTTTGAGCCAATTGTTCATGCAGTGGCTGACGACGATGAGGAATAATGGCTGAAGATGGTATACGCCGCAATTAATAGATGATCAGAACAAGCTTTTGTAATGGGTTGTGGCACATGTAAGGCCCAATCGTAACGCGATACGCATTGTGTGACGCCTGTTTATTTCCTTTGCTGTTGTCACAAAACGAGCGCTCAAAAAGGGCGCGCCGCCAAATTCTCGCGACGAAGCGCCAGAGTGACGCCGCGAGGTCAACCATAAAAAAGAAAACAAACATCCAACGACTCCCCGGGCGCGCGCCTCTCCCCTCGGAAGCGTGGCTTCGCCGACGAACCTCCTCACCCCACATCGGCGGCCGAGCAAGCACTCGAAATTTCTAGATGGAAAGGGGCGTGGTGATGCCGGGTTGAGTCATCCGTCGCGGACGGCCCTCGTATCGTCTCGACCTTTCCCCCAGCCTTCGCTGCGCATCGCACCGACGAACTGATGAGAACTTTCTGGAATCGCGCGCGGAAGGTATTTAATCGAGCAGCCGAGATGAGAAAGGAGGAGAAGACGGAAGTTAGCGCCAGAGCGCGTGGGGATTCCGCCGTGTAGTCGGCGAAGGTTTTGTCCGTAGAGACAAAGCAGGAGAAGAAGATGATTTCCACCTGAGGGGTGACGATTCGAGCTACAGGCAAGAGTGTGTGTTTACCGCTATCGAGCGAAGACGCGTGGCAACAGCTGCGTGTGTGAAGCCGACGTGTTTCCGGCGAAGAAGTTTGAAGCTTGGAGAGTGGCCAATTGAAAACGCGAGGTTTCCTGGAAGAGAAACTTCGGCGAGGTTTCGTTGAAGAGAAACTTCGGGGGCAGCGGAACGACAACAACGCTGGACTTTGAGTGAGTGATTCTCGGAAGAGTGTCATCCAGACTTTTGTTCCAAGAACTTTGGACTGAATAGGTTTTCTATCTCTTTAGTCTTTAAGTGTCTTGGTTGTTCGATGCATGCGACTTCATTGTAGTGCGTATTGTTGTCTGTGTCCGTTGTTTCGAGTGTGGCTGATTGTACTGTGTAGTACGTTGTTTGATTGGTGACATATTGTATGCAACTATTGTGGAGTGTGCATACTTGTGTATTGTTTTCGATCTGCCATTATTGAGAATATAATTTTGTTTGTTTATCAACTCTCGGCTCTGACTTGTTCTTTGGACCACAGCCGGCGTCCGCTGGCGCGCCAAAAAGGACCACTTCTAAATTGTCCACGCTTTCGTGGTGCGGTTCGGGGGGCCGATACTTCGGCCCTTGGAATTAGCCCGGCGATCGCCTCCCTAATTAACGGGACCTGTGACAGCTGTTCTAAAAAGCTTTATTACTCATACTAATGCAATTTTTTCCCGACATCAAGCCTACCTAAGGCAAGTTAGCGAAGAAGTCCCAAGCACCGGCGTAGGTCAGTGGTTGAATACTGGGCTGGCACGCAGCAGACCCGGATTAGGTGCCCCCTGTGTCCTTAGCGTTCTTCATTTACCAAGTTATTTTCTTTCGATACCGGTTACGGACACTGGCGGCAGCGGCGGCGGACCACTGCGACGCCGCGCGTGACTCGTGTTCTGATCTCGTAACAGCTTTCACTGCAAAAGCCACGCACTGAGGCGCTGCAACGGTGCATGCGGTCAGGCTTTACAGACGCGTGTACGCGTTAAAACGCGTCAGCAAGTAGACGGCGCCCCCCTCTCTAAAAAGATAAAGCGCGCGCGGCTACAGGAACCTGCACGCCCTCTTCTTTCACGCCACGCGTTGTAGCACGCGTCGTAACGTACGCGTGGGGTTAGGGCCTTTTAGAAGTCCACGATTAGGCAAAGCAGGCTCTCTTCCTTTGAGCATTGATAAATGCGGTTCAAACGACGACACACTGCGTAACGGACAGGTGTGCTTGCCATGGTAAAATGCTTAGGGTGTTGGGCCGGCACAGAACCTGAATGCGAGGGCTTTGCGCACGGCTTTTCCTAAGCCTTCTTCACTGTTTACTACCGCAGTGGGAGATCGTAGAAAAAGATTCGGCCGATCCCATGTACCTTGGGACTTGATGTTATGCGAAGCATGCGGATGGAAGGTGACCGTGTTGTAATATTTCATAGGGTGAACCTTACAAAGTGGCGCTAAATACATGTACAAATATAGGCACAGACATACGTTCAAACGCCGCGTATGTTTTATATTAGCAGTTGTTTACAGTTCGCGTAACGATGCCGACAGCAACACGGATATTAGGAACACCTGAAGCAGGTAAGCTTACATGAAGCGCTGGTGCTCGTGAGGATGGCAGCCCTCAACACTGCCTACACAAATCAACTTCATCGAATGGCAACTAACTACAGTTGACGTTAACCCGACATGACGGCTGTATCATAGGAGTACGTATATAATGTTTATAAAATTAGACAATCGCCAGCGCAAGTCTGTTGCCTTCAAGAAGAGGACTGCCTTCTATTGCAATGATCTCTGAGGTCGACATTCCAGCAGACATTCACACCACAGCATTGCGCCTCTTCGGTTGGGTGGCAACAACCTCCATTCCGTTTCATCCGTAGATATATCCAACTTCTTTCCCCTCACCTAGTTTCCTTCAAGTTAGCTAGCTACTCAGAGATTTCGCACTTTGTATATAAAGAACTAACAGCGTAGCCATCCTTGATGTATACGAGGCACGTACTGCGGTCGACGTCCTCAAGTTTGAGATGGTGCCGGCCGGATAAACGATGGCGCGCCACGTCGTCCAGATATAAGCCAGGCATATAGGCTGTAATACGGCGTGATGAGATCAAAAAAAGAAAAGGAAAACAAAAGAATAACAAGAAAAAGAAAGCGAGGGAGATGCGTTTATTTACATGAGGGCACGATAGCGGCCTGCCTGCCATGTTGTACAGGCCTGCCATACCGCTATCACGGGGAAACTGCGAGGAGTATATATGTATATGTAAGTGCAAGCGATGAAAGATGGGGTATACGCATACAGCGCAGAGTAAACGAAAGCGATACGCGCACGCAGTATATACTGTTAGAGGCGAGAAGCGCCCTCGTGAAGCTCTCGAATATCTGTCAATTTTCACGTATGTGCATATGTGAAGACCACTACTTTCCAGCGCCGTTATTTCGCGCTCTCGTATAAGCTCCAAAGCAAACTGAAAGCATGTATATAAGCTTTGTCCTCACTGAACACTAACAGCTAGATACATATATATAGCTGAGTGTAATAGTACTTGTATACATCTTCAGACGAACCTCCACAAGGACGCTACCGTCTTCTCCTTCGGTGCACAGAAAATATGTAAGCGAATGAAATACTGCGCAGAGGAGTAATACAATGCTGTACCAGATAATAACTATTTGCATAAATAACTATTTGCAGATGTAATAACTATTTACATAAAGTTTCTATTTTACTGGAAGGCTGAATCGAATCGGCCTATATACACGATCTGTTACGCGAAATAGAGGGCCCGAAGTCAGGGCAAAGGACGCGCGAGCTGCGACCGCGCTGCACAGACCGACCGTGTCCTCGTCTCGCACCAAGAAGGTTTAAAAAAAAAATTGCCCGCAGCTTCCCTCGGGGGAACACTGAGGAGGATGCGGAGCATATAATTGGTTAACGGGGTGTTAAAGTGCGACTTACTTGGGTCGATGGCTAAATTGGTTAACGTGGTTGTGAAATGGGGTGTTAAATTGCGACTTACTTGGGTCGATGGCTAAATTGGTTAACGTGGTTGTAGGAGGGGGTGTTAAATGAGTGAACACGTACACACGTATGCGAAAGGGCGGCGCTGGTCGAAGGGACGTCGATCATTGTGTTTGTGGATTCGTTGGAATTCATTTCACCGCGACCTTGGACGTCGACGCGCCGTACAAACCAACCGACGAGCGGCAACTGAGCGAGCGAGCGCCGACCTTGAGTATATATACAGCGCGACGGCGCGTGCACTGTCAGCTGTCGAATGTTCGAGAAGGGGGAGAAGCGCAACGGCGCATGCGCGCGCGTCAGCTGCCGATGTTCTCGAAGTGCGACGGCGCATGCGCGCGCGTCAGCTGCCGATGTTCTCGAAGCGTGACGGCGCATGCGCGCTACATTATACAGCTAGCGAATGTTCGTGAAGAGGAGAAGCGCACGCGGTGTGTAGAGGAGGAAGGGTGCACAGATGGTGGAGGAGTGAAGCGCGCGCGGTGTGTAGAGGAGGAAGGGATGCACAGATAGTGGAAGAAGGAGGAGGAAGCTTGTGGACGGCGCCGCACTACAAGCCTCGAGTATTAGATGCTCCGCATCTAAAATGCATTTTTTAACCTCCTTGCCTCGCACATCAAATGTGGTCATCGGGTGGCGGAATAAACACAAGAGCCGAGGCAGGCACTCTGTGTTCCCGATCGCGCCCAGTGATAGAGAGACACGCTGCGCACAGCAACTGCGAGTATTTGCCGTATAGGCCGAACTTGATCACCCCTCGGCACGCAAGTGTCGCGCCGGTTGGAATTAGGCTCGTACTCGCAGCTCTACGGTGCGTGTGTGAGTAGGCGTGCGCGGCATATACGCGCGATCGGCAAGCTAAACGGTGCACCGAGGCCGGACAACGGGCGTGACACCGGCCTCGCCCACGGGCACACGACTGGCCCGAACGGAAAGGTGCGAACAGCAACCTCCGTGTTCCCCATACAGCTGCCCGACTGCACAGGTAATTGGGTGAGATGGAAAGGCGACAAGTTACAACAGCGTGAACAAGTGGAAGTGTCGCACGAGTTGCCGGCCCTGGCGTCTGGTTGGATAGCCGTCGGAAGGGAGGCGCGAATGAAGGGTGACAGTGCTTTCATAGTGACCAATAGACCACTGGCGAAGCCAGCGGGATGAGGGGAAATCAGGGGAGGACGGTTGAGTTTGACCCTCTTCCAGAATTTTTTTTTTTGATTTTGCATGTGTATATAAATGCAGACGCACTAACGCCCGGAGAACGTGCGTAAGGTATAGTCGATGCCCCCTCCCCCCAGCCCCCCTCAAGATAGAAATAAATTATACTTACTCTACTGCGGTAAACATTTCACTTGTTGAACTAAGCGCGGGCTCCTAGTTTTCGCCGAGTGATTCGTGAAGTTTTAAGCTGTCTGTCATGTTACTACATAAGGACACGAGTGTCATACACAAGTGGAACAAGTACACCAAGAGAGATATGTATACCATTGAAATATTTGTTGACCACCGGTGTTCGAGAGATTTCCGTCAACGTTACGACGACTTTCAGCCGCGTTATCCAAGAGTCTGCGAGGAACCTCACGTAAGTAAATTGCAGAAAAAATTTTTCCCACTGGTTTCGGGCCACTCCCGGGACAAGGTCGTATAAGACATACGTCGACTTATCAGGGGCGAAGCTTCTCTTGCTCGGGGCGAGTCCCTGGTCGCACCGTGGCCACTAGTTCTCTATGCGAGCGCGTTTGGCGCGCTCACTTTCTATCATCAGAAGCACTGAAGAGAAGAGCGGACGAGCCCGAGTATCCAACGCCAAGCCGGAGCACAACGTCCTCAAGATCTAGGCCCTGGAACTATAGGACTCTATTAGCCACAGTCTTCAGATAGGGAATACCCGCGCCCTGCGTGGCTGGTGACTTCCCGCACGCCGGATGCGTAAATAAATGTTGTTTCTTTCTCTCTCTCTCTCTCTCAACAGAGTCCTGGCACTGCTCAACATTCGCTCCTTCAACGCCCATGCGAACGAACGAGGTCGAATACGATCCCGTACTGACCGCAGCGGACGTGGCCTGCTTGACGGAGACATCAAACGCTACGACGCCATCGTGTGCACCGACGATGCAAAGCGCCCCGCGGGAGGTGTCGGGATCTACGTAAAGCTACCCGAATGGGCCAAACACCTCCAACTTTACCTCTCACCAACCAGGGTCACAACGGGTAGCAAGCTGCCGTGAAGCTCTCGAATGGGACTGTCGTCATGGCCGTTTACCTCGCGCCGAACCTATCCAAGGGAGACGTCAGCACTTACATCGAGAAGGCAATGCATCGGTTCAGAACGGATTCTGAACATGGTCCATTCGTGCTCCGAAGAGCACGAATGGACAAGGAACCGAACATGGGCATCATTGCAGTTGACGACTCCTTGCTGGCTTAGCACATTTGATTTATTTATTTCCAGGTACTGTTGGCCGATTGGGCCGTTACAGGGGTGGGGTTTAAATCTTATCACTGCCTAAATGAAATAACAAGGCACATCGTATACAAAGTAATAAAAAATAAAAACTTTAATCTCATCTAAACAGTGAACAAAATCTGACACGTTAACTATCATGTCAAACACAAAGAAGGAATGCACAGGCGAGAAAGAAAAAAAGTACAAAAATTTTACATCACATGATTTTGCATTACTACATTGTCCATACATTACGTCATTTACTGCCGAGCGTTAACCATCACAATACGAAAATCGACATGTAACGTGAAAATCATATGATTCTGTACACTCATTGAAACTGATTAAAAAAAAAGAGCTAGCATTCGTGAAATGTTACTTTGAAAATATTCAGTTGTTTGTAACTCAATTTTTTCTAAAGTTTCGGAATTTCGTCCCTCTACAATACGGTCTATGGTGCAGCTCGCACCACCACAAACGTTTCACTACCATTAGAGGGACCTGTATCGACATCAACTTTCAATTACAACCTCCCATTCAAGATCATTTCGGCGAGATTTTTTGTCTTCGTTTATCTTTGCAAGCCCTTGGGTCACTCTGATGAGACATTTTTTCTGTCTGTAACAGTCTGTTGCCATAGAGTAAGAACAGGAATGGCTAAACATACTCATGAACACCCCAAGAAGATGATTACTTGCAGTGTTATTACTACGTCCGAATTTATAGGCTCTTACAGCTCTTACATCACTCAATATCGCGAAAATACCAAACACGACTTCACGGCCAGGAGCGCTATAAAAATACGACTAAATTTACAACATCACCTTTTCCCCTCTCTCTCTCCTTTCTTTAAGTAAAGACAAGAAGTAAGCAATGCAGGTCAACGAAGCAACCGTGCAACATCGCGGTTTCATTAGGTGCCCCGCACTCTTTTAAAACCGCTTCTAAACTCAAAGGAACACAGTGCCCTCAAAAAGCATACCCGCGGTACATGAGGCACGAAATTACGCGATCAGAGTGAGCTGATGAAAGAAACATCCAGTGTACGACGGTGCACGTGAAGGCCACACGCGCGGATGCTGAAGAGAGGAGGATCCGCAATGGATCTGTCACGAAGGCATTCCAGCTGAAAACGTATAGTAATTTTTCCCACAAGTACATAAGTTGCGCAATACGAACAAGAACAGGGTCGTCTCGGAAGGACGCGCTCGGCTTTTTCATTGCGTGCTCCCCGCTTTAGGAAAAATAAATAAACATATAAACAACCTCCATTAAGCAATGTCATGAGAACGGGGCAATTTCGGTATGAGCGCATACTGCTCAGAATTCCGTCAGATGAAAAGTAAAACAAATATATATATATATATATATATATATATATATATATATATATATATATATATATATATATATATATATATATATATATAGTCGCACTTTGTAATTGTATTGTCCCCGCTTGTTTTATCTGCGTCATATCTCGTTTTGCTAATAGCACGCTGAAATTCTTCGCTTTGACAGATGGCGCGGAGGGCTCATTTCCGTCGGTACACGATGAAATAAATTCTCACTGCGAATGCCCCATAGTCCCCCCCCCCCCAAAAAAAAAACCTTTTTAGGAGCGAAGCTCCTTATGGCGTGGCTCGGGCGTCCCTCGTATGTAACCACCAGTGGCACATACCCGAAATAGGTATAACACTTGACCTCCAAGGTGGTTCCAGTGAGAGATTTCTTCTGTGCGTTGTTTAACAATAAAAAATAGTACTCAATGTACATGCCAATGGCTGCTAATGGGGAATGAGAGACATGAGCATTCGGCTTTTAGTCAACGCGCACGCTGCGATCCCCATTAGCAGCCATTGGCATGTACATTGAGCACTATCGGACAAGAAAGGGATGCTACATTATACTCGCTGGGTGTAACCTCCTTAGCTTTAGAAAGGTTTAGCGAGCGTTGAGCCGCAGTGCCATGAATACAATGAACTAGTATATACCATGAATGAATTCGAGGTGGTTAAAGGGGGGAAGCAGATACGAAGCGCAAGCCGTTAAAAGGTAAAAGCCGAATTCTCCAGTCTCTCATTTCTCATTAGCAGCCATTGGCATGTAAATTGAGCCCTATCTGACAGGGAAAGGTTGCTACGTTATACTCGCTGGGCGTAACCTCCTTGGTGTTCGAAAGGTTTAGCGAGCGTTTCGTCGCAGTGCCATGAATACAGTGAACTAGAATATACCATGAACTCGAGGTGGTTAAAGGTGGGAAGTGGACCCAAAGCGCAGGCCGTAAGAAAGTGTGCGTGTGCCACCTCTCGTTTAGTCCTTGGAATGTCCGCTGGATGGCGGTGCTTCTATATGGGGAATATATGATAAGAAGATGCGAGATAGTGGGACTTGGAGTGTTGAATAGATAAACGAACGGACACACAAACAGATGCATGGATGGACGCATGAACGGACGCAGGGGCGGATGCATGAAAGAACGCAGGGACGGGCGCACAAACAGACGCATGGACGGTCACACAGACGGACGCATGGACGGACGAATGCTTCGCCCCACTCTCCATCATTCACTCCGTGAATATGCTGCCATTTTTTTTATTTATGTCATTTTTTGGCTAGGCTCCAGTGCGCTCCGAACCCCCATAGCTCTAATTGTGTTCACTGGCGTCACATATATGTAAATTGTCCGACATTCGGCGAACGTACATACACGCGCACGTTGGAGTGCTCCATGCGGAGTGAGCAATCCACCGCAGTCAGCATAAATGGACGCGGTATAGGGCGCTTCATCTCCGTAATATAAAATGCCCGAAGTCATTCACAATTCCGAAGGCAGTGCGCGGTGAAAAGTGTCTTGGCCTAGAGCGAAGGCGGAGAGAGAGCGCGCATCACGAAACTGTACTAATAAAAGAAAGAAAGAAAGAAAGAAAGAAAGAAAGAAAGGAAGAAAGAAAGAAGAAAGAAAGAGTAGCACGCTGGAAATCTGCAACCGCGAGCTCGTGATTAGAGTGACAATCAAGAAAAGGAAAGTCGACGGCCGCTCCGCGGCCGCTGGAGGAGGCGCGGCCTTGGAAGAATCCACGGTTCCGGCTGGCCACGGTGAACCAAAAAAAAAAAAACTCCAAGAAGAATTGCGCAAGGTAAACAAAGGAACAAACCATGAATGTCCTCTTAACTACGGCGCTAAGCCGCGACGAGTGTCTGATATACGTGTTGTCGTGCTACTAAGGAGACATCTAGCGGCTCCAGCCATATAAACCAGCCATTGTCAAAGTCAAAGCCGGCTGATGTCTCCGCAATTGGCACGCCTATAAATTACCTGCACTCACGCAATTGAGTTTACTTATTCAATTTATTCTACGAGTTTTAGTTCGCGTGCTTTAGAGTTAGGTGCGCGTTAAAGGACCCCAAACGGTCTAAATTTCCGGAGCCCATCATATCGTGGTTTCGGGATGTTAACCACAGACATTATTATTATCAACTTATTCGATCCGCCTTACGGGCTGAAACTTACGAGCATTGTGCGGGGGAGGGGTTACGTAGGAAGATGTAATGTCAGGAACATGATAACATGAATGATTATTGACTGTTAGTGCAGAACACTAAATGTAGAAGAAATCCTCATACGGCCGTAAATAATGGTTTCAACACCCTCTTGGTCGGCATCTTGTCTTTTTTTCGTTCTACAGTGTTATCTCATCTCGACCAGATGAGATTTCGTCCAATTTTTGACTTCGTAAATAATACGTTAGCCACTAAATAAATGAGCCGTAACTGGCTATAATTATTAAAAGGAACTGTTCTACCTGAAATGCATCCGAGGGTCAGTCGTAGACATGTAGTAAATAAACGGCGTGAGGTGCTAAAAGGCAGCAGAAGGCGTTTAATCATCAGCCCGGTATAGCTTAACTTATGAAACAGGAAGATTAATGAACGCAATTAGTGTACGAGATCACAAGGCAGACATGAAGCGACGATTAACCATTTGTCGCACTTGAGTGACTTTTGCAGTTCCGGGGAATGAAACATGCAGCACGATTTTGAACCTATTAGGAGGAATTGATTAAATGAATTCGAAGGAATTGATACCCGTGTAACACGGCCGTTTGAAAGGCCGTCCTACCGATGGTCTAATGACTCAACGGTCAACCGAGGGGCTACCACACGGGGTCTTTTGAAGACCGTCGAGTCAATAGTATATGGTCAATAGTCAACAGAGCACCCCGCAAGTCCGCCAAAGCTTTGAGTGGCCAACGGGTGACAAAAGCAGAAACAGCGCCATGCAATGCTCAGAGTGTGCTGCAGACTACTAGGAAGAAGAAATCTAACAAGTATTCTTTAACAGCAGTACATGACAGCGTTGCGAATTATTTATAGTGCATTTTCGGCACTTCTTTTTTGCTGCATGCATGGAACACAATTAAGGAAAATTTCAACTTCACGAATATTTTAAAACATACTCTTATTTTGGCGATCGCAGGACGCACTTTCCGTGGAACTCTTCCGATGTTGACGAATTCTAGGAAGCAGACGAACAATGTCATGCCGATCACAGTTCATATAACTCGGTTCTAGAAGCTGGTCTACAGTGGTGATTCTAAAACGTTCTACTCTGGCTGCCTTCTCCGAAACGTTGTATTAACAACGTTTCGGAGAAGGCAGCCAGAGTAGAATTTGCCACGGACCCCTCGCAAAACACGATTATACACCGTCAAGGGTTCGAGGTTGATGAAGGCAGGTACGGCGGGTTTCTTTACGGTAGCTGGCTCCCAGCCGTCATCCGCATAGCCATTCTTCGCCAGTGAAGGGACGCGGTAACAGAGATAGAACGAAGATTTATTTACATGATGACAGTAGACAAAACTGCGCAGAGATTCAGCTGAGATACAGCTGTAATTCAGCTGAGATATCAAGTTTATTTACAACAAGGTCTTGGGATTTTATAGCCCGTCGTCTCCTTACACGGAGATCCGAAGAAGGCGGTGACCACTCTTGCCACAAATCAGGTGACGAAGTCTCAGTGATCCATTCACCGGAAAGGGTGCAGAAATCGGGCCACTCGTGAGAAGAAAAGCGTGGGCGAAAATGTCCAATGGTTATCACGAGCGCACCACACAAAGACGCACCCGGCCCACGCCCTCAAGACATCGCAGGGCGAGGAGGTAGGGCCCGGTTGAGGGGGAAAGTTGTGCTGTTCCTGTAAGATGGCCACTGACACGAACGTCAGCAGCGGTCCAAGGCTGCGTTCTGCTGTGTTCCGGAACTTTCTCGAACATAGCTGTCCAGGTGCTCGTTTTCTGAGGACGGCCACAGCGACGCCTTCCCACGCTTCCGATCTGCCGGCGATTCTGTGGCGACCTCGCGTACTAGGCGACAAGAGCCGAGACGAGAGATAGACTTCATGAGAACTGCCACAGCGACGCAGTCTCACGCTGTTCGAACCCGATTCAACAAAGGGTTGTTCGCAAAGCTTCGTCGAGTTCCACGTAACCCTACCACAGCAAACTGCCAGGCCCACCTGCAGGACAGCGTCATGCTTTTCGCTTCCGTCCCGGCGCCGATATCGGGGAGAAAGCCTTCTCACAAACCGGCTCGCCCACAATGGCGTCTGCTAAAACGAACTGCCGGGCCAAACGTAACAATACTCCCTATCATCACATACAACGCTATGCAAGCCAGTGAAACTTCTTGCCGCTGGATTCCGTGCCGACCGGTTGTGCCCTCGCGATCTCTGACGACAGCGCAGCTCTGGCCGACTGAGTTGTTCCTACGCCACCTCCTGACGCCGATCCCCGACGACAGCGTAGCTCTGGCCGACTGGACTCGCCCTACGCCATCTCCTGTCGCCGACAAGAGCTCTCGCCAGTGGTGCCCCGTCCTCGGGCTCATGCAACAGTGTCCTTCCGTCTTGTCTTCTCCTTACTTCCGTCGTTCCCTGTCCCTGCGCCTCGCTCTCTCCTTCCTCTCTCTCTATCTGTTTACCTTTTAAACCCATCCTTTTATTCCCTTCTCTACCCCCCCCCCCCATCCCCCGTGAGCTACTGTTGAAGTGTCCTCCTGCTGAGAGACAATTACGGGGCTCACTTTTCTCTTCTTTCCATTTAAAATCACCCCCCCCCCCCCGTGATCGTGTGTTTAGAAAAAGTCTCTAACGAATTAGAGTATTGGGTACTCTACTATGGGAGGGCAGAAATCTATCCCAAATTCGCCAAATCTTCCATGTACGAACGAATCGGTCGTTCGTACATGTCGGAGGCGAATGCATTTTGCGACCTCCCCATGGTCATGCTAAGCCCACGTGTTGGCTCTGTTATGAACGAACGTTAGCTTCCTCGTGCAGTTGGTATAAAATTAGTTCGGCTTATTCTGCCATTGTAAAGTGCATGACGCACCAAATCACAGACTACTTGGACATGGCAGCACCTGTAGAAACGTGGACATGGCGGCACCTGTAGAAGTAGTTCCCTTCCACCTCGAACAGGCTGGCAGAAAGTCACTTACGGTCACGTGATGAAACATGGCAGCGCCTGTGCGCCGCTGAGGGAAAATAGGTTTCCTATAGGTGCGCGCTTTTACTTAAGAAATATCCATAAGCAGATTGGAGTCATATTTGTGAGTCCAGGTAGCAAGCATTTGAACCACACAGTTTTAGCCCACTTAGCGATCAAATTAAAGGATGTTGATGCGCCTTAAGGATATGCGATATTATTATCCTCATTTTAATGTGGGCCGATATACTGACTGTATAAGAAAGTTCACATTCGTGCATAACCAAAGCCAACACGCAGGCTGAGCATAACTTTAAAGGTAGTCCCCGTTGAGCTTTCGCCAACTGGGCCTCAGGTTTTTCCACGTCGGTTAATTGATTGATATGTGGGGTTTAACGTACCAAAACCACCATATGATTGTGAGAGACGCCGTAGTGGAGGGCTCCGGAAATTTTGACCACCTGGGGTTCGTTAACGCGCCCAAATATGAGCACACGGGCCTACAGCATTTCCGCCTCCATCGAAAATGCAGCCACCGCAGCCGGGATTCGAACCCGCGACCTGCGGGTCAGCATCCAAGTACCTTAGCCACTAGACCACCGTGGCGGGGCTTGCCCGCGTCGGAACTAATATGCATAGCGAATGTAAGTCATAGACAAAAAGTACGGGACGACGCTGCCTGGTAGCTCAATTATTCATGTTGAAATAAGTTGAAACTGTTTAAGTTGCACCGTATCATTTCGTTAAAGGGACACTAGCGCCATATTTGACTGGTCGTTTCGGAGCGCTCTCCTGAGAGAAAGAGAGAGAGAGGCTAATCAAAGGAAAAAGACTCAACCTCTCACGCTCTCACGAAAACGCTCCGCTCCGAAATCGCCTCTTCCTTCTGAAGCAATGGACAGCGTATACGCAACGGCCCGGCGCTAATCCGTATCACACGAACACCAAAAGGCTGCATTCGTATCAGATTTCCACCAAGTCAGAATTCCCCTGACGGACGCAGTTTTCTTCTCGCGTCGGCCGAGAAACGTTTACGCACTGAAAAAAGTATGAATACGAAAATGATGTATTTGTCTTTCTTTGGTTATTGCATTTAATTTTGATGAATTGCATACCTCATCTATGTAAAGAAATGTAGCGTTTAATTTTCATGTAGGCTTTTATGTTTGTAAATGCCTCTCTGTTGCTGCATGGGTGGCATGGCCCAGTATGGGCAATGTTTGCCTTTAGCCGCATCTCCTTGAACACTTTCAGTGATTGTTCTTAATAAACTAATAAAGCTAGAGGGTAGCATCTGATTAGCTTTACACGTTGTGTGCTGGGAACATAAACAATTCATAACGCAATGCACTGTTCCTGCAGGCCAGGCAGCCGTTATAGTTGTCTTGCCACATCTGCGTTCATAAGTAATGTACGCACTTCACAACGGCAAAACAATATGCCGAGCCGAGCTTCAGTGTGTGTTCAGAAATAGTTGTTAACAATTTAGAGTACTTATTAGTCTGCCATAAAAGGGCAAAAAGCCGTTCCGTCTCACACCATGAAGACGGTGTTTAAAAAAAATCGTTTTTAAAATTTAGGAGTATTTGGTACTCTATACTACTGGAGAGCAGGAAGCCGTCCCAGTCTATGTGTTTAGAAAAAAGTTTATTCTATCGTGGGACGCTACAAACGTGAAACGAGCGTCTATACAAGAAGCACAATAACATACATATGACAAAGAATAACATACAAGACACACTTCAACAAAAGTGTCCAAGTACGTAGGATGTCCCTAACCCTTGCTACAAATGACTACATATACCCTACATATATACACTAATCACATTGTGGAGAATGTACATGATATATGAGCAAGACTTGGTCTGTTTGCAAAAAAAAAAAAAAAAACTGCCCGCAGCTTCCCTCGGGGGAACACTGAGGAGGATGCGGAGCATATAATTGGTTAACGGGGTGTTAAAGTGCGACTTACTTGGGTCGATGGCTACATTGGTTAACGTGCTTGTGAAATGGGGTGTTAAATTGCGACTTACTTGGGTCGATGGCTAAATTGGTTAACGTGGTTGTAGGAGGGGGTGTTAAATGAGTGAACACGTACACACGTATGCGAAAGGGCGGCGCTGGTCGAAGGGACGTCGATCATTGTGTTTGTGGATTCGTTGGAATTCATTTCACCGCGACCTTGGACGTCGACGCGCCGTACAAACCATCGGACGAGCGGCAACTGAGCGAGCGAGCGCCGACCTTGAGTATATATACAGCGCGACGGCGCATGCACTGTCAGCTGTCGAATGTTCTCGAAGGAGAAGCGCGCGCGGCACAGATGGCGACGGCGCGACGGCGCATGCGCTGTCAGCTGTCGAATGTTCTCGAAGGAGAAGCGCGCGCGGCACAGATGGTGGGCGACGGCGCGACGGCGCATGCGCGCGCGTCAGCTGTCGAATGTTCGAGAAGCGGTGCGGACGGCGCGGACGGCGCACTACAAGGCGCGAGTATAAGATGCTTCCGCATCTAAAAAAATATTTACAGCATGTACAGAACACAAAGGCTTCATACCATTCCAGTAACAGGGCGCATGCATTTCGACACATCTATATTTCACGACTAACATCACTACGTTACAGTGAAGACATTTGCTCTAATATACATGACAACGTTGGCATAAATGCACACAAGAAATCAATGCGATATCATGATACAATGGTATAACGACACAACAGATGCAATGAAACACGATATGTAACAAATGAAATAATATAAAACAACTCAACGGGCGCTGCTTAGCACCAAGTCGGTCGAAAAGTGAGTCTAAATGAGACTTGGTCTAAATTGCACGTCTGAACGACGACTGTTATCGAAGTCGAACACACACTGCGGCCTCTCTTCCTACTCGGTCATGCTAAGCCTGCATGTTGGTTCTGGTTATGAACCGAGTGTGAGCTTCCTTATACAGTAGTTTATCAGCCCACGTTAAAATGAAGATCAAGCCATTGCATATCCTTAAGGTTCATCAGCATCCTTTATTTGTTCTCTAATAGGGGTAAAACTGTGCGGTTCAAATCAAGCTGAGAGTCTGAGTGAGCCCGGGCGATAATATTTCCACGAGGTTCAGTCCGGGTGAGTCCGGTTGATGAACATTTTCGTGAGCGTGAGTCCCAGTGAGTTCGGCTCAGTAAAATTTCAGCGGGTCTATGAGTCCGAGTGAGTCCTATGCGCAAAATGTATTCCATGAGTGGGTCTGAGAGATCTCTACAATTTTTGCCGACCTTCGGTTGTTACCAACGAAATTTTCAAGCGTCCTAATTTTCCAGCAAATGAAAAAAGCCAGTCAGAAACGCTTGCTTTCTAAAGGAATACTTTTTCTGAAAAGCTCTCTGTGACACGCTATTCAGAAACTTAAGGTTAACAGAGCGAAATGCGGCCACGAACAGTAAACAGATGAGACAACCGCTCCCGTTCCGGACAACCATAAAGATGCACAACCAACTAGCCCAGCCAGCTTCTTGTTAAGTTATTCGGACACATTTATTGTCAAGCATTGGCGTGGCTAGGAGAGGAGTTTCATCCCCCACCCTTAAATTTTATATGTTATTTGTGTAAATGCGCACGCACGCACGAACATATACACAGAATAGTGGCACCTTACCAAAAAAAAAAACATCTGGTTACGTCTTTGCAGCAGGAATTATTCGAGAAATGAACACCAAGGCACCATAGCTAGACATGGGACACCAAGGAATCAGTGAGTATTTGAAGTAGTCAGTAATTCAATTGAATGTAACACAATATATGGTGTTACAACTGCTGCTCTGCATGGGGTGATCAGTAGGTTCGATTGCATCGGCCCGCAACGTATGCTGCGCACCATTGCACAGTAAGTAGGGTGTTGTGTTCGTATGTGTACAGCAATATAGCACAAGCAACTCCGAGTGCTAAGGACAATTATTTTTCATTATTACTTGATATGCAGCTGCAAGCACACAAGGGCAGATTTGTAACAGAGAAAGAGCGTGCCTGACTACGCCCACGTAGAGAAGATGAAAAACACAGGGTCCCGTATGTACGCGCTTAAATAAAACTCCGGTGTTTTTTTTTTCGAAATTCATCCATTTTAAAAACACTTCAAACACGTGTTCCTTTCGGTACCGTGGCGATATGTGTCAAATTTTGCAACCATAAGCCATTTACTTTTTTTAACGGATTTTAAAATTGCCAGCCGATTCTAGAACCACAAATGTAAACGCGGGTCACCCTATGGATGTGACGTAAGGGCCTACTTTTTTTTTCAAAAACCCTGCCTTTCCCAGCAGACGGATGCAGCACGAGCTTTCTTCTACAAGGCGACGACAACTCGAGCACACATGAATTTCGTCAGCTGCACACAGCGTGTTAGTCGTCGTTGACGTCACGTCTTACAATATTGAGTAACGAGGAACTCTATTCGGGGCATGTCAGATGCTTCAGGCGCCCACGGGTGGAAATCAAAAAGTGATGCTTCCACGCACACACAGTAGCTGCAAACATCGCCGAACTTGTCACTGGTAAGTTCAGACGAGCGACACAGCTTGATTGCGCATCGGATGGCATTGCCAATTTGCTTTTCGCGTGTAGGAAGAGGCACATGAGCTATGTTTACACCCTGGTCAGCTGTGGCGGGTATAGCGGATCTCGTGACGTCATCGGCGACATATTCGTGTGACGTCTTCCGATACCCACCATGAATGACGGAGCACCTCCCTGTTTCGGTTTCTGTTTTGCATCGCCGTTTATTGCTTAATTAAAATTACTGACGAGTGCCTGGACAAGACGAACCACCCTAGCGTTTGCAGGACTGTCAATAGTATATGAAAACAGCATTATTTCAGGATGGTCGAAAATGCACCAGAGTTACCCTCTAAGACGACGGGAAAACGAAAGACATCATCTTCTCAGTCGATACAGCGATCCTGCCCCACAATACTCTGAGATCTTCCAGCATTTAACGTCGTTTCCTACTGCCTCCAACATCGGAGGAACCTCACCATGGTTTTGTATTGCCCCCGTGATCAGCGCAATATTGACCAAGACACGAATTCCTCTGATAACGTCAATATGTGACGTTACGTTATGCGACGTCGAGATTATGTCACAAGGACGTCACGAATAACAGCTATATGTAAAGTAATGGTGACGTTATCACATGATGACGACCTCTTACAACAATCGTGTTGGCGCCACCGACGGAAGCCGTGTTGACGTGGAACGCCCGCAAATTTCGGCCTTTGATGAGGCATTAAGGCTTTCGCCATGCTATTAGAGCAGGAAAAGCAGGGACGTTAAGCAGATCCCACCTAAAGAAAGTTGGAAGCTTCTGGGTGGCTTGGACAACCGGAAGAAACGAATAATACAGGCATATCCCGCGTTCTTGGCACAAATTGAAGGCGCAAAAAGCGATCATAGCTCCCAGCGGCTTTGATATGAACAGGAAAACAGCTCCTGTGCATTTAACTTGTCCATTTCACCGTCTACACGACCCACACTGAGTCTGTATATGATCTGTGCAAGGTTGTGCAAGACGGTTGCGACATCCGTATACCAAAAAAGCGAACACTCAATTGTTATTCAAGCAGATGAAACTCTTAACGCTGCTTCTATACTTATTAAAAAAAAGCAAGGGGGGCAAGAAAATTAAGTACAGCGCACGACTTGATTTGAGGTGAACCGACCACCCCCTGACTGCTAATTTGGCGTTTTTGCCACGAGTGCATGGTGAACGGCTCAATCGCGCATGCAAGCAGCGTGCGGAGGTCAAAAAAAAAAAAAAAATGTCGCCACTAGCCGCTACGATCAGGTCAAACGAAATGATTCCTTGCCGTCTTGCGGCACGTGAGGCACATCGTTGACAAGTTTTACCCCGCTTACATCCGAACAGACTGCATTCCTTCGACTGTGTGCAACTGCAGAGATGGGGCCGCATTCGCACTAAGCTACACGATCGTATATACGTGTATACCAGACGTCTGCAATCGGTTGGTTTGTCGGTTGCTAATAATAATTGATGGGGTTGAACGACCCAAAATCGAGATGTGATTAGGATAGTTTAGGAGATGTGAACGCTTTTCTAGAGCGCGGGCTACATCTCTTCAGAAAAATTATAATTCATGAACATGATTGTAATGAAAAAGAAAATAATAAAGAATATGCCTTAAGTTCAACATGCCAGTTACATTAAACTTAACATATAAAAAAAGGCATCTGCGAAAATGATTCATTGGCTGTATTGAACCGAGCAGTCGAGCACGAGTGATAAGCATGCTTAATACCAATTTCAATGGTGAGAAGCTGATCCATGTACAACAGAAGTGTGGCAGTTTGAGATAGTTGGTGTGACATGACGATAGTTATAGCGCGAGAACAGAACGACGACAAAAAGACAAGAAGGACACGAGTTCGAAGTCAGCGCTCGTGTCCTTCTTGCCCCTTTGTCATCGTTCTGTTCTCGCGCTATAACTACCGTCATGTATAAAGGCTGACATAAACTTTGTTTCTCTGTATTCCAGGGCTGAATACGCCAACCTGTTTATTCGAACACCACTTCGGCCACTGGTCGGCGGTCTGCCTGTGCTAGTGATATTCGCTCAGCGTCTGGATCGGCTACAATTTTTTTTTTCGACTTCAGTGCGGCGTAGCACGTTCTTGTGGGCTTCGGCCCCGCTTCAGAATGTGCATGGACTCCTAGAAAAAATCACATAAGCGTGGCCAAACGCACTGCAGTTTACCTTGATTTTAGCAAAAATACGTGTCTACAAAGAAGAAAACGGGGGTGGGGTGGGGGGAAGGAAGGCTGGAGCATGATTTAATTTAACATCGAAGCAATCGCCAGCATTTCATCGTACTAACCCTTATGTATTCTACTCACACGTTGTAGATAAAAAGCGGCGAATATATATATATATATATATATATATATATATATATATATATATATATATAGATATATATATATATATATATATATATATATATATATATATATATATATATATGCGGATATTTTGGACTGGATCGACGCGTTTTCATTGACACCTTGAGAATCAAAACTTTTCGTTCGAACAAATAAAAACAGTAATTAAAAATGTACAGCACCCCGATAATAAAATATTGCGCCCATGTGATGATATCGGAAGCTCGTCGAAGAAGAGAAAACCTTAAAACACGGTGAATGTCGATAGGTCTTTTATTCTTGCTCGCCTTTTATCATCGCCCAATGTAAACGCGCCAGTGCACTGTCAGCAAAGTCACCTACTTTGTTATCTAGCCGTACATTTTGCTATCAACCGTTGAATCATACCGTCTTCCTTTAAATTACATACACATACCGACCCTTCCATGGAAGCCATACGCAACTAATGTGAGCAAGTCTACTACGATCAATCTTAATTTCGATCTATCAGTCCCTCGGCGCTACACAACCTTAAGGTCCCACGCTGCAGCCTTCGCCTTTAGCAAATCGCGGCTTCAGGACACGAGAGATTGCGCAAGTAGGCTTTCCCACGCCCACTATCGTTGACCGATGCGCACATATACACTGCTGCCGATGATTGATAGCGGCGATGGCAGAAATGACTGCACTTCTAGCATCTCTCATTGTCTCACTGAGGTCTGATACTTGATAGGGGTCCACTGTGTACATATACCTGTATCATAACCCTCGCACTCTGAGTACCCAAATGGGGGGGGGGGGGGATAAACAACAAGAGGGAAGGCAGGGAGGTTAACCAGGCACATGCCCGGTTTGCTACCCTACGCTGGGGGAATAGGAAGGGGGCATAAAGATGAGAGAGAGAGAGAGGAAAGAAAAGAGAGAGAGAGAAAAAAAAAAGAGGATTGTCAGTCAATCGGCTGGCGCGTATGCAGCGGTGGCACTACACAAAAGTTAAAGGTGGTCACATAGGCCTGTAGTCCTCTCGTTTTAATGCATGTGCTCCCACCAGGACAGCAGCCAGGAGGTGTTCTTTTTTTCGGGTGAGGGCAGTTTGCTAAAGACATTAACTACAATATACTTTAATGTAAGTTTTCGGAGAATAGTTCGTCAGTTTAAACCATGTCCCTTTACTTTCCCTTGAACGATGGCGAGTTTCGCTCGAGTTGACCGCAACACAGGCGACCGGGAGCAACGCTCCGGTTTGATTGATCCACTCATTGCTCCTCCGACAACGGGAGCCATTCTTGTCGACGTATGTCGTCGACCTGTCTCACACAGCGATAAATTGTCGCATTATTGAGGAAATACGACAGCTGACGAGCGTCGGACGACGCACCGCCGCAGTCAACTTCGCACGCAATGCGTGTCTTTCGTGTCTTTCGTGTCCTTCTTGTCTCTGTGTCGTCGTTTTGTTCTCGCGCAATAACTATCGTCATGCTCGTGGAGAGGTTTGTTTTCTTTGTGGCTGACGTCAGAAGGAGAGAGAGAGAGCAGCTTTCTCCTGACCGAATGCGCCAGCGCCGAGGACGTTGGGCGTGGCCCGCGGCCCGGGCACTCGGAGTTTACGCGCGGCGGAGGAAAGCCAAGACGCTGGGTAAAGAACCCCAGGTGGTCGAAATTTCCGGAGCCCTCCACTACGGCGTCTCTCATAATCAAACGGTGTTTTTGGAACGTTAAACCCCACATATCAATCAATCAAGAACCCGCGAAGGTTGACAAACCCGGAACGAGGGGTTCGACACAGTGCGGTGTCTCAGCCGCATTATCGAGTGTGATGCGGTGCGAAATCGAATGTCTTTACGGGGTAAATTTTTCTCGTCAACATTGCTATTTAAATTTTATTTTATTAAAATATCTAGCTGTCGATAACTTGATGTGTGTAATATATTTCATTTTCAATTTACCGTGGCTCAACTACGCGATTTATCGTTCATATTACTTCGCTAAGAGAGGAATTAAAAAAAAAAAACTTCTTGAACCCCCGTACCGATCGATAGCGTACCTGTCACAGCAGGTCACCCCATTTCGTAAAAGGAACGGGCCTAACACATCAAACCGGCCGAGTTAGCACGCTCCCAGACAGCACTTCAAGGCTGCGCGAAACAGCGTGAGCAAACAAGAGGAAACCGGCAGCAGTTGTCACAGCAACAGAAACAACAACGGAGCGGCAACTTCGGGGCTCGCGCTGTCACACGCCCAATGACGCACGTGTTCCCAAGAGTCGGTCAACGTGTGTTGGGTATTTAGGCAACCACGTACTACACCACCCATACGGCATCTCGACGCGGCCAACGAGCGTGTGCACACTTTTCACGGTGATGACTCAGTCAGCAGGAGCGACTTCGAAGGCTGATTGGCACGCACCACCAAACAAACAAACGTTTTGTGTAGACAAGAAGTACTTCACTACGCGAACTCATCGCAGGCGCAGACACCGTACAAGCGAATCTTCCCAACAATCATTCCTTGGTCGGCCGGAGCAAACTTCGAAGCGCCATTCGCACCTGCCGTTAAGGGAATTCGCCTTCGAAACCCAACTCCTTGGCAGATGCGGATTGCTCTTGACGGAGGCTCGCGCCGCGGAGAGAACGGGGGCGAGAGTTCCCGACCCCCACCTCCTTTTGTTAGGAGGCGGTCGTGGGGTTCATTGCCATCAGCCACGGCTGCTCCAAGGCGGCGCAGGAAGTCGAGAAAGACGCTCGTCGTAGCAGCAGCAGCAACAGTAGGCACGGAATCGCCGAAGCTGTTGAACAGACTTCGCAGCACGGACAAGAAACTGACAGCGTTTTTTTCCTGAACACTTTTTGAACACGTTTCCGACCTCGAACCCAAATTTTCTTTCGCGCGATCGCACAGGTTAGCTTTGAACGAACCACAAAGTTAGCTTCATTTTTTTATCATATATTTTTTGGTTTCTTACGTGACGTCCTGAGTCTTCCGTCACTAGGTTTCCTCGCTCAGACTTTTTATTAGATCAAGTGGACCGGTGTTGTAACTCTAGTCTTCCTAAACATGTACCTGCTTTTAAAAAAATGATTTAGCAAAATTTTCGTGTTTTTTTCGCACCTACCGCTGCAGAACAGACAAACAACCAGAAAAGAAAACCCAAACGCACTCGCAGATGCATACGGTAATCCGTTCACGTGCAGTCAAGTCCGCGCCAACTCCTGCGCGGAGACGATGTCCACACACTCGTCAACTCCTTGAGGAAAGAGAAAAGAAATCTCCATCGCGCCGTTTCTACTGATGGTAAGTTGAAAACGGAACGATTCCTATCTGCGAACGCTAACGTAACATCGGTTAGCGAAACAACGAGCAGATAACTTGCCTTTGCGATGGGCTTTCCAAGCGATGTGATGTCAATCATAATGTTGCGGGGCAAATCCAACTTGTGTTCCGTGTGTGGCGCAGGCTCCCGCGAGCGATCGTTCGACGAACGCACAATGCAAAACAAGGTGATCGGAACGAACTTCTCCTCAACACTTCGGCAAAGCCAGCGAGAGCAGCATGCGATTTTTCCTCGCACCGGGATACACAAACGACACAAAGTGCACTCAAAACGGCTCAAACAACTTCTGCTAGCGGGTGTGGTGTCTGCTTTTGAGATGTGGCCGCCTTGCGGTGGAAAAAGAAAGCTTTTGTATTGAGAAATACAAGGAGTCAGTTTTTACATTATAAATAAAAACTTTTTTCTAAAGTGTTTTTTAAAAATTGTATTTGAGAAGTAATAAGACGCATAGTTCATTTGTTTAACTTGCAATGTTTTTATTATGGCGGCTATGACGTCTTCTATTGCAAATGTTTTACGCTTTCTGCAAATAAAAGCATGGCCTCTGAAACTTAAAACGAAACCTAAAAAAAAACTTGGGTTTTTCAATAAAACTAACATTTATTTTTATAAAACGCATCGTACAGAAGCACGAAAACAAATTTGAGAGGGTTTTTTTTTTACATTACCAGGCGTATTGCAACAAAAAATTACCACAACAAAACTTTTTAACGGTATAAAGCATAGCCTTTGAGACATGTTTTAAAACTCAACGGAAAAGTCACTTGACGTTAGTTTGCAATGGTTTAATTATTGATAAGTTAATCTGCATAACATATTAGCCTTTATAAAAGTTTGAAAAGTTTATTGAAAGTACTTGACTCGCGATTCTTAAAACTAGTACAAATAAAGGCTTTAGAAAATATGGTTTCGTTTTATTTGCGGTAGATGGCGCCACCACACTCGGCGCGCTCTTCACAAAAGTTTTTGCGTCTCGACATTCCTCACCCCCTGGCGGACATGTGGGTTACTACGGTCCCGCGTAGGAATTTTGAACAATCCGGCCGAAAGGTGTTCGATCATGGTTATGGAGGTATTGGCGGAATGCTGGGCGCGATAAATGACGACTCCTCTTGGTCCCAGCTCTGGATTACCGGCATGAACGCGTTGTCGGCCGTTCGGGAGGCGAGCGAACGACGGTGACCGGTCGTTTTCTTCGGAGAAGCCAACTCGTTCGGTGCGGCGGAGAGCAACTTGCGTGGCGGCAGCGGTGAACTTCTCAGCCAAGGGGGCCGCCCGCTTGGCCCCGCTTCGTCGAGGAAAAAAAAAAGCGCTCCCTCCCGTGTGGCTGCCTGTTCGTTTACTTCGGCTGCCTTCCATCCATGGAACGCTGGTGAACTCGCCAGTGTGTTTGTAGTGATCGCGCGCTTGTCACCACCCTGTGTGCGCGTTCCGTGAATTCCGGGAGGCGGAAGTCACTCCGCAAGGCGTCCCGAAAGCAACTCTTGATTGGACGGCATTCCATGATAACAGGTATGTATGTCATGCGGCAGTATTCGGTACGCCGCCGCTTCGAATACGCATGCTTGTTCAAGCGGTACCCGTAGTTCCCATATAGTACAAAAATTGTGTTTTTTTGTCCCTAGAGACGGAAGATTTTGTGTTTAGGTAAGGATTCTGTCTCGTCCATCCCTACATATGTGCCTTCACCTACCATTGAAGCACCGCGTGGATGCTTTACAGTTTATTTACGAGGATCGTGTCATCTGCCATTTTAGCCTACGCGGACTAATTGACAGGTTTTAACTAGCAATACAGGTAGCGCAGTTTCTACGACTCCTTTCGTGGCTCGAAGCGTTTCTCGGAACGATGCCGCAGCGATGCTCGCAAAGGGAGCAGTCATCTATGCAGTCATCGCTTCGAGGTTCGGCCGTAGTGCTCATTTTTGCCACCAGGTGCGGTGAAGCGTGCGGCTCTTTTTTTTTTCCTTCGCCTGTTGGGTTCGTCTTTTGACACTTGTTGCGTCATGACGGGTCGTGGATGTTGTTCACCGAAGAGAAATGAACACGCGGACCGTGCCTCTCCATTTCACGAAGATTCCGGGGCGCATCCCGGATCTAAAAGCGACCGCTTGTCAGAGCAAAATACACAGCGCTAACGATGCCAGTACCACGTCGGCTGGTGTTTATTGGCCGACTGTGAAAAGAATTAGGTACTTATAAGGCGATGCACGTTCAGGCCATCATATCAGGAAGGATGTTCGCTTGTTCAACTTTGGGGCTGTAAGTGCTCTCTTGGAACGCGTATCTTTATCAGGGTAACCCATTAAGCTTAACCACGTGTTAAAACTTTGAAACAATGTTAGGACAAGAAAGTCTGTTGAGGACATGTTCATTTCTTCGACTCTGCAGGTGAAATGTGTTTCACGGATGGGTTTTTACATATCTTCCGCACCAGGTGATAAATATGTGAGGAATTGCTTTGGTGAATGCAATAATGTCACTTCGCTGCATTGTCACCTCGCTAATGTCACTTCGCTGCATCTACAGGAGTAGCCTTCGTGCTTCTCTTTTCATTACCATTTCATTTTCGTTAGCAGTAATGCTTACGAGGCTGCAGGAATGTGGTGCGAAGCTTTTCTCCGCCAACGTAGCCCCATTTTGTTCCGTACATGAACATGTCGTTCCTGCGTAATGGTCTATATTTGGTCGCAGTAACGACAAGCTTGTTACGTGTGGTTCCTCTTAATAAGAGGGAATGATGCCCGACTTCCTTAGTGCTTTCCGCAAATAGCACAATTATAAATTTGCGTCCCAGTACGGCTATTTACTATACATAGTTCAATACTAGGCTGTTGTCACGGACTTTTTCTCACCATAACTAGCAATAAAAAGGATGGTTTAGCTGCATGGAACAACGAAATTCGTTGATCGGATCATGCATGATTAGGTGAACGGATTTGATGTTTGAATTTCACATTAATTTGACGTCAGTGCGTGCACTAACCGGAATTTGACGGGTATGCACTAGACGTCATTTGCGAGGATCGCTAGCGTCGGTGTCGCCATTTTAGAGGTCCGCGTGCTCGCCACACGCGCAAAAAAAAAAAAAAAAACTCGCCGCACGTGCTGTGTCCGAGATCCATGCGGCAACTTGGATGTCTAGTAACCTCTGGACACGGTGTTAGATACAAAAAAAAAAGCTTGTATCTTACACCGTGCCTCTGGAACACGTCATGCATGCCAAAGCACGGACAGCGGGACAGAACGTACGAATGGACATTCAAAATGGCGTGGTTATAGTGTTGCCCCCTTGCGGATCAAGACTCAGTGCATATTCGGTGATCAGGCCGTGTCTTTGGTAACATATGTGCCTGGTGTCACGCATGCATTTTAGCTTCGCAGTAAGCCTCCTGTAGGCAGTACTGAGAACTTGAAGGGCCGGTGCCAATCAGGAATGCTGGAACGTTTGCAAGCTCCATGCAGTTGTGGATCGGGAAGCCATTGAATCGATACCGGGTGCATGTACATAGCCATCGCAACATGAATTGCAGTGCAAACGAGTGTTTGGGATAGCGATGCGCGGTAATACAGGACGCAGAACCGACAACTGGTGTATGTTGAGAGTGAAGAATGAAGAAACGAAGTTCGGGATAAACATTTAATAAATCTGCAGGCATAGAAAGGGTCGGAGACCCTTGTTCCCAATGGCAACACGCATGGCAAGCAATCAGGTGACGATAATGGCTGTGCTGATGTAGCGGGGTTGTCGCGGAGAAGTCTTTGTGACGTCATTGTGGCAGACTCAAATAGGTCTGGTGTAGTCCTATGGTCCTCCAGAAGCCCACTATTGCGTTTTTGCTCGTTAAAATGGACCCACACTACACGATGGACCGCTGTTACAATGATGATGCTAAGCACAGATGAATGTCACTGGTGATGAAGGGCTGTGCACCAATGAAGTGGCCGAACGTAATTCGCGCACGCACACCGATGAAGCCTAATTCGCGAACGAACATTGCTTACTGTCCGCAAAAAAAAAAGAAAAAGGCATGCTTTGTGCATGTTACTGTTCACGTCGCTATTTTATGGGGCACTACTGTAGTGATGCCTTGAAGACAAATGGTCAGAAAACGTTGCAGTTTGAAAGAAATCTTTCCTAATGGACCATACACCGGTTATATCTGGAGGATATTTGGTTCCAGCATGTCGATGCCGATCCCAAAAATCACTAAACTCCGTATGCCGATTCTGAAATAAAGTTTTTCTTTCAAGGTTACGTTTGAAGACATAGTTACCGCTAGGGGTGCCTCACGGAAACACTGCCTGTGTAGCTCACGAACACTCCTAAGAAAAAAAAAGAAAAACGGAGCGAAGGGAATCATGTGAGGGTCGCTATAGTTGCGAGTCTCGCGGACCGCGTGTTAGGTCCCTGCCTTAAAAAAATACGGAGCCGCGACACAACCGTCCTTTTTATTTATTTCTATTTCATTACCCTCGCCCCCCCCCCTCTCTCTCTGTCGTATACAAACATATACGAAGAAAAACAAAGACGACAAACATTCGTTGCCTGAGTTCACTTACGCACAAATTGAGATTTTACGCGATCTGTATAGACACTGCCATCCAACTCATGTTAATATGTATCGGTTCGTCTAGCCAGTAATATTCTCTAATTTCAATGACGTAATAGCAAAGAATTCGCTCAATATAGGCATCTCTCAAGAACAGTGTTTTTCAAGCACCAATGTGAAGGTGGTGAAGGCAGTGCGCTGCTATGGGGGCAGCTTCTGCTGAACTCTTTAGGATGCCGAGGACTACGGACTGCGTTGTTAATTGTTTCCAGAACTCTTTGGCTGAACACTTCAACCCGAACCAGGAAGGACCACAGATAATCGATGAAACAAGCGCTGGCGGGGTGTGGTCTGTTCTGGTTTACGCTGAAGTTTTCGCCTTAAAGTCTATGTGCCAAGAAAAGTATTACTGAAGCTTCAGATGTCCGATATCAGCCATGGATGGCTGGATGGTTACATCTTGCCTGGGTGGCTGCAAATGGCGGGATTGACCGTGGCAAGGGAGTGGTATTTCGGGCATCGTTGCATTCCACCATAATGCAAAATTGAAAAGGGGAAATGCAAAAGCGATATTTGGAGTCAGTCATAGATATAGACCATAGCAGACCCGACCAATCAGAGTTTAGTAAATGGCGGAATTTGGCGTTAGCGTTCATTTGGAGCGAATTTTTAGCAACAATTTATCTGCGTGCTGCAAAACCGTATACGGAGTGATTTCAGTTCTGTTACACGTGACACGCCTTTATGTGAGTGTCTTGTTGGCGTTTCACTTCTGGCTGGAGTTACGTTCACCTTACGCTGAATTCGCGTTGGCTCGTGGACACGTGTATTGTGGGCACAATCACTGCAAGAACCGCGGTTGGAAATGATCGAAATGAATCGGTGGTCGTGCACAGCAGTAGTACAAAACTATGAAGAGTTCGGCGACCACACCCGACGACCCTCAGTTGTTGCTGAAGGCGACCTCTTGGACGCGTGCTGTGACCCGTACTTGTCGTCCGGAGAAGGGATGACCAGCAAGTTCTCCCAGTTTTTCGAACCTTCGAGCTTCTATTGTTCTTTGAGTGGGGGGTCTTCAAGGCAGTCGCGAATTGTTTGTTGCATCGTGGTTTTTTGCACACATGTTGAGATATCAGGTTTGGATCCATCGGCGGTGATGTTGGGCCTTCTGAGCAATTCGGAAGGGCATTGGGTTTGGAGTTGCCTTCATCCAGCTTCGTGAGATGATTGTAGCGCTTGTCTTTCTAGACTAAAGTGCTGAGTGATTCGCTGGTAGCTGTAGATCAATTGGCGGAGCCTTGAACAACGACTCAAGCCTGAACATATAGTGGTTGCAAAACATTTCTCAGCACAACAAAGACATAGTTTTGGTTTTGTTGACGTTCAGTCATTTCTTCATTCCTGCCGGCCTGTCCTCTTCGTCTCACGTACCGCCTCGTGTTCATCTGCCTACACGCACAATGGCGTACGCGTCTGTGCGTGCTGTTTCGGGTGGTTGCCGTGCAGTTGCAGTGGCGAAAGGTCGTCACCGTGGGAACACGGTCGCACGGTCTACATTTTCCAGCGTCAACAAACGACTGACCGTGCGCCACCCCGAGGTTCTGCTGCTGGCAACCGTGAAACCCGCGCGCTGCGGCGAAGCAGTTCCTCCGGGAGGGCGGAAAAGAAATTGTTACTCGCGGTTCTTCGCTCGCGCAGCTGAGGTGATCAGTCGCGATCACGGCGGCGTTTGCGATCTCGCGCCAAGACGTGCGGCTACGGGGAAGGCAGGCGGGCGATAAGAGAGGAAGAGGCTACGGCTGGAGAGGAGGGTCCCTCCTCACGACGCGCTCATTACGATCAGACCCCTCACGAACCAAGGGGGGGGGGGGGGGAGGACAGACTTTGACGGGCCGAGGCGGAACGGGCATCGTATTTCATGGCTTGGGCCGCCTGCCTGCCCCCCCCCCCCCTCCCCCATTCGCGCGCCACAATGGTAGAAGGAGGTGAGTCGAGGTCCCGGCGCCTCGACCGAGAGTCACGTCGGGTCCATCATTACCAGCGCCACGCTCTCCACCCTCGCCGCACGATTCCGCATCGCATGCGATGGAGTCGCAATACTCAGACGGCGCCAGAGCCGATGGAGGCCGCTTCCCTCTCTCTCTCTCCTCAGCATCGCCGGTACGTCTCTCCGACTCGAATAAGGTGAAGTCTTCCACTCTGCCGTCGCTGCGGCTGCTTGCCCACCTTGGTGCGTATACCTTCAGCGCTAACCTAACCTAACATGTTTGCAAATGGTTCCTGATTTATAGAGCTGGCGCCGAAAAGAGCCTTCCCGGTTCGCAGTGACTTCGGAGTGACAGCAGCGATGCACCCATCGTTTTTTTTTTTTCCTTCCGTTTGGTGTTCTTGTTTTACGCCAGAAAAAAAAAATACACATGCATATATGCTAGCCCGGTGTGCCTTTCACTCTTGTCTCGGTGAAGCGCTGTCCGGAAGGAGTTGTGTCACACACCTCTTCTTACGCTTTTATTTCTGTGTTACCGAGGGCGAGCAAAAGGAGTCCCCCGCTTCGATGGAGCGCAAAAGATGGCCTTGACGAAGGTTGGTTGTGCATGCGTGCTCGTGAGCGTTGTCGGGAGGAATAACGTCTCTGCAAACAGTCTATGTACTCGATGATCGGAGGCAAAAACTAGCACGGGGTAGAAGACCCAGTTTCTCGCAGCGCTCAAACGATGACCGGCTGAAAAGTAGGTAGAAGGCCTTCGCAGTGAACTGAAGTACCAGCAGCTATGCGATTGGCCTCACGTTACATGTTTGAGAGGTACCGATACTAGACTCACGTATATATATATATATATATATATATATATATATATATATATATATATATATATATATATATATATATATATATATATATATATATGTCGCCCAAGTCATCTTTGTTTCTGAACGACATTGAAAGTTGCAGCCGTTTTGCTTGTTCTGGCAGTCGGCTGTGTTAAGTCCTCAAAGACGCCATGAAAGTGGCTCTTAATAAGTCATTTCCTGGTGGCTCTTCGGTGTATTGAATGATCCGTTGAAGTCCGGGAACATCTGTATTGTAGTATATGCTATCTTGAAGAGCTTTCGCGAGCTCTCAAGACGTCACGTGGTCTGGACCCTGTAAGCTCGAAATAGTCCGGTACGTACACTTGAGTTTCGAGCAATCAAAGCAAATGAAGTGCTGAAGACTTGTGAGGCCTGCGTCGCGCATCCTTACTTGTCCGGGTCGATTCGGCTCGCACGACAGGGATTGTGTTACTGTCGTGCTTTCGCTACACACTTTTATATAGCGAGTTGGTGCGAACATGTTATTGTAGGGCAAAACTCGAATGAAAACTGTAAGAAGCCGACTTTCTGCCTCCGAGTGTTCCTGTTCTAGGTTTGCGTATCATGTCGCTTTTTCTTCCAGTGAAACGGAGGATGACAGAAGTGAAGATGTGTTCTTTAAATGGGTCCTGTCGCCTTTCTTGTCCCGTCTGCCCGCGCTGTTTTTTTTTTTTTTACGATGGGGTGAACGTATTAGAAATCGATTTATTGCATGAAGAAGGTATCCCAAATGTAGCTGTGTAAAACTAGCTTAGAAGAACAAGTGCTGAAGCATTACTTAGAGGCCTTCAATAGACGCCAGGGACAGGAAAACGTTATCAGTTGTCCGGAAGGACGTGCCTATTGCGAGAAGGACCACGAACTTCGCTACAAGTCTAGTCGTTGCAGCGATACGTCCGTGCAGCACAGCGAGGAAAGCACAGGTATGCTGCTAGTTTAGTTGCAGAGTACCGCCAAATTGCCCGTTCCCTGTTGTGTGCTGTCCTCTGTCAAGCACTCAGTGAAACTGCGAAGTCAGTGGGTTTTTTCGGGGTAACGTTTTGAAGTCGGAACTCCGAAGCCGGATTTCAGCAATGGAAATATGAGCTAGCTCATACTGAGGACGATTCACTGCTTCGACAAGGTGGACGAGCCCTCCTCGCTCAACCTGAAGTTTCTCGGTGTTCATGAAAGGAAAAACCGAGAGCTATGGCGCCGTCATCTTCACTTCATTAGGGTGAAGTGACCTCTTGAACGCGACGTTGTAGCGTTGAGTAATGGTAAAACTCAGCGGGTGACTTTGGCACCAATGTAGTATACGTGTAAATAAAATATCTTTCTCTTTTATTGCGATAGCAATTATATGGACACTCTCGCCTGGATTTCGCCGTCGGCGTCGATGTCATGCACCATATATGTATACGTATCTATATATAGGAAAACGCAAGAAAGAAAAAAAAAATTCCATGCCCCGCTGCGGTGGTCTAGGGCTAAGGTACTCGGCTACTGACCCACAGGTAGCGAGATCGAATCCCGGCAGTGGCTGTTGCATTTACGATGGAGGCGCAAATGTTGTAGGCTTGTGTGCTCATATTTGGATGCACGTTAAAGAACCACAGGTGGTCGAAATTTCCGGAGTCCTCCACTACGGCGTCGCTCATAATTGTATGGCGGTTTTGGGACGTTCAACCCCACATATCTATCAATGAATCAATCAATCAAGAAAATCTCCCCCCCCCCCCCAAAAAAAAAAGACTCTGGCGCGCGAAATCGAACGTGGGACCTCCGCGTCGTGAATGCGAGGCGTTAACCGCTGAATAACCACTGAATAGCTTGCCGTTTGAACGGCAAGCTATTCATATCTACGACTTACCGCTGTTGGCGGGCATCTCAGGGGGTAAGTGTTTTCAGCATTATCAGCGAGATGGCGCAGTGAGCGCACGGCGGCTCTCATTTTGCCCGCGTCCTTTGACGTCATCTCATCTTGCCCGCGTCCTTTGAAGAAGGACACTGTCCTTCTTGTCTCTGTGTCGTCGTTTTGTTCTCGCGTTATAACTATCGTCATGCCATACCAACTAGCCCAAGCTGCCACACTTCTTTGAGAGGGCGGGGTGCGTCTGTGTGAGCGTGTGGTATGTACGCGTGCAAAAAAAAAAGAAAGATATTGGGGAAGATTTGCCCCCCTCCCCTGTTGGCTGCGCCACTGATACATACGTAGTAAACACACGCGCGCACACACACGCACAGTAGAGTTTCCTCCGGACGGGTCCTCCGTAATTCCAGGGTGCAGGCTGCATCTAGACCATAGCAGGAGCGCGTGCTTTTGAGCACTGCCGCGCGTCCCCATAGCGAGCAGCAGCGACTGGACCGGCCTGCTGCTGGACGTCCCTCTCGGTGTGGCAGAGGAGAGGGAAGCCCGAGGAATGCCACTGCCAAGCTGCTTGCTGTCGTCCGGCCCGTGCTGCAGCAGCCACTCCCAAGGCCTGCTCGGCCGCTGCCTTGTCGAAATCGATCAGCGGAAGAGCGCCACTTTGTTTACCGCCCGCAGGACGACGACGCTGCTGCCCCCCTCGGCCGCTGCTCAATCTCCCGGCGCTGTCCCCGCGAGGAACTTGGCTGCAGGGAACACCCGAGTCGGAGGAGGGCGCCATCACATTTGGGAGTGTCTCGCTGCTGCCGCTTGCACGCGTTGATGACACCGCGGTGGCTTGGAACGCCGCCTTTCCCTGGGTGGGATCTCGGTGTCAGCGAGAAACATAAGTGTTCGACAAGAGGGCGGATCCCGCGGCCGAGCGTGTCACAACCGCGGCCGAAGCGTCACTCGGGAGCCGCATGGAACGCCGGGCGCCGGTGCATGCGCTGCTCTGTATTCGGCAGTTGCAAAATCGCGCTGTTTACCAATTGCTGAACGGGCCCGTTCGAAAGTGGCGTGAAGCATCTTTCCTTTATTGAGATGATTTTGGGAGTTCTTGGCGCACAAATAACGCCCTGGCTATACTCCTTGGCCCTTTAGAGATTTCGAGTTTCCGACCATAAGAAAGCCACAGCACATAAATGTGCAACTTCCTTTTGCATGTCTTGGCGCGATGTTTACAGGAAAATATATGCTATAGTGCCACTACGTGCCGTATCCGCATACATTATGCCACAGTCTGATAATATAAGCCAATCTTCCTCGATTGCGATTTCTGAAACAAATAACGTTTTTGTATGCGTGCGCGCGCGCGTATATGCCTGTGTGTGTTGTCGGCCGCGTTTCTGTTTTTTTAGCTTTCTAGCTCTGCCGTGTCATTGCCACCAAATCGAAACAAGGAAATTTCGCGTGGCCAAGGAGTTGTACAGTTGGATTCTATAGTCGGGATGTATAGGGTACGCCATTTACAGGAGCAAGCCGATACTCCCGGAAGCAAGTGCATCAAACTGTATCGCTGCTCCACCGTTGGTTTGATTTCGCTTAAAGGAGTATCGAGGTAGAAAGTAGTAAGAAGAGGAAAGGCGGGGAGGTTATTCGGTAGCAAGGTGGACGGCTGGGCTCCTTGGTATACGGTTCCACTTCTTGTCCTGTCTGTTCGCGCTGCTTTAAATAACAGGGAGGTAAACCAGACGAGCGCTCGGTTTTCCCTGCACTGGGGATAATCGATAGGGAATGAAAGATTCCTATCTTTCATTCCCTATTGCATCGTTTGGTCGAGCACACGAAGTGCGGAAGCATTTATACCCTTCTGCATTGGTGTTAGGGTGGCGTAAATGTTCCTTTTGTTGCTTCGGTCAAGATACCTGACGCATCGACTGCATGCTGCCCTTCCGATGCGTTATACTACTACTACCACTACTACTACTACTACTACTACTACTACTACTACTACTACCATGGTTCAGGCGGAGCAGCGAGAGCGGAAGCTGTTTGTTTTGCTCTGCACGAAATTTGCAAAAATTGTGCGCGCTCCGAAGTCGATATGTTGAATTCGCAAGCCCACAAAACGCTCCGGGTGCTGGCAACACTGGTCTAAAAAACAAACATGGCTGCGCCTAACGGTGTCAACGCGGCACTTTCGCTATAGTGCTTTCGCTTGGCGCTGAGCTGAAGTTTTCTTGATTTGGGCGTCGGATTGCATCGTTTCGTCGAATGCGAAAAAGATGCTGGCCGCGGAACGCCTCATTCTCATCGAAATAAAAGATTTCGCTGGCAAAACCGCGGAAATAGTGGCGCTGTGCGCTCAAACATCGAGCCTCCTCTGCGAGCCTCTTTCAACTTCAAGTTGAAAAACTCTCCTAACGCGAGCCTGAGGTTATAAAGAAGGCAACTGCTCATGTGTAGCGGGCCTCTCTGAAAGGTGTTAGCACTTTTCTTTGCACCGCTACACTGCTACAGGCAAGGCCTTTACAGTGTTCGAGGTAACTATACGCTGCGACTCATGCTGCCGATTGCATGTATCCCATTGAGTTCCAGTGTGTCCTGGAAAGCGTAATACGCATACCGTTCGCTTGATTACAGAACGAAGCTATGCCTGGGCCAGTGTATCTTGAGATTAGGCAAATGGTAGTTCCGATTGTAATAGAAGTGCTCTTTTCGTTCGCCGAGCAACGTGATCATTTCTCTAATAATTAAATAAGGTCGCGTGCTCCCGCACACTCGCTTGTGAGACTTGGCAGTAGGTCATATTCAACGCAGATATGTGCACGCACCACGCTAGGAATGCAATGCGCGCACACACACACACACACACACACACACATATATATATATATATATATATATATATATATATATATATATATATATATATATATATATATATATATATATATATATATATATATATATATATATATATATATATATATATATATATACGCGAGCTACGCAAGCGCGACCTTTTCGCGCTCGTCTGTATGCGTGTATATACACATATGCAAAATCAAAAGTGTTAGGAAGAAAAGGATTACAGCAGCTTAATTTGAGAATTGATAGCACTACACGACTTCCGCAGAAAAAAAAAGCATACGCGAAAAATACAGTGCCACAGCTAATGCATCAAAATTGCTAACGCGCCTGCTTATACAGAGGAAACTATACTCTGCGCTCATAGGGAAGCCCGAATATTGATGAGAATGTGCACACGATAAGTCATGGTGTGCTCACCGAAGAGAATTAACCCGTAGCGGGTGAATCGATTGGAACAAACCCCCGTTTGCAGGCCGCTGGCTAACGATTTCCTATGGCAGCGTGGTCTTCGAAGTTTCGAAGATAATAATTGAAAGGCATCAATATGCGTAAATAAAATTTTTTGTATGTGCTGTGATATTGCCTATTGAACGCAACATCACAGAATGCAGGGAAGACGCACACATTTGTTTGTTCTTTTTCGCGCGCGCTTGTGTGTGTGTGTGCGTGTGTGTGTGTGTGTGTGTGTGTGTGTGTGTGTGTGTGTGTGTGTGTGTGTGTGGTGTGTGTGTCACAAACGATGCATCCTGCTTTGTTCACTCAAAACTCGCTCTGGTGCACTGTAAACATACGTGCCGGCAGACGCGAGAAGATGCGACAAAACACGCGCAAGCATCGTCGTTTCATCGTGCCTGCTCGCTGCGAGCCATTTGCACGATGACAGACCAACAGGCTCATCCCATCGGCATCCTCGTCGCATTCTTCTCGGCGACAGCTTCCTCGGATGACGTGCAGTCGGAGAGAGGGAGAGTGCTGCAAAGAAAAGGAGGCGCGCGTGTCTGAGCGCACCTCGACGATTTATGGAGTTTTGCCGAACAGATACTCGGCACTATTTTTCACCCTCCTCCGCGCGGGGACACATTTGTTTCACCTGAACAGCGGAGCCCCCTTACTCTCTCCATCGTTCTCTAGATTTGCTAGTTCTTTTTGTTTGTTTGTTTTTTTCGTTAAAACATGGCGTGCATCCTCGAGTCGCTCCAAGTGGGCCACCACCGCGGCAGCTTGTCCTCCGCTGCCAGTGCCACCTCGAGGAGAGTGCATGTTACGCGCGTATATAGGCCCACGAAAGAATGCGGTTTCACAGAAGAGCCCTTTTCGTAGGCAACAGTGCTCGGGACGACCAAACAAGCGGGCAGAAAGGGACACAATAATGAACCCGCCTGGAAACAAATGGCGGCACCTCCCTTTCTGGTTCTCGTATCAGCTGTTTGCTCTTCCCCCTCCTCCTTCCGGAGACCTGCGCGGAAGAAAAATCTCTGCGGATGCGCAGGAAAACGGTTAGAAAGAAACAAAGAAAATGGGAAGCGAAGCAGAAAATCAATTCTCTTCTGGCGACCCGGCGATGAAAAACACTAATGAGTTCGAGGAGAGCGACCCGCGGTGTGCCGGGTTGATTGCGAAGCGGCGCGCGCGGCTTTCATTCGAGAAGCGCTGATGACGTTGTGTTTGCTGATAGAACGCAGGCGTCTGATGCAAAAAGAGAGGATGCGCACCTCTGCGGTTGTCCAGTGGTACCGGTATTCCTGTGTGTATACGTATACATCCACGCTGTTTATCATGTTATGGCGCTGGTTATATATGTGACGCAGCTTTTCATTCGGCTGATAACGCGTGACGGCCGATCGTATGTATAGATGGCCGTGCGGTTCAGCTGAAGGTGGCGGCGGCCCCGAATCGTACTTCGGTTCGGAGTCGGGGACGTTTTAAAAGCGAGCGCATTTATTTCGCGCGCTCACCCCCCCCCCCCCCCCCACACGCCCAACTGGCTGCTATTTCGCTCGGCTAGCCGTCCGAGCCGTGTTGTTATAGCATGGCTGCGGGTTAGAATGCAAAGAAAGTTGTTGGTCGTAGCTGGACTCCGCGATCGTCGTAAGGGTGTTCTGCCTCTACAACATGAGGGAATTGTGTTAACAGAGTGAATAATAATAATAATAATAATAATAATAATAATAATAATATATTATTATATATTATTATTATATATTATTATTATTATTATTATTATTATTAATATTATTATTATTATATTATTATTATTATTATTATTATTATTATTATTATTATTATTATTATTATTATTATTATTATTATTATTATTATTATTATTATTGTCGTGAGGCTGTCTTGACAGGTCAGAGCTGCCCCTTCGCTAGCGAAACCTAATGTGGTTTCCTTAACATATTAAAAATTATATTCAACTTGTCCGAAGGCTCCACGATACCTTTGTAGAGCTCTCAATGCCAGTAAGAAGAAGAAGAAGAAGCCTAATTTCTGCAGCCCTATTGATTTTTTCTCACTATCTAAATCTTTGGTTTATTTCTTTTTTTTTTCAACATACTGTCTTAACTATACAACTCCCCCCCCCCTTTTTTTTTCGTTGTAAGCAATAATGCAGTTATCGTTCATATGAGGCTATTTGTTCTCTTGGCCAATCCCCCAGAGTGGGTACGAGCCATGGATTAAAGGATACAAACAAACAAACAAACAATCTGCAGCCCGGTTGGGAGCACGGCGCAGCGCTGGCGGGAACGGGGAATGGGACAAAAGTGGGTAGAAGAGAAGAAGGTTAGGTGAGCAGTGGTGCAGACGTGATGGACACGTTACTGCACTGCATGTTTGTGTCTGTGCTGCGTTATGTGCTATCTTTCTCTCTTTCCACTCTTTCGCTCTTCCAGGCTCCCTCTTTCCATTCCCACGTGTAAGGGTAGCAGACCGGCTTTACTGAACTGGTTAACCTCGCCGCCTTTCGTTCTCTACCATTTATACTATCTTCTTTTCACAGAGTTGGGAGCGCACATCGTCTTTCAGTTTTTCGAAGGGTGCGACGGCGAGTGTACTATTCTGGACACTGCCAAAATTCGCGCATTGTCAAATTTCGTGATGGCGGACCTTTAAGTCAATCAGAGAAGTTGTAGTAGCCCTCCGGGCCGTACTGAACAAGTAGCTCGAAAGGCAGCGACACGAATAGGAACAGGACCAGAAGAAGAAGGACAAGTCAGAGTTGGCCAGCGGCTGAATTTGACAATGACTATAATCGTCCCCCGGACGTACATGCGATCTTTCTCATATGCGACAGATAAAAAAGTGTACGTGTAGGGGGAGGGGGTGAATGAAGCAACGAGATGCAATTAAATGGTGATGGAGGTGGAAATGTTGTAGGCCCGTGTGCTCAGATTTGGGTGCACGTTAAAGAACCCCAGGTGGTCGAAACTTCCGGAGCCCTCCACTACGGCGTCTCTCATAATCATATGGTGGTTTTGGGACGTTAAACCCCACATATCAATCAATTAATTAAATGGTAAGGGCTGTACGCGTTATAAACCAAAATATTAATATACACGCTTCGTAGTCGATATAGGTAAGAGGGCGTCTTGCAGCGCGGTATAGGCGCGGCGCACCACGTGTGGAGGATGTAGGTTCTGCCATGACTTGGCGCTAAGTTATTCCTTCCGCAACTTTCCGTTCCTTGTTGCGGTTCAACAGCGAGTTTCTCGTCTTCGTCGATTCTGACCCGTCTTTCGTGTCTCTCAACATGGACGTGCTCAAATGTACGTCGTCGCTCTCGCGAAGTCCTTCGGCTGGCTGAGTTCGTCTTGTGCTACTTCGTCGTGACGTCAACCAGTTGGTTGCGCGCGGTTGAGCGAGCGTACCTGAGCTCCAGGTAGCGCGTTACCTATAGCAGCCATCGCCTTCCTTCCCGGTCCCGTTGCATACAAATTGCCAACTTTAGGGGCTCGAAAATAAACCAGTTTTGCCCTCAGAAAAGAACGCGAGACATTGTTCACCGGGCTACCGACGGCGGCGGCGGCGTAGCGTCGTTTGCGTGTAGCGGTGTACCAAGATTGACAACGACGCGAAACCCGCCTAGCGGCCCCCTCGTGCTGTCCGCGGCGGGTTGGCGGCGACGCGGACATCAATAAAACCGCGAGAAACAATCGTCCGCTAGCCGGGCTCGCCTTGGCGGCCTTGCCTGCTGCCGTCGCTTTTCCGCGAAAGAATGCGGCAGTTTTGTTTCGCGGCCCCTCCCTGGCCTGGTGCGGTGGCGTGCGTTCGCGTGGCAAGCCGGCCCAGTTCAGATGTGCGGCAGATGGAGCGCGCGCGCCACTCTCTCCTCTCCTCTCCTCTAGCTGGAACCATTTTAAAGAAACCGTAGCGCAAGAAAGGCGCACTAGCTAGCTGTTCGTCACGGGGCCCCGCCTCGTTTTACGCGGCTACCGTTCGCGCGAGTCCTTCGCCCTCTCTCAGACTTGAGAGGAAAGAATCGGCGCCCTTCTAGAACGGTGCAGAGCAGCGATGAACGATCAGTGGACGCACTCGAAATGACCTCTCGACGCGCGGGAATATGCTATATACGCGTGGCCGGTTTCTCACTTGAAAAAGGTTTTACATATAGTATACTTCATTTATAACGATACAATATATAACGATATATCGCTTATAACGATCAAAGTCTTCGGAGTTCTCTATTTTACCTGGGAAAATAAACCATAGGTATAACTATACAAGTATCGGTGGCGTATCGAGTACTACGACAGAATCTGGGCCACCCGCAAGATTCTTAGTATTAAAAAAAGTACTTTTGTAGGCTTTATCAAAGTGTTCGGTGTTACCAGTCATTGAAGGACTCTGGTGCTACCACGACTCGTGTTGGTGGACCCTATCTACTTATAGTTTGTAAGTAACTATAGGCCTGCATGCGGGGAAACGTGCGTGTGTGTGTGTGTGTGTGTGTGTGTGTGTGTGTGTGTGCGTGTGTGTGCGTGCGTGTGTGTGTGTGTGTGTGTGTGTGTGTGTGTCCTTTCTTTATCCACTTGTGACGATAATCCGTGTTAACGATTGACTTTTCGAGTTTCGGGAGTATCGCTATAAGTGGATTGCGGGGTTCGCCTTTTTAGACGACGCCTTAGCTGCTATGTCTTGACGTTGCGCCGTAGTACCGTATAGACTATTTTCAGTAAGACATCCGGGCGCCACCATCTTGTGCTGTTACGCCGATGTTTTCTTGCTTTTGCAAATCGCGACGTGAACTTATTAGATAAGGCCATGAAGCATCGCATGCACCAACTCAACCATGTTCATGTGTTTGCATCTACCGTAACGCTGTTCGTTTACTATTTAAACATACAAAACACGAAGGTTAACAGCCCCAGTATGGTGGCACTCAAATCGATCTGTAAAACAGTATATAGACCGCAGAAATAAGCGTCATTTCTTTCTCAATCAGCGCTATTATGCAACGCGCGAATAACACAGCTTGTCCGTGCTGTATACTACAAGTCGATCACTGTTGGACTCACAACGAAATGAACTACGCGAATCCGTCGGTTCGGCAAACGGCTTCGCCAAATCAGAGATCTGATTGGCTACAGCGATCTTCAGCTGCACTAGTGCTGCACGCTACTAGCGGGAGGCATGCCGGTCGTCACTATACACGCCAGCGCCTCTCTCGTTTCGCAGCCCTCGTAAACATTCCCCCTCCTACTGTCGTATAGCCAGTGCTTTCTGTTTTATTGCGAGACCTTGCTGCGCGCTTTTATTGCTCATCTGGCTGCTGGCCTCGTCTTCCCCCAGCCTTGCGCGAAAGCGGACTTTCTTTTTGTGTTGTTTTTATCTAATCTTTTTTTATTGTTGTAGTTATCATTACCTCGCTGCCTCTGTTCTACGCATTGGAGTGTGCTCACTCGAAGGCGTTACCTTTGGGCGGCCACAGTAGCATCTGTGTTCCGTGAACCACTGCTGGGGGGGGGGGGGGGAGTGCTTGCACGCGCGTTTTCTGGGAAACTCGGAGTGGGGGGAGACCGAATTGTGGCATGACGCTGTTGGTTTCTGCTGTGTTTTTACTTCATTCTTGACCCAGAGAGGCAATTAAGAAAAGTTGCACTCTCCCTTCTATTGCTTCCACGGCTTCCCAGTATCTTTTTTTTTTTTCGGTAGATTTGCTGATGTTGTTCGCAATGCTGTGTGCGTTGCTTTACTTTCTTCGATGCCTGGCGATGCCTCGCTTGCGACTTTCCGAATGTCTACGAAGAGAATGAATGGCCTTCATCAATTGGCCAAGACGTTCCTCGAGCTCCATGTCGCGGGTTCGATTCCCAGTCCTGGCGGTCTCTTTTTGTTATCCGCGAAATTGGAAAGCGTGCCACCGTGCCGTTATATTTGAAGACCCTGAAGAATATATGCCATCGCTTGGGCGGTATATTGCGAACCGTCAGTGTTGCCACTGGTGGCTACTTTTCGACAAATTGGCGAATTTGAGAGGCGCTTGGCGTCCTAAAATTACGAATGGCGACATGGCGAAATTTCCACGATTTATGGGTTAAGTGCCACGTATTCTATACTCACCGTTTTCAAAAACGAATGAGTGACGACGTTTTTTTATCTATTTTTCGTAGCTTTAGACCCACCAATAGAACGCGAACTTTACGTAGAACTTGCGTCAGTACGATACGTATATTCTGGAGGCCCACTGTTGTGTCTGCCAGCAACCTTCCAGCAAAATTTAGGTAAACGGAGTGTTTCACGGGCCTCAAGGTGGTCGCGCTGTACTAAGTTCTTTAAGTGCTTAAAGATTAAAGAGCTTAAGTTCAGAGATGACGGTTAGACCGCGTGTCTCTAACACAGCTCCAACTGTTCTGGATAACTTGTTGACTTGTTCACTGTTCTACAGTGCCCCTTAGTGTGGTACGAATCTAGAGTTCATAGTTGCTATTATACATACTTGCCTGACCGGTGAATAAGTCGGCTTTCTTGGACCACCTTCAGCAACTGCATTTAAGCGATTGCGTAGCGCAAATGTTACCGTACAGAAAACGTAGTCCGCGCATTGCGACGGTTAAGCGGTACTTCAGAATTTATTTCCTTTGTTTTGTATTTGAGCTTTTCAATTATCGGACATACGACTCCACTGTAATGAATATCTCTAAATCTGCAGGAATGCTACGCACACCGACGTCCCTCTCTTGTTCTAGCGCCTGCTTCGTCCTGTATTCGCTACAACTGAAACCATCGCAAATATTTGTCATCGGGTGCTAGCATTCAGGCACGCTGCTGGTACTTTTTCAGTGCTCTCATTCTGAAGCGGGTGATGCGACTGACTTTAGAAAAGCGCCAATATAATTTAGGGGTTATGAATGGTGCTGTAGTCCACGGGCAATGCGTGATGAGAAATTTTTATTACTAGGCACACCGCACGTACGTACAGAGTGGCTACTTTTTGGTGAAGTTTGAAGAAAAATGATGATTTTTATCGACTTTTCGTTCGTCTTTTAGCGAATTTGACTCGAACTGTGCTGTGACTAAACACAAACACGCGCGTGTGCGATAATAGTTACCGATAATAACCACACACACACACACAAACACACACACACGCGCGTAGGTGGTTTGGTGGGCCTTACCTTATATGGTTGGTTATAAGTTATGACTGGTGGAAAAGGAATACAATTAAAAAAACCACTATTGTCTAATCGTCGAAAAGTGTCTTTCTGTTATATCAGCTGTTCGTACAAAGCTTGTAGTTGGCTTCAACAGGCCTAAGGGTGAAATGCAAACAAACTTGTTTTAAAACGATGCATATTCCTAGACTAACGTAGTTTCAAATAAGCTTAAAACTAGGTGATTGTTGGTCGCAAGCTACTGTATAGTCGCTGGTCACTAGCTACTATAACTGTGAATTGGTACAGTCGTTGTAGCTTCTGCCGCTGATGATTAGAAGTAACGTAAGATAGCTAGATTTATAAGAACAGCGATACGCTCTAATGCTAAAAGGCGACAGGGAACAGATGGAGCAAGCGACTGCCTATGGACCCCATCTGAAATATTACGTATAGGTTCCGTGTTGCGTGCTCTCCACGCGAGTTTACCAGGAACAACTGTCGATCAGAGCCGACGTTGCGAAGCCGCGCGACCGCACTTCCTGGACGGGAAGAAAAAGAAGCTCTGTTCCTGGAACATGTTTGGGGTGCTCGGTGGGGTAATCTAATGGCACAGGAGTTCGCATTTGTTGCACTAAACAAGCTAACTAAAAAAAAAGCTGACGTTTGTTTTGTTTTCCTCTTGCTTTATTTATTTATTTATTTATTTATTTATTTATTTATTTATTTATTTATTTATTTATTTACAAGTACTGCTGTCCCATGCCTGGGACATTGCAGGAGCGGGTACAGAAAAATCAACGAAAGCACAGAAACAAACAATAGTGCGCACAAATTTCTGTGACTAACACATAAAATTTTTCCCGAACTCTACAGTGTCCAGTCTACGCAGTGCACCATCAAGCTTGTTCCAATCTTCCACCACACGCGGAAAAAAAAAAATTTGAAACAATCCAAAGGAGACCTGAAGGGTACAAGGTTCAAAGCGTCTGTACTACGTGTTGTACGTGCTGGTATATCAGCGAAAGATAAGGGCGCGTGAACGCGGGTCATTTTGTGTACAATCTTGTGCAACAAGATAATACTCTCACGTGTACGGCGGTGTTCCAGTGAATGAAGTGACAACAAATGAGCATGTGAAGACGGGGAGAAGTCCCGATCATAACGGTTATGTTTTTGTTTCTTTCTTTCTTGCGTTGCGAGCAGCTAACATTACGTATACTTGAAAAGTATGCTTGGCTCCGGTCGAGGGCCTCATTTTAGGACGTGGTTTGGGAAGCTGGCTCCGTCATGTAAAAAAAAAAGGCGTTCACGCTTCGACTTTAGAGTAGTACTTTGAGACTGCTGGCACTGCTTACAAAAAACGTTGCTGACTTGGAAGATTGCCGACGCATTCGTCGGGATGTGTCAACTACTGTATGATATACAGCGCCGCTCGATTATGAGTTGCAACACGGTGGTCATGGTTGAAGTGTCCCCGATGCTTTAGGCTGTAACACTGGCGAACGTGAAAATGGTTTAAGTGATAATATCTGCGGTTCTGGAGGCCAAAAGCATGATTATGACGCAGATCTTAGTGTGTAGGGCTTCGGAAACTTCGACCATCTGGGGTTCTTTAACGCGCTCAGTGCACTGGCTTCTGGCATTTCGTCTCCGTCGAAATGCGACCGCCACGGCTGCGATGACACGCTATAGATCTCCTGGTCAGCAGCCGAACACTGTAACTATAGAAAAGTCGATATTTCTTCCGGTCAACCGACATACTCAAATTTTCTCCGTCATAGCGGTTATTAACACGGACAGGCACTCGAGCTGAAAGGCATTTGGATGCGGTACGCCAAGTATACATTGTCGAAATTTGAGAATCATTTCCTAACAAGAAGATATGTGACAGAGCCAACGTGTGGCGTTTATATACTTGGCATTTAGTTACGGCACGTCAAGATTCGTTCAGGTTTTATCCAAACAGAACGACACCAGAGACTCTGTCGAGGCGAACTAGCTAAAGCATCCTTTTTGCGCGAGAATTCGCCGTCTTCAATTGTACCTATTCAGTAGCTATGCTTACCCATAGAGCGGCTATATATAATTACGTCGCGCTACTTAGCTATGGGTACAATATACTGTAGCTACGCTGAGCCATAGAGTGGCTGTATGTAACCACATCGCTGCTAAGCCACAGAGAAACATTCTCTATGGCTAAGCTATGGGTCGCTTGAAATCTAGCCACCCCAGCTTAGCAGCGTGCTGTGGACGCGTCTCTTCCTTTGGAAAACGTGAAACCGCGCTATTCGGAAGGGAGAGGACGTCCTGCAAGGTGGTCACGCGCGCAACCGAAATAACTCGGCCCCTCCTCCACCACTCGACTGTTCCTCTTCCTCCTTACTTCTCACGGTGTTGTCTTGCGTTCGACGAGAACGGAAGGTTGTACTCGTCTCGCATTTAATTGACATGGTCGCCCGTTTCGTTAGGCTCGCCGCGCGGGGCGTGGATGTCATTTTTAACAGTGGGGGAGAGAGGAGGGAAGAGGAGAAGAGAGAGCGGGGGTCCGCGTCTTTCGCGGTGCCAGTGGAAATGAATCTGGCGTCGGGGACCGGAGTCGCTCGGTGCACTTGCGAGAGCTAATTGCGCGCGGCCGGCCATGGCACCGATTACTCGAGCGGCTGCTGCCATCGATTTTGCGCCGCTTTTCGGAGCCTCGGATTGCTGCTGTGGAAACGCTCCTGCAACTGCAAGCTGCGGCCGTGTGTGCGTTGTTTGCCAGCTACGCGCGAGAAGCTGTGTGTGTGTGTGCGCCGATGACCCCTGGACGAGGAGGAGGAGGGACGAAAAATTGTCCCACGTGCTGTTCCTTGGCAGTGGCCGCTTCATCTCTTCCGATTGGCGCTGTTTAGTTTGAGAGCTGTTGAAAAAAAATACATAAAATGCCCACTCGGGTGGGAGAAGCGCGTTTTTTCTCCCGAGGCTGGAAAGGTGACTCCTCCTGCGTTTGTAGCTTTTCTGTGTTTCTTTTTTTTTTATCTCGGCCCGCTATTTTTGTCTCCGTTTAAGGAGCGTCTGTTTGTGAACGCGTTGCGTAGCCAGGTGTATTCGGCCTGGACACACGTGTACGCGCTTTGGGAAGGCTCACGGCCTCCTAACAGAAGTAATGGCGACGAATTCCGCGCGCTAGTCGTGCGTTGTTTTGATCCGGAGCCGCAGGGAGGGTGGGGCAGCCGAATTCTGTTGCGGGGTAAACGGACACTCGATCGTCGTTCGAGGTCGCCACGTGTGTGTAAGCGATACGCGTCGTGACTCCCGCGGTTGACCTCGGCCGCGATCTCTTGATTTAGCGAGCGGCTTTCGTTCGTGTCCCACATCGCGCCGGTCCACGCAGTAAATCAGCCTCGCGCAGTTGCAGTCCGAAGCGTCCACTGCACTCGCGATTAAATGCACGACGCCGTTTATGGCGAGGCTACAGATGTACTGCGTAATTTCGAAGGTAACAGTTATTGCGGCACCATTCGCGCCGTTCGTTAGCGCTATTAGTGGTAGTATTAGTTGCGCGGCACCGTGCCCTATATAAACTCGCGAGGCGTCGCTATACTGTACTGTGCGATACCTTTCGTAACATATATAACGTGTGTAGTTAGTTGCCTGTGCTCACTCTACGCCAGATCACTTCTACGCCAAATCATTTCGCGTGCAAAGCCGAACGCGCGCCCAATGTTTTTGGATCATATTGTCACGGATATAGAAAGGTACCTCAGGCACGGGTGCAGAAACGACGCAGACGGAATGAAGACGACGATGTTGTCGTGGGGCTGTGTCTGAACTGCCCTCTTGTCCTGCATCCTTGCATTTTGTGTGCAGTGTTAGCCCACCCGGCGTTCACTTATCAAATACTCCCCGTTACAATATCCTTGATTTGAGCTTCGGTGGGAAAAACACCACTCGCGTGCGATTGGTGAATGTTTTGTCGCGCATGATAGTATCAGCCCCCCCACCCAACCCCCACTCCTGCCCACCTCTATCAAATCATCTGTACTTCCAATGCCTCGAGTTAACAAAAATGCACTCAAAATCACAAAGTTATATGCAATCGGCCGCGCGGTGTTGCCTTGTCATGCTCGCACTTGTGACGCGATAAATGCTTTCTTTATTCATTTACGTAAGTTCCACGACTAATTGTAGTATCAAAACAAACAAATAAGCTGCGATATTTCAATAAGAACTGACTTAACGAGCGTCTTTAAGCTGCTTTTTGAGTAGAGAGATTTAGAGCGCACGTACCTTTCTGCCTTTATTACGAAATGTTATTTATTTATTTTTGCCAACTTAAATCACGATGTTCATGACCGCCTCCGCCTGTATACCGAAGAATTGATTAAATTAGTGGATGCTGAGAGCTTCAGTCGTCCTATGGAGTCAACGAATTCGGCCGAGCGAGGATTCAGGGTAGGGGTGGAGGAGCAAGCAATTGGGCAAAGCAGGTGGGACAATGCAAGAAGATAAGGCATACCTCGCTAGGTACGATGCCAACGGCGTTCGTCGGTGATTTGTTTCGAAAAACTTCTCGAAGAACTGTAATTTGGGTTGTTGTGGGCCAGGCTCTCACTGACGCGTCCCCGCTGACGTGGCTTGCCGACGTCAGAGTTGCGTCGGACCCGGACTCCTGTGGTAGCGTGGAGCAACTGAGGTGCGACGATGATTCGTGATTACTTCGGTCGCTGTGCCACATGTCCTCGCGCAGCAAGGTTCTTGTATGGTCCTTGGGATCCCCCGCGTCGGTCAGTGGGCCAATGCCTTCGATTCCAGCGTAACCTTAAACAGGCTCCTCCTAACATACGCAAACTTGCATTTACTACTCTAATACGTCCAAAATTAGAATATACATCAGCCATTTGGGATCCCGAACATGCTTACATCATAAACGACATTGAATCACTGCAAAATCGTGCCGCTCGCTTCATATTTTCAGATTATTCACGTCATTCCAGCGTCACAGCACTAAAACGCCGAGCAGAGCTACCCGAACTATTCCATCGTCGCAAACTTGCACGCCTATCACTTTTCCATAAACTTTATCACCACGTGTCACTTCACAGCGATTTCTTCGAGCCACCTGCCGTTATTTTTCCTCGCCGCGATCACCCCTACAAAGTTAAACGCTTAAACGGTAAGTCATCTGCTTTTTCCAAGTCATTCATTCCGCGTACCACAATCGATTGGAATAATCTACCATCACACATTGCCTTAGAAAAAAAACGCCACGAAATTTCAAGAACTAATTCAAAATACTGACATCATATAACTTTTGCTCTTTTACTTGTTTTTCCCTCTTTTATATAACGTGCAGAGCACACGTGTAGTATTTTTACCTTGATTCAGCTTATTTGAGGTGTGATGAGTGAGTGTATATTTTTTTATTCGTTTTTGAGTGTACGTTTTTTTTCTTCAAGTGTATTGATTATTTTTTCTTGCATTTTCATAGGTTGTTCACTGTGTACTTATCTGTATTCCAATGATTTGTTGCCTATTCTTTTCTCTATTTTTGCTGTCTTTACCAATTACTTGTTATAATATATATCTCAACCTTAGTCTGTATTTAATTTGAATTTTTTGACCTTTTTTTTCGTTTTTGACGTTTATTGTTTGTAATTTTGCTCATGTAACCCCCCCTATGTAATACCCTCTCACGAGGGCCTTTAGTGGTATTATGAATAAATAAATAAATAAATTCGGAACTGCCGTTGGTCGCTGGCTGGAATCGGACCCGCGAATGAGAGGGCTCGCCACACGTTGCATCAGGCACTTCGTTGGTGTCGACTCTGGTTGCATGTCGACGTTGACGCCACTTGCATCGGACGTTCTACCGACTTGAATACTTTGCCGAAGCAGGGAAGTTTCGGTTGGAAGCCCTGGCACGAGACACCGCCCGCCCCGCTTGGCTTCCAGAGTGCTCGCTACAGTACGAGAGGAGAGGGAAGGCGCTCGAAGCGTGCGACTATAATCCCTGTAACTCTGGGCGCCGCCATCTTGTCTTGTCTTGTCTCCTAGGAGCTGTCAAGCCGCCGTTTTCTTTCTTTAGTATATCGCCACGTGGATTAATAAGGAATTCGAACTTGATTTTTATATCTTTATTTAATTTTCATTTATTTATCTATTTGTTGTTTTTGTTATTGTTGTTGACTTCACACTGCTGATTGTTTGCCACTGCTGTCGTGCTAAAAGGTAGCTGTGGGCCTTTGTCAAGCTGCCTCTTTTGGAGAGCAGCTTTTACCTGCAGCTGTCCTTCATCAAACTATTGATGAAAAATAAACATCATCATCATCATCATCATCATATTATTATTATTATTATTATTATTATTATTATTATTATTATTATTATTATTATTATTATTATTATTATTATTATTATTAAGATTGTATGCACCAGCCCAACCGTTTTTATGTGTTCACAGCAACACTGTTGTCATTTGCCGTTAAAGGGACAAAGTACAAAGGTTAACAGTCCGGTATGGCGGCAATTAAACCCATCCGTGAAATACTCTATACTTCACCGATTCGAAATGTTTTCTCGGCATGTGATCCGTGAAGCAGCATGTTCAAATGAGCGAGATATTTACTTGCAATGTACTACATTTTTGGCGTCAATAAAGAGAGATTGATTGATTCATTCTAACTTGGAAAAGTGTTGCAGGGGTCTTTATAGACACGAAGCGTGCGGGTGCTTTGACGTAGCAAGGCCTTCGAAATCGTCCGTCTTTGGGGATCTCGTTAAAACGAGGACACTTGAACGTGCGCTAGTTGCCACTGCAGCTTCGTTTTAAGGCCTAATGTCGTATGCGCCAAAACGCACGCGACGCTGACGAGTGATCCGACGTAGACCGCCTTCGCGCAAGCCGTCACTTACATGGGCAAGCCCCATTCGTGCGACGGCTTCCACTGTTGAGGTCGGCCAGCGACCTCCACTGTTGATGGCATGACGCCGTCGACTCGTCGCAATAATGCTGCGTTGTCAGCGTGACGCATTGTAAAACAAGGTGTTCTGTTGCTTAACGGTACAGCGAATATTTATCGTTGTGTTGCAGTATATTGTTTTTCTATATGCAAGTGCGTTACGCCACGTTACGTTATTTGCTTATGTGCTGAGCACGCCACTGATGTACTCCTGTGTTTTGCTATTAACTACTTCAGGACAGCACTTCCGGGTGATGGGCGACGGATTCCAAATCTGAAAAAAAAAAAAATGAGCTATCGCGATATCGACCTCGCGACACGTCGCTTGAATGGCCCGTTTCGTCGCTCATCGCTGTCGCGTGCATTTTGGCGCAAAAGGGGTTCGGCCTTTAGGCTCTGATTTCACTGTAGAGCTGCGATCGACCTAGCTTCCTCAGTTAGACGACAGGGAGATTGTGGGACGAGATCCAGAGAGTACATACAGGCAGGTCTTCCAAACGGCCCGCCAAAGTGCGCTGGTTTCTATCGTTACCACCGGTTGGTTAAAGTAGCTTTCCTTCGACGCCTAGGGTACGAGAATCGCGTGGATTTTTTTTTGTTTTTTCTTCGTTGTTTCTTGCCCCACCGCGCTTTATAGTTCTTCGGTGTACACACTCTTACCTAGTCAGTCGTTGACAAATGAGCGAGAGAAGCAGCATGCGTGGTTTGAGGGTCTGCGCAAGAAAACTTGGCCACCGCGTGCAGCCGGTGTCGCGCAGAGCGAGGAATTCGAGGTGCGGAATACGGAGAGAAGCAGAGCCCATCGATACTCGCGCTGCGATTAACTCTGCCTCTCTACGTCCTCCTCTCCCATCGACTTGCCACTGCTCGGCCGAAAGGGACACGCCGAAAATGGCGCCCTTTCCTGGACCCGCCGCCACATGGGGAGGGGGTATCTGAAGGAGCGTGCGCAGCATGTGCGACGCAGCGGCAAAAAGAGGGGTTCCCCCAGGTGCGGACCGGAGAAGGCCCAGTCTCGGAGGTGCAAGAGAGACCCTTCGAAGCTGTTCGGCGCAGAGCAGGAGGAGGCTTCGGTTGGCGCTGGAGGAACGGCACACATCGGTGTGCTGCAACGGTGCCCTTCCCCTCCTCCCCGCCAAAAACCTTGCCCTGCCGGGGAGGGCCGGTGGAATTCGGTGATGCCCCTGCCGTCCTCTCCCCCTGGGCTCGCTCGGACTCGGCAGCGCCGATGCCTCTCCACCAACCACTCCCGTCCCACTGGGACGAAGTATAGCGTCCCTTTCATATTTCTGACACTGGCAGATGCTAGCAAATTCCTTCGGTTGCCCCTCACCTTCTTCTCCACGCTGTTTTCGGCTGAGGAAGGCACCGTGAGGAAGCATTAAAGCTCTCCTTGTGTTTTCTTGCCGGTTCACCTACTCCACTCCCCCTCACACTGCTTTTTGCCGGCTTCTCTCTCGAGTAACCCCCCCCCCCCTTTTTTTCGATTTCACTCGCGACTCTTCTCTGTGTTGTCCTTCACTTCGGCCTTGTGCGCATGTGTTTGCTCGCCTGCGTGGTTGATTTTAGTTGCGCGTCTCTCTTGCTTTCTTTCTGTCTTTATTTTGTTACCCAGTATCGTGGCCAGTCCTCCTCCCTTCGAGCTCAGCTCTTCCTATGCGCTGTCTTCCACTCGTTGCAGAACGTGTTCCTTTGCCTTCTTCCCCCCCCCCCTCCTGTTTGCCTTCCGTTTTCTCTGTATCCATATTCTTTTTTTATTACTCTCCAGCGTTTTGTATCTGGGCGACCTCTTGCTCTCCCACCTTCTCTCCTTCATCGTGGTTTATTACTTCACACCACGTTCGCGAAATACAGCTGCGGCGGAGCTTTGCCGCGCCATGGAGTTCTTTGTTTTTTTTTTTCTTTCGTTTACTTTGTGACTTACTCTGCCGGGCTTCTCTTCCGTCGCCCGTGTTTCCACCCCCGCACCTACTGTACCGATCTTGCCTGCCCAAGCATCGTTTCTTAATCCAATGGAGCTGGCTTATGGTAGTAATGCTGCTATCATATACGTTATCGCCTACCTATAAGGATCGGTGGATGCCGTCGATTACAGTTGGTGCACCACTGGACAAGCGCGAAGAGGACGGAAACGCATTATCCCGAAAGGCAGCGCTATAGACCTATTCCATGTTTGTCAAACAGGGGTAGGCGCAAATTCGACATACTGATGCGCGCGCTGCGGCGCGTAGGCTCCGCCCAGCCCAAAGCTCGCCACCGTCATCTATGATCCTGTGACAACTGCAGCGTTGGAGCTGCTGCTGCCTCCGATCACAGGCTGTGACGCGGTGTTCTTGGAGATATCTTGGAAGCTGCTAAGCCAGTTGTCAGGTGATCATAGAGGACGGTGGCGAGCTTTGGGCTGGGCGGAGCCTACGTTCCGCTACAAGTGAATCAGTACGTCTAAAGCGTTTACCCCTGTTGACAAATGTAGAATAGAGGTCTATATAAAAAAAATATCCACTCTATTGTTTGTCCATGGCGCGCTGGTATGCAAGTGCGGCAGCTGCAGGTACCCTGTCGGCGGTGTTTGCGTGGCTCTGCGATGCGCGGGTCTGGCACCGGTGCGCGAGGGGCTGCCCTCTCCTCCTCAACCTTCGTGGCCTGTGTGGTGTCTCTTCCTTGGCCGTGCGCTGTTTTACGTTACATTTAAGTACCGGAGTACTGCACGCGGCGACGGGCGGCGCTGGCACTCTTCTTGCGGTTACTCTAGCATAGGCCCGCACACCCGGCTGGCTTGTTGCCTATGAAGCAAGCACAGCGTAAAGGCGAACTGGCTCGAATACGTTGTAGGAGCGCCGTGCGTTGCATTCCATTCGAGAGGGCGGCCACCGGTAGGGCGCAGCTCCCCCCTTGAAACGTCGTCGCTTTCGCGCGCGCGATTGTTGCACGGGTGTGACGTAATGATGTTGATGATGATGCGGAAAAAGAGGACGGGCCTGCATCCACGCTTCCTCTCTCTCTCTTCTTCAACTTCCCGCCGCCTACGTCTACCCGTCCTCTTGTCTAGGGTGTGCCACATCGCATGGGCGCAACAGAGGTTGAGGAACTCCGTGTTTGTATGACTGTTCCGCGGCTTGTTTAGACGAACGCTTCTGGGCCCGGTGGCGGCATTCCGACCGCTGCACTGTTTCTTTTCTCCCTTTTCTTTCTTTCTTTTTTGTCGGTTGGTCCGCTGCGGTGTATACGTGTTCGCGATCCGTTGTTTGGTCCGGCGGGGTCAGTGCGCGCTCTAACTCGCTTACACATAAAGAACTTCGCATTTTGGATGGTGCGTTAGGGAGCAATAGATGAGCGACGACTGGCTTGACGCGCGCGCTTTTTTTTTTTTGTTATAAACGCTTAGTTGAAGTAAAGCGCTTGTCTCGTGCCTTCTTTCTTGCTTACATTAGAGCTGCATTTCTCGCTCGCAGAAAGTAGTCACGCCCCCGTACACTGCCGCGCACTCCTCCGGGTAGTTCTCCCGCCACGGTGGTCCAGTGGTCATACTGCTCGAATTCCGGCCGTGGCAGCCACCCGTTCGATGGAGGCGAAAATTCTCGAGGCCCGCGTGCTTACATTGTTAAAGAAGCCCAGGTGGGCGAAATTCTCTCTGCTACGGGGTCGCTCACAATCATATCGTGCTTTTGGGACATTAAACCGCGAGAATTACTATATATATATACTATCGAGGTAATCCAGAACACAACGTTTCTTGCTCGAAACCTGCTTCAGAACAGTCTGTCTCCTGCGCCGAAAATTGCCGCTATTCCTAAACCCAACCAGCTCTGCTAAACGGAAAACTGGCGTTATCTGAATGTCGGTGCTGTGACAATGCAGGTGCGCATACGATAAGTTGCCAGCTCCATGAACGACAAGTATTCAGGATCTCATAGCACGATGCGAGAAAAACTTTCTTACGCTGCGTTTCGGAGCTATATCTAAAAAAAGAAGTGACGAAAAAAAAAAAGAACTGCTGCATCAAGAGAGAAGGGTCTGGTCTTGCACTCACACAGTCCCGCATAACCAGGATACTGCAGCTTTTCGCTCAGGGTCCTGGTTATAGCTAGCACCTTATCCTGGGCCTCATCAAATGTAATGCCAAGAAGGCACAGTTAAATATTAACTCGCGTGCCCCGCCGCGGTGGTCTAGTGGCTAAGGTACTCGGTTGCTGACCCGCAGGTCGCGGGTTCGAATCCCGGCTGCGGCGGCTGCATTTCCGATGGAGGCGGAAATGTTGTAGGCCCGTGTACTCAGATTTGGGTGCACGTCAAAGAACCCCAGGTGGTCGAAATTTCCGGAGCCCTCCACTACGGCGTCTCTCATGATCATATGGTGGTTTTGGGACGTTAAACCCCACATATCAATCAATCAATCAATCAATCAATCAATCAAATATTAACTCGCGCACATGTACTGTCGCTCTTGATGGCTCGTGCGGTGGGCCCGAAGGCAAACAAAGGCAACGTAGAACCTTGAACTTTCCTATAATCCGTGGCCGGCATTGTGATTATTCTTGAAAAGAACTGCGCGAGGATTTAGTGGACGCATTGGAACTGCGCATAACCTCGCTCAGATAAAGCGTTCTGCGCACGCCGTTCCAAGTTGGTGTCGCGGGCAAAGCATTCAAACAAGGAATGAGCTTAAAATGAAAAATAAGAATAAAAAACGAACTAAGAAGGGAAACGAAAAGTAAGTCCTGCCTTCGCGCGATACATGTAGTTTGGCGAGCTCCGGCCTTGTGTCGCGTGTGGACAGGCGTGGCATTCCTTTTGAGTTTTTTTTTTTTTTGGCAAGAGGGACAGCGCTGTCTCCGGCGTGCGCAACGGTTTCGTCAGAACAGTGATGGAGCGGCCAAATTAAAGCCTCCCTATGCAGAACAGGAGGAGAGATAAGCGTCTGTAGATCGGCTTCTGTGGGGAGGCCTTCTCGCGCCATCCCCCGAACTGTGCCATTTCCCGAATCGCTGTTCAGAGCATCCTCCCTTGCTGTTGGCTTGTTACCGTTTATTTTATTATTTTTTTCGCTCGCTGGCGTTTCTTGTAGTACGAGACGACGTACGTCTGTGGGAACGAAAGCCGTTGAGAGGGGCAAAAGAAGGAAACGCTTTGAACAGGATGATCTGCTAAACATTTCAGAATACAGGGCCGAATTCTTAACTGCTTTTTTCCCGTGGGTCCTTGGGTTTCGCTAATGAAATGTTCCGCGTCGTGACTATAGCTGAGGTATGAAAAAACATGTAAGTCGTCTTTGTGAATACGAGCCAAGGTGGGTACAAAAGCAGCAAAAGAGAGGAGAGCATCATTTTTTTTTTGTTTACTGCCGTTCTTCTACCATGCCGTGTCTCCCCATTCCCCCTTTTCTCCCTTCCTCTTACCGTGCGCCTTGGTCGCATTAAGCAATAGACGAGGGGCGACCATCACCTACAGGACCTACACCGTGTCCCGTTTAGGAAGGGGATGAATGGATGAAGAGATGCAGTCGCGGTGGAGTAAAGGTATACCCCCTCCCTTTACTATTGGCTGTGAATCGTAAACATCAAGTAATCGTTAATGAAGAAAAAAGGCGAAATGTCGGCTTCTAAAGCTTATTACTTCTTCCTCCCAGCCTTCTTTTCGTCGCCCTGAACGAGCGCAGCGTGCCCCCCCCCCCCCTCGTTCGCCGGTATATTATAGTATACAGAGTGTACGTCCCCCTCCTCCCTCGGTGGTTGGTTCTTCTCCCCGGATAGTCGATGCCTAACCAGTTTCTGATGCAAGCCCTTCTTTCATCCGTTCCTTCCGTGCGAGAAGAGAGCGCGCTGTCGAAAGGGAAAGGCCAACTCGCAGGTTGCGCCGGCTCGCGTATAGTGGATGCAGGCGGGTGCTTTAATGAGCGCGTCCTTTGCGTTGTCGCCTCGTTTCCTCTCTCCCTCGTTCATTTTTCCGCTCGGCTTTCTCTCTCTCATCAGCTCCCAATGGGGGTGTGGCGAAGCTTAAAGTGTCAATTCCCCCCCCCCCCCCAAAAATAATAATAATAATAATAACTCGCAATGCGCAGTACACCTGTAACTTCGTGGCCAGTTTTAGATTTTTTGTATTTTTTTCTAATAAATTCTAACGATAATCTTTTGTTGAGTATAAACAATGATTACACGTGCGATTACTGTTTGTCGTATGTGGCTCTGGCCCACAGATGTGCTCTTTATGCGTCAAAGACCGTATGCGTCCGCAGTGCTTCTGTCCGACGCCTTAACGTAGCTGTGGCCACGGTGCTCGGATGCTGACCCCGAGGTCGCGGGTTCGATCCCAGCCGTGGTGGTCACATTTTATATGAAATGCCGGCTGCGGCGGCTGCATTTCCGATGGAGGCGGAAATGTCGTAGGCCCGTGTGCTCAGATTTGGGTGCACGTTAAAGAACCCCAGGTGGTCGCAATTTCCGGAGCCCTCCACTAGGGCGTCTCTCATAATCATACGGTGGTTTTGGGGACGTTAAACCCCACATATCAATCAATCAACATTTTATATGAAGGCGAAATGCCACAGGCCCACGTGCTGAGCGATGTCAGCGATGTCGATAAGGAACCCTTAGGTAATCGAAATTTTCGCAGCCCTGCCGTACGCTGTCTCATAACGATGTCGGGGTTTTTTGAACGTAAAACATCAGCTATTAATATTAGTACACAGTGCGTATGTTTATGCGTTTGTTTATTTTTCTATTATTGCTTCGTGCTTGTTTTCTGGGTTTTTTCAGTATCAAGTGATAATGATGGTACGCGTGCTCCAGCGTAGCCTATAACTGCGCATGTTTCATGGGCAAAAAAATTGAAAAAAAAGAATAATAAAAACAAATGCATTGATTTAGCTGACTCTGTCGGAAACGGTAGTGATTGCCAGAGCGCGCATCCTTGTAGCATTCCACACACGAGTGCGTCTTACGCGACGGGTGGTGGCACAAAGGTGCCAAGGTCGGTCGTGATCAAGTCTATAAGCTTGAGATTTTCCGAGTGACATTTTTTTTTGGTGGCAGTGCCTTGTAATGTACTTTGTTCGATTTTTCTCTCTCGTTATCACCCGTAGCTTCATTGCGAAGATGGAGCGAAGCACCGATGAAGCACAAAAAACAACAGAATTTGAATGAAATCGAATGGTGGTACACAGAGGAGCTATAAAGTGTATAACATTTGAGATTTCTAACCTGGATTAGGGTGCATCTCATATATAATCGCTTAGCATGCGAGAATGGTAAGGAACTATCATCGTCTCCGGCTGCGGTGGACTCAGGTTGCTGCTGCTGCTGGTGATGATAGTCGCTTGGCACCTTGACAAGCCGAACTCATTCACTCACTCACTCCCTCAATTACTCACTCACTCAATTAATCAACCAGTCACTCAATCAAACAATATATCGATTGTCTTGTCAGAATAGTCGCGGAAGCTGGCTCCATGCATTTTGGGGCTGTGGCTTTGTGGCGGTTATGTAGTAAAGGAAATGTGCCTCGAAAAGTTTCAGCTATTTATTTTTTTTTTGCGTGGAATGAAAGTGCAATTCAACTCTCTGAACCTTAGAAATTGTATTCAACTCTGAAGTTTTTAAAAGCTAGTTTTGGTTCTTACTGTACCCTGTTGTCGAAACACGGTATCAGCTTTTCATTACGAACGTGCTCGCGCAAGATACCGCAATTTTTCCACGACCAGTCACATGGTGGCTCCGTTGGTGACGCACAAGTGGTCATTTTGGGAAGTTTAGGTACCTGACGTCATCGCAGCTAGCAAAACTGCCGTACGAAGTCACCAGGATTAGTAGTACAGCAGCCTGACGTCAAGCTAGTGTCAATGTCGGTTGGTGCGCCTTGGTAAAAATTGACTTCAATACCGTAATAAAATAACGTATCATTTGCTGAACGTCACACTTGGTCAGAAGCGTCTCTGTATGCCGAAGATTTTTATATGGACGATGAAATGCGAAGAACATTCACGTGCTTAGATTTAGGTGCACGTAATTGGAGAACCACGGGTGGGTCCAAATTAATCTGGAGTCGACCCATTACGGTGTGCCTCGTACCCGAGTTTCGGATCGTAAAACCCTAACAGTAACGTATTATATTGTTAAAAGCCACACGTAGCAGGTGCGTGCACGTCAGTCCACGCTTGTAGCGTAGCCCAGGCGGTGGTCCTTAAAAGTTCGTCCGCATCGGTGGCTGTGGGGCACACGAGTCAAGAGCGTGAAATTAGGCGAACGCGTCCTAAGATGCCTCTTTAAATGAGAAATTTGACCGTCGGTGGCGACCGTGTGCGGCGTCAGGGGTGAATGTTGCAAAAAGTCATCGTCACGTGATGGCATCACAATGTCCTCGCAAGTTTATGACGTTAAAACGACGTCATTATGTCGTCAGGTCGCGCGATCACATCATCACATGCCTGCGTAGCACATGGAAAAAGGAAAAACTAAGAAAAGGACATGACGTCATATTCGTGAAGCTGCCGCGTCGCAAACACCCGCACTACCCCCTAGCGGAGAAGCACATAAACACATCGCGATTTCCGGCGAGCAGGCGCCGCAGCGGCCTTGGAAGCGGCGCCGGCGGAGTGGTAGGTGTTCCCTGCCGGCAGCGAGTCAATTCAGGGGTGCTGATTCTTTTGCGTGTTTTTTTTTTAAGGAAAGTTGTGCGATGCCCAGCTGTATAGTGTATACTCGGTGCGAATCGCGTGCTTCGCCGGATGTACCTGGTGGCACTTTTCACGTCTGTTTGCTTCTCTGTTGATCAATAATTAATGTTATTTGCATGCGGAGCTCTCAGCTGTACGCTCCGTTGGTTCTTACTCATTGCGTCAACTGAAAACACACGCAAACTTTCGTTTTCCGTGTTGTAGGTATCGTGTCGCGTTTTTGTAAGTTGTGTCGTTCATTCGAAAAGACAATAAACTTTTCTTGTTATGGGACTAAATGCGTATGTATTGTAGTGTGCGCGCTCGCTGCGGGTTAGTTGTGTGCGCACTGGAATTATACACTTTACGTGCATGATCGCGTATACAATCACAGTGGGGCCTTCTTATAGACGTGAAGTACGTCAGGCTGGCATTGCACGGAATAGCTACGAAGCAAGCTCTCAAAATCGTGCATTGCCACAACCATCGGGAAATCTAGCTAAGAGAAAAAAAAAAGCCTTACGGCGAGCAGAACGCCTTGATGATGCAGGGGCTGAATGATTTTGATTACGACATGTATAGGTGCTTTCTCTGCTGTTGCACAAAAACACTCCACGAAGTATTTCAGCACGCCGCGCTCGGGCCTTCCACGCACAAACAGTCTGGGAAAGGTGTGCTGGCAACATTTTGCTGCATGCAAACCACACAATACGGGTTAAGTTTACGCCGGGACTGTAAGTCCGCGCAGAAGCGGACCAGCGCTGAGAAGCACGCCGCGGGGCGTCTGCTGTTTTGTTTGCCCCATACAGGTTTGTTTGCCCCATAAATTTGACGTCACTTCCGCCACACTTTTTGCAATGCATTGGGATACGATAGGTCCTCTCCTCAGTTTTTCCTTCCTCCATGCCGTAGCTTGGTCAAAGGTTGTCCGATCACGGAGCAAGCAATGCACAACCATCATTGGTTCAGAAAGCTTTGAAAGTGTGACGGGACAGGATCACTGCATCAGCTAAGAAGAAAAGCACGGTGGCTCTTGCTTTATACAGTCGTCTTAAGTGAATGATGTAGTGTTGATTCGTTCGGCATGTGCCGTTAATGTAATAACGTTCACTCTTTTGCAGTTGGCGTGCCTTGGCGGTGCCCTATGCGGTGCTGCTGCTGGTCCGCCATGTGCCGTGCTGGCCGAAGCTGAGGGGGGGCCTCCTCCCCGTTGCTGCCCGAGCAGCGTCATGCGGGCCCGACCCCCGCCCACTTCCATCCAGGGAGTGCCGGTGAGTGGAAATCCTAGCTGAATTTCTGACTCATTACATGTTTGTAAACAGTGGTATAGACGTCTTCGACATACTGAAGCGCTTCTAGCGACGCAGAGGCTTCGCCCAGCCCAAAGATCGCACTGTGATCACTTGACGACGTGCTGTGCTCTGAGGCAGATTCGCAGTTGCTGTTGTCACGTGATCATATAGCGAGCTTTGGACAGGGCGAAGACCAGGCTCCACGATGTCGCAGCAAGCGCCTCAATGTGTCCACGGCGCCTATACCGCTGTTTACAAACACGGAATAGGCCTCTAGGAAAGTGTCACCGCTGCAGAACGGATAATCATTTCTCCCCTCTTTTTCACAAACAGCTGTGAAACGTTCACAGCGTGCAATGGTTTCTTGCTGATGCTCTTTAATGTTGCCCGATATGTCCTAAATGCTGCGAACCGCCACAGATACGCGTTATACCTGCTACTAAATTCAGAGCCAAAACTAGTGCAGCTATAACGGCAACACCGAAACGGACGAGGAGGCGGCACTTAGCTGTTTGAATTGGCATGACCGGAAGTAGACTGCGCGCCCGACAGCAACATTTGGCTGATGTGTTCCGTGTGTATGTGCCAACGACCGTACGTATTTTGCTTCGCCAGACCCTAGGTGTGGTTCAAGATTGTTTATTACGAACGACGGCTAATTCTTTCGTCGAGGGCCCCGCCGCGGTGGTCTGGTGGCTAAGGTACTCGGCTGCTGACCCGCAGGTCGCGGGATCAAATCCCGGCTGCGGCGGCTGCATTTTCGATGGAGGCGGAAATGTTGTAGGCCCGTGTGCTCAGATTTGGGTGCACGTTAAAGAACCCCGGGTGGTCGAAATTTCCGGAGCCCTCCACTACGGCGTCTCTCATAATCATATGGGGGTTTTGGGACGTTAAACCCCACATATCAATCAAATCATCAATCAAAGTCACTGAGCGATGACATTACAAGCAGCGCAACAATTCGCTTGTGTCCCGGCAAGTGCTGTAGCATTATATGCGTGTACTATATCCAGAACGTCTGCTATAACATGCTTCAAAATGAAGGGGCTCTTAATAAAGCTTGGGCCGCGCCGCGCCCGCTGCCTCGGCATTATTTCTTCCCGTGTATACAAGTTGGTCCAGCCTTCGGACGAGGCGATCCGAGCGGCTACAGTGGGCACCGGAGAGTTTCTCGGACTACCACCTTGTAACTCTCCTTGCCGAGCAAGCCGACCGCTGTCGCAGTCGTTTGCGCACGGAGAGAGGCGATTAGTCGTCGCTGCGTTTCTCTATAGTTTCACCCCGCGCTCTGGTGTCCCTGTGTACTGGAGTGCGCGGTCGCTGCGGCTGATTGATTGATTGATTTGTGGGGTGTAACGTCCCAAAACCACCATATGATTATGAGAGACGCCGTAGTGGAGGACTTCGGAAATTTTGACCACCTGGGGTTCTTTAACGTGCACCCAAATCTGAGCACACGGGTCTACGACATTTCCGCCTCCATCGGAAATGCAGCCGCCGCAGCCGGGATTTGAACCCGCAACCTGCGGGTCAGCAGCCGAGTACCTTAGCCACTAGACCACCGCGGTGGGGCGGTCGCTGCGGCTGGCTGCTCTTGATTAGGGGTCCCAACAGAGAAACATACAAGCTCGGGAATAGAAATAGAGAAAAAAAGGGAAAAAGAAAGGAAGATCGAGAGTGGTAGAGGTTTCCGAAAGAGGGGAGGGGTTGACGTCTCTAATGAAATAGCTCGGTGAGCCCCACTACGAGCACAGCCCCGTTATCATGAAGCTGGATTTATGGGCAGCAAAAAAAAAAAGGGGGGGGGGTGGGTTAGGTGCGAAAAAAAAGGCAGGTGAAACACAGTTTTATGGCCGAGAAAGCGTAGGCACAATAAATTTTGACAGAAACTGAAATTTTCGAAGAAATGCGTGTGGGACTTGTGTATCCGACACGAAAGCAAAAACATGAAATGTTTTACTTTATGATGCTACAAAGACACCAACGGTTTAGCATAGTCATGCAATTCTTCCACACTGTTTCCAAAACACGATCTCTCCTTTTAATAAATCTTTTTGTTGGGCTAGTTGGTACATGCTTACTGAAGAAAAAAAAAAGACGCGTAATACCGAGAAAGAAACATTAAGGACGGAACAGAAACATTTTATGGGGAGTTAAACGTTTACCATCGAATAAAGGTGCTCCTGGCTATCTTTCTTCTCGGCATGGCTGAGAAGGGTAGCACAGGAGCAAATAGCAAGGCCATTAAGGCCAGAACAATCTTCTAGCCTTTTATTAACCTGGCGTAATCACACGGGGTCAATATGTCCTCTGTCTGTGAACACCTTAAAGGGCCCCTCACGAGGTATGAGCTTGCACTGGGCGCTCACAATCTCGCCTACCAAGATTAGCAACACCACGCTCCCCGGAAAGAGGTGAAATGTCCGACTATACTCTGCAAGCCCATCATCTCGCGTGCCCCAACATGGTGGAGGTGACGTATATACTGCTAAGAACGGCCCAGCGTTTACGTCAAAGTAACACGTGACACTGCAAGAGTTATTCGATGCGACGTGTGCTATTTGTGCAATCTGTTGCTTGAATAGAAGTATTTAGGTTGACAGAAATATTAAAACATACAAACAGAATCTGTGCGCGTCATTTTCAACTTCTGCTCGAGCAAGATGCGAGGAGTAAGCTGCCCGAATTTCGTTTGCATTTGGTGCTCTCGCATCGTGCCGGTGCCTACACTGCCAATGATTGGAGTGTTTTCGGTGCATCGTCCTTCAGATACGTTTCAGCGGTGCCACGCTGCGTATCGCGGTAAAGATACATGGTACCCGCCAGCCACTCCAGACGTTCGCGCATAGAGGGATGCATTCTACAGGAACAGGCAGTACAGTACACAGAACGCCGTAAGGACGCAACGCCGCTTGCGTGCACGACCTGGCTTAGGCATGTATGTCATGCGAATGTAACCCTGCGTGGGCATGAAGCCTTGTATCTGCGTCGTGTGATCTTCTCTGGCTCTGAGTTTCTCCGATACCGATGAGGGCAGGCAAGGAAGTTTGCTTGCGAAGTCTACAGCGCGCGAATGGCAAAAGTTTCGAGCTCATCTACTCGCATCATGCTTTCGCGGCTCCTAATGAGCCAATTAAAAATATATATTCTGGTACAAAGCTTTTCATTGGGCGTGCAAGAACTTCCAGTGCCAAACCAAAATTTTTCATGCTACCTAGTGAAGCACCGTTTAAGAAGTAAATGACACACAAATAAAACCATGTAGACGCCTGTTTTTTTTTCTTTTTTTTTTCGACCTACCATCTAGTTTTTCTTGGTGAAACTCCACGGTGTCACGTAGACACTGGGGAGATTCCGAGCAGACGACACGACACGAATGAATACATATATATATACGTGTTGATTATCGATTGATATGTGGGGTGTAACGTCCCAAAACCACCATACGATTTTGAGAGACGCCGTAGTGAAGGGCTTCGGAAATTTCTACCACGTTGCATACATACATGTGTTGAGGCTAATCGGCCTTCGCATTGGCTGAGGGGCTTTGTAGCCTTGACAGTGCCGAAAGGAACTTCTGAAATGGAGCATAGGTTGCACCCCATGGAGTTCCTTCCGAAAGCTCAATTTTGCTCGGTAACATGAATACCTGTTTCCAACTGTACCCGCAAGCGAAATTTGAGGTTAAATAGTGTTGATATAGGCACCGATCGTGAAAATAGGCATTTATAGGCACTTATGGTAATTTAGGCACAAACGTCGAAAATAGGCATTTAATAATAATAATAATAATAATAATAATGGTTTATTTCCACCAATACACAGTTGATGGAGGGGGTGAGAATAAAAGCGACTATCCGCTTGACTAAGTTCTCACCCCCCTATGTACATAAGGCAGTGGCGGTGGCGGCAACAGAACACCACAGCTGACAAAAATACACAACATTAACAAAATTAGAATTGATAAAGCCTTCAAACTCAAAAAAAAAGAAAAACCACACAGACACAGTGCAATAAACATATATAGAAATATAAATCAAAAGTCGCAATATGTAAAGCACGAATACATTAAACATATTATTTACGTGCAGCGGTGACTGCATTTTCATCCTTTGTGTTTTTGTTTATTGTTTTCCCTAATTGTTATCTACGAACTTTGAAGATAAGGTCTTAATTGTCAGGAGTGTTAATAAGATATTGGCGAAGTTGAGAAAGGGTGATATCTGCTATGTTAACACCTGATGAATATAACCTGTTTAATTGTAACGGTAGCTGATAAGTAATTTTTTGTTGTCCATAGTTAGTTCTTGTACGAGGAAGCATCCAAGGTAGTTGATGACGGTGAGGGTACTTTGGTTGATGACGTATCATGGAAGCGATATCTGTGATAGTAGATGAACGTTCTTTTTGTTCGATCTTATAGCGGCGTAAAAGCCTGTAAATGTATAGGTGGTAAACATTGATGATTTCATGTTCACTAAACAAGTGATCTGTTGTATGTCTGCGAGGAAGATTGTAAATTAGACGGAGGATTTTATTATGGAGAGATGAAATTTTTCTTAAATTAGTTTTAGTCGTTGTCGCCCACACTAACGTGCAGTAGTTCAAGTGTGAAAGGAATAAAGCGTGGTATATAGCAAGCTTTGCCTTTAAAGGTAAAACAGATTTATGTCGCCAAAGTATACCAACCGCTCTCGATGCTTTTAATAAAATGCTGTGGACATGATCATTCCATTGCAAATGTAGTGTGAAATAAACTCCTAGTGATTTTATTGACCTGACAATTTCAACTGGCTCGGATTTATACAGCAAATGTATTAAAGTATCAGATTTTTTATTAATAGAATTAAAAATTATAGCTTTAGTTTTATTTACATTAACTGACAGTGCATTTTCCTTTGTCCAAACTTCTAGCTTACCTAATACATTGTTACCACGGGAAGATAGCTCATTGTGTGTATCAGCTGACAAAAGGATTGTAGTGTCATCCGCATAAATAATAAACCTGGATTGATCATCAATGTTCGCAATATCATTAATATAAATGTTAAAGAGAAGGGGCCCAAGTATACTGCCCTGTGGCACACCGGCTGTAATATCACGCGTTTTGGACTGAAAATTGCTGATTTGAACGTACTGCTTCCGATGAGATAAATAGGATTTTATTAAATCTAAAGCGTGCCCTCTAATACCACATAAATCCAATTTTCTAAATAAGATACTGTGTACTATGCAGTCAAATGCTTTGGTAAAATCTACAAAAATGCCTAACACGAACTTATTTTTTTCTAATTTATCAAGAATATATTCTTTTTGATGAATCAAAGCAATTTCCGTAGAACGGTTTTTTCTAAATCCATACTGAGAATCATTGATAATATTGTTAGATTGTAAAAACTTGTCCATGCGTTTCAGTATGATTTTTTCCAGACATTTAGAAAAAACAGGAAGGATACTAATTGGCCTATAATTGCCAAAGTCATTTTTGTCTCCCTTTTTGTAAAGCACAATTACTTTTGCTATTTGCATAGCCGAAGGAAATGTAGCGGTTTGCAGGCACAAATTAAAGATATGTGTAAGCGGCACACAGATTAATTCAATGACATATTTTACTGGACGAATTTGTATGTTGTTTAAATCACATGACGTACTGTTTGAAAGCTCAAAAAACGTTTGCGTTACTTCACTCTCACCTACTGGTTCAAGAAAAAGAGTAGATGAACATCTGGCAGTAGGGGTGTCTTGTGAGTTATGTGGTGTAGAATGATCCCTAGCGAAGTACAAACTAAATGCCTCAGCTAATTTTTCCCCTGTGTAATCTTCTCCTTTATGAGTGATCTTGTCGAAATGCGTATCCTCAATGAAATTAGCGTCCAGAGAACGTATTTGTTTCCATAGTTTATCAGGATGCCGAAATGAATTTTCGAATTGTTTTTCATAATATCGCTTTTTGGCATTTCGGATGTCACTGGTCAACTTGTTTCTGTAGCTTTTAAACTCTTGAAACAGCTGTGTGCTTTTGGAGGCAATGTATGTGTTATAGAGTTTATTCTTCTGTTTAATGCGTGTATGAAGTTCATTACATATCCAAGGTTTTCTTATCTTTTTCATAGTACGTTTCTTTTTTAGCGGAAAGTGCCTATTATAAACACCGCAGAATTTACTAAGAAACTTCTCATAAGCTGCCTCTGCATTAGTTTCATTGAACACATCACTCCATGACATAAGTGACATTTCACTGTGAAAATTTTCAAGAGCATTAGGTGTGACGTACTGAACCATTGGGGTACATATGTTTTTAGATCTAGGCTGCTTTTTCTGAAAAAACAAATAAATGCCCATGTGGTCACTTAAATCGCAACAGATTACCCCTGAATGTATAACAGAATTGTTAATATTAGTAATAAACAGGTCAATCAGTGTTTCTGAGTTCGTAGTTATACGAGTAGGAAGCTTAGTAACAATACTGAAGCCAAAACTTCTTAACAGCACATCAAAATCAATTGCATGGGCAGAATTAGACATCATGTCTATATTAAAATCACCACCCATAATGACATCATAGTGATGCGCAGAAGTAAAAGAAATATATGATTCAATGTACTCAAAAAATACGTCAACATCTCCACTGGGTGGTCGGTAGAACACTGAATAAACGGTATTATTTGCCAATACAGAAACAACCTCAACAGCAGATGACATGCAACAAAGTTCCGAGATCAATTCACATTCGATTTTCTTATTAACGAAAATGCAAACACCTCCACCACGACCCACATTACGATTGACGGCAAATGTGGAAAATGATGGCAAACAAAAGCTACTGCTCAGCCATGACTCAGATACCATGACTGTATAGCCACTTACAGGAATTCATGACTGTAACCATGATACCATGACTGTAACCAGATACCATGACTGTATAGCCACTTACAGGAATTCAGGCACAAACGTCGAAAATGGGCATTTATAGGCACTGTGAGAACACTGCAAAAGCATTTCTAAACCTCTAATTCATGATCATACATCAAAGTGGCATGGCAGGAACGCAAAAAAACAAAATAGGCATTTGCCTATAATCCGGTCTCTAAATTCATGACCATTTCCGGCTGGGAAAACCCGGGTGGGTGATTCGCGTTCATCCCGTTTTTGTTTGTTTGTTTGTTTGTTTGTTTGTTTGGGGGGGGGGGGCTTTTTGTTGTGAGCCGCTGCTGTAGGCGAGGAGAATGGCGCGCTCAGTCAATCGGAGGAGGATGGTCAGGTAGGGTCGTGCTCTTTCCTTCTATTTCACGCATATAGCCGTGATTGCTGGAGGGTGAGGGAGGGGTGCGGCATTCGGGTCCGCCAGGCATGCCTGCTCTGCTGCTCTCGGCATGCGCTGCTTCAACAGCGGCGCGGCGCGCGAGCTCACCAGCAAACCCGTGACAACGTGCTTTCTTTTGGCCGCGTGGCAGGTTCCCTGGGGAGTGTCCCAGAACGACCTCGAGGCCGTGGAAGACATCCTGTCGGCCACCTCCCTCGGTGAGTAGTCCCTCTCTTTCTTGCTTTGCACCTATAGCTCTCACTTTATTTTGTCCTCGCGGCTTTGCTGACTTCTTTACCTCCATGTGTGCTTCGTTCGGCAACAAACGATGCGCGGTTACATCATCTCGCAGTGACTGTCGTGAGGATCTCAAACGTGCGGTCCGTTGCTTACCCATATGACCGTGTTCGTCCCATAACTTTTCGTGTGACGCTCCGGGCACTGTTGCTACGGGAACTCTGTATTTCAGAATCGTCGCCCAGATTTCAGTCATTCTGGACATCAATGACGACACGTTTCTCGGCACCTGACTTCAAATCTCTTTGAAAAATGTCCCTCACGAAGGAGATATGGCAAGGCCCTCTTTCAAAAGGCAACGTTACCTAGAATTTGATGAAAAAAAGAAAGAAACTTTTTGATATGTAAGCTCTCACTGGGAGACATAGTTTCGTGGTTGCAACCTGCTAGCTGATGTGAGGTTTGGACGCCGGTACCTTACGGAGTACTCTTTACTGCCACTTTTACTTAAAATGACGTACTTTAACTCGCTGAATGATCCATTCTGGCAAATACAGTCCGCATCGGAAAAGAACTGAATTTAGGCCATGATCAACTTGGGTAAATAAATTTGTGGCTTCGATGTACAAGTCGCCATGCAAATAACCTATCTCGGCTGATTACCAGTAGTCGGCTTTCCCCCGCAATGCCTAATATAGCGGGGAAGCCACCTTGGAGAAACACGTTCTTGCTCCGCACGGGTGGTATAGAATCGCGTGGGTGGTTGTGCTGTCGACTTTCCTGCAGTGCGTGAAGTTTCCTATATCAACGGCACGTTCAAAACTGAGTCGAATGAAGGCTTAGGCACACAGCACACACAAGTGCTGTGTCTACGCTTTTCTGCGACCCTGTTTTTAGTGCGCTGTTGTTGCGTGTTGTGAGCCACGAACGAACACGAAGTGTTTCTGTATACCCTCTTTAGTGCATTACTCGCGTAACTACGAAGGAGCGGAACACAGCGAGACAAAACATTCCCAGACGCACATGCGTGGGTTTGCTCTCTGTGCGTGTTATAGTGTCCCGTGTTTCCTCTTCTGCTTCTATAGGATCGCGCTACGCCTAGCGTAACCTGTTTCCTTTGTGTAATCGGAGCGCCACTGGCGTGGAATGAACTTTTAATAAATTATAACGCGACACTCTAGCCAACGCGCATGCGTCAACAGCAACTTTACGAGCAATTCCAGCGATTCGTAAGAGTGACGTTTGCCCTACCGAGTTCGTTCTTCATCCGTGACATCAAATCTTTATCTTTATCCGTGACATACACTATCTTTATCCGTGACATACAAATACAGAGAGAAGAAAGACGAAGGCGGGGAGGTTCACCAGGACTGAGCACTGGTGACATACAAAATTCTATACGGGTAATATGCTACACAAGATACTGTTGCGTGATTTTACCTTCCTTACGTCATTTGTTAGCGTGCCTTTGTGTCAACGTGTGTAGTGCTCTGTAAGTGCATGCTGGCTGTTTGTTCACTAGTCTTGTGGACTACAGAAAACTTATGATCACTCGCGTATAACGCTCCTCCCTGTGCCTCCTAAACAACCTGTCGCCTCGCCCCCAAAACATCCGAGCCCGTCCTAGCGCGCGCGTGTATCTTTGCTCGATGCTCGTAACTTTGTGACTGTTGACGTCACAGTTTATGCGAAATTGTCGGAGGACACTGTGACGTCGCCTGCGGATGCGGGAGTCAGGAATTATTCCGTTTGCAGAGACGGTGACTCGATCTAAAACGTAATTATGGCTGCTCTAGAAAATCTTTATTGGAATTAGATGCCTATGTTATCGTTTATTTAGTGACCGGCTGCTACTGTTCATATTCAATGTAACTATACATATAGGCGTGTTAGTACTTCAAGGCTGAACACTAAAATGAGATTGGGGTCTTTAGCACGCGAAAAACCAGGAATTTCATTCCACAACCACAGGATTATGAGGAACGTTATAAAGGGGAACTCCGGCTGGATTTTGGCTGCCCGTGCTTTATTTTAATATGTATTAAATTTAAATAATTTTTGCATTTCGCTTGCATACAAACGCGGCCGCGGTGACGGGCAATGACACCCGGGACCAATGCTATAGCCACTTATCCACCACTTCAGCTTTACTGACTGTAAGAGTGTATGAAAGCAGCTACTTAAATATGATTTGCAGACTCGTGTACAGAATGTCCCCAATCGTTCGAGAAAGATGCCGATGCGAACTACATCCTCATCCTTCCCGTGTGTTAGAAAAAAAAACTGCAGCGCAATTTCGCCTAGCCCTCTATATAGATGACGCACGTTTGCTATCGCCTCGGGCTGCTTGTGTACAACTGAGTTACGCGTTCAGCGGCGAGTAATACGAAGTGTGCGTGTAGCCTTTGCACGAACGCACTAGGGTCGCTTAAACTTGCGCTGTTCGATTAACGCTAGGACAAACGAGACACGAATAGTTAGTTACCTGCACGCACCGATCAAAGTGGGATGCATCGGGTACAGGAATTAGGGACACACCATCGAGTTTGCTTTTGTATTTTTCCAGAGCCTAATCGTAGTCAAAGCGAACGACAATACTGGTTGTATTATAGGTTCTATTCAGCCGACCTGTCTATACTATTCAGCCGACCTGGCTGAATAGTATACTTTCGCACTAGCGAAAGTCCAGAACGTGTCGCAAGGGCAATCTGTTTTACTGCCCATGTTTCACGTGCTCGGTGTGTTTAAATGTACTTCATATTTCGCAACCTAACTGAGAGAATAAACGTTTTCCTTTCGCCGATGCACCGGTCTCGGCATTTTTCATCCCTAGTTTTGAAATAAACAATGCTCATCTTTGAACCGGCAGACGTTGATGAGACTCGTCAGTTGTATCTGCGCCGACGTTTCTGTGCTTATCGCGTCTACAACCCGCGGGAGAGCCGTCACTCGAATTCTTTATGACCGAACGGCGCGTGGCGCCGTGGTTGCGCGGCGTGCCACCGTCGTGACGAGTGGATTCCAGCCGCAGGCGTGTGGCGCGTACCTGTTGAGGACCCCGACGAAGCCTCCAGGCCAGCACGCGCATCGATACCCGAAAGAGGGCGTGTCGTTGCGCGGCGCCGTTCGTCGGATGGAAGTGGGCCATTCCGCTGTTCAGGGGCGGCCGCCTTGCGTCACGTCTCGTGGCGCTTCTTCGTCACGTCGGTCGCTTCCCCGTCCTTCAATCATTGTTATACAAAACTAACCGGCCGGGTTTGTTGTTGTTGTTGTTGAGAAGGACGCTGCTCCGTCCCCCCCTTTCCCGATTAGCCCCGAGGTGCTCGCTACTGGCTCCAGGACCGCGTCGTCTTCTGCTGGCGGCCTTCTTCGGCTCCGAGCAGTCAGGGTGGGCCGCCATGGCTCGCCTCGGTCGGCGCGCCGCCTGGCGGCGTTGCGAGGCCCCTTAAACGGCGGCGGCCGCTGGCAGCAGGGCTGGCCAGCCCTGAGCGGCGAGAGGTCTTTCTTGATGAGCGCCTCTGACAGCCGGGCCATCTGCCGTCGGGTGAAGGAGGAGGGATGTCAGTCGCGCGGTGGAATGCGGCGGCCCCTCGCTCCTCGCGATCTTCGATATCGTGGAGCTTGTCGCGCACTGTGATTTCGGAGCCCGGCCGAAAGAGTCGGGGCGCCGCCAACAGCTGTCTTACTGATTACAGGCGCACAGTGCTGCGCAGCGGTCTTTTCAACGTTGCCAAACGCAAACACGGCCCCGTCACGCGACAATATCCCACGTCGAGACAGAGAGCCCCTGTCAGGGCTACCCGGCCATTTGGCCGCCGCCCGGCCTAACCTAGAATTAGCGCCCGGGTGTCGCGCATTCCTTTCCTCCTTTCCGGCCTCGTCCTTGGGGACCGCGGTTCTCTTCTTTCTCATTGTGTGACAGCCGTCAGAAGGATGGCGAGGGAAGTTGACTCCTGCCAGCGTCGGCCACCGCCACCACCTGGCTTCTTCGGCTCCCTCTCCTCTGGTTCGCAAAGTTATTCTTCCGCGTCCCTTCTTTTTGCACTTGCGCGGTCTTTCTTTTCTCCTTCGCACTCCGTGGCGAGTTCTTTGTTGTTGTTTGCTTGTTTGTCTTCCTTTTTCTTCCCGCAAAAAAAAAAGAGCGAGTGACAGGCCTTGTTCGAGAATGTCTAGGGCACGTCTCCTGGTTTCCGTTATTTGCTCTTTCAACGCCACTGCCGTCGCTCTCCGCTGGCCTGCTGTTTTCTTCTTTTTTTTCTCTTTTTTGTATTTTCCATTATTTAACCGGTGGACACATGACCCTCCATGGTCGTTGCACCTTTTTACTCGTGCAGCAAGGGTCTGCCTTCAACACCGACCACTGGTCATCCACCAAGGATTGCCGTAGTTATTTTGACTTACCGTTGATGCTGGTCCATGCATAATACAAACCACTGACGAGTGCCGTAGGTTCTGGATACGTGATGCGCTACGTGTTAAAGCGCACATGAGTTACTGTATATGGCTCCCCAGCCTTATAGGATAAGCTAATCACTATATCAGTGGCGAAGGTCAAAGTTCTGGTCAGTATATCCGCGCACAGCTTGATGGAACTATAATACCATTCTGAATCACCCAAGTTAAACAAACAAAAAAAGAGGAGGAGGAAGGAGAAGTTTGAAGCTTGAGATGAAAAATTGGCAAACCGGGGGTGTGTGGGCGAGCCGATGTTTCAAACATTGGGGCTATCTTCAAAACTTGCTATTACCAGAGTCCTTCGATGCAATGAACAGTGGCGCTGCTGTTAATTTTTTTTTATTTCCAGAACTTTTCAGTAGAGCATCTCTTGGAGCACTACGTGGTCGCGCTGAAAGAAAGCCCGCAGTCTAGCATGACAAGCAGCTAATGGCTAAAGAACTGTGATTGCGACTCTATGTTCAAGACAGTCACGCATAGTGTGAATCAACAGGGTCGCTTAGAATGCGCGTTGGCCGTTAGTAATGGTCTTCGCGTTGCTAACCGAAGTCATCGGATGGCGCGACGGTCGCGTTCCGTTGCAGTCCGCAGGTCACGCTGAAACGACCAGAGATGGCATGGCAAACGATTGATTCGGTTCTAGGTCGCCTTAAACAGGTTACGCCCCTAACATCGATAGAGCTGTAGGCTCACTTGAGATAGCAGGCACGGCCCTTGCCGATCACTTCAATCATCGTTTCGCTACTGCGCAAAGTGATACCCCTAGCGGCAATAGCAGCCTGAAGGAATTGGGCCGCTGCAATGCTATTCCCGAAAGTGCATTCTTTGCGCCTACCGATGAGGGTGAAGTATGAGGGTGAAGTATACATGGGATTACATGGGAGGGTGAAGTATACATGAGTGTACATGGGATTGAAGAACAGTAGGGCTTTAGATAGAAATAACTAGCAGATTAAGCCTATAAAATGTGTTTTAAGATTTATTGCTCTTCCACTGGTGCACATTTATAACTTAATTTTAGAAACTTCCATTTACCCACGCGCAATGAAATACACAAAGGTTTCAGTTATTTATAAGGGTGGTGATCGGAATTCTGCGTCAAACTACCGACCGATATCTGAACTCCCTGTTATTTCGAAAGGTATAGAAAAACTCGTATTTACTCGAACGACAGATTTCTTAAATAAAAAGAGCATTCTTACTGACTCACAGTATGGTGTCCGAAAAAAACAGGTCGACGGAAAAGGCACGCATAACACTGAAGGAATACATATTACAGAGCTTTGAACGTAACTGCTATACAGCTGGTATAGTTATCGATTTTAGTAAGGCTTTCGACAGTCTCGATCACGAGATTCTTATTCACAAACTTTCCCTATGTGGATGTCGTGTAAGACCGTTAGAATTACTTCAGTCATATCTTAAGGAACGAAATCAGTGTGTCTGCATCAATAACCACAAGTCATCCTATTTACCTGTTGTATGCGGTGTGTTCCAAGGCAATATTGTTGGACCACTTTTGTTTAATGCATTTGTTAATGATATTGTAAGTATAGCCGATGGTGCGAAATTTATCATGTATGCAGATGATCGCACATTGTGTGTGTGTGAGGCCCTCATGCCAACAAACTTGTCGAAAGAAGCAATGAAATTATGCTCATTTTGTCGAATTGGACTCGGGCAAATAGGCTTAAGGTAAATTCGAAGAGAACAAAAGTTATCGTGTTTCGCGCTAAAAATAAACCACTCGTCATTCATAATGACGTTTACTTTCAGAATCAACATATTGGGTTGGTCGACGAATTGAAAATTCTTGGAGTATATTTTTCTTCTGGTATACGTTGGCATACCCACATCAATGATCTTTGCGGTAAGCTACCTGCTGTTACCGGTGCTATGGCGTGGTACCGCGCATTCTTGCCTGTGGGGACAAAGCTGCAAATTTATTACGGTCTATTCCTGTCTTGTGTCCACTACTGTTACTTTGTCTTGGCAACAACTTCAAAATGCAACATGCGAACACTTGTAACATTTCAAAAGGAAATTGTCTGCTATATTGAAAATGTTGATCGTCTTTCAGCCACACGTGGTATATTTCTCAAACACAAATTACACCGCGTTGACAAGCTGTATAAATGTAGATTATTAGAAAAAATGTATTTCTTATCCCAAAATGTTAAAAATTACTTTACGTCGCGGGCTAAGTTAGAACCGCAGAACAACACAAAACACACACGCAACCTTGAAGTGTGGAAGGTGCCTTGGTCCCAGAACTACTACAGCCTGCAATCACTAGCTCATAATATTCCAACCATACTCAACCGGTATACAAACACACAACCGCATTAAATAAAAAATTCTGCGCGACCACTTTTTATCTTTATAATAAACCATTACCTTTCATTCTTGTACGAAGTGTCATTGTTACATTTTATGTGTACGTGTGATGTATGCTGATCTGTATGTGTAACGCTTTTGATGTGAATGCCATGTAAAAACACTTGTTGACATGTGCCATTTATGCGCTATTGTCATGGAAGGGACCCTGGGGCTTCGTCAAGCTGCTGCGACAGCTTTTTGCCCAAATGTCCCTCCAAATTGTTTTCTGGTAAATAAAATTTAATGCCAAAGGTGGCTTCTACTACTGAAGAAAATGAGCCAGTCCAACGGAGGGTTGGGTGTGTAGATCGAGTGACCGTAACAAAGGCTCGTCAGTTCGAACTCGCTTAATTGGAACGGACGCCCCGGTCTCGGCACAGCACTGTTTTATTTTTGCGCGTGGAAAACTCCCGATAATTCGAACAGGTGGGCATCCACGACGGTCGAGTCAAAGTGGGGGCGCAGAGGCTCCATGCAGAGGTTGGCGCAGTGTAACCACACATGTGTTGTAAAAGCAAACCAATCTAAATTAACTAGAGATGCAAAACAAAACACACAAAAAACACAGCAACATTTCTCAGCAGATGAGATTTCGGATGAAGCTCTTGGGCAAGCTATACAAACGATGCTCATGGGGTTGCAATGGAAGAAACGCAAGCGAATCAAAATTGCTGTTGTTGAATTAACCTTATTTTGGTCCAGGGAAACCCGAGTAAGACCCCCGATTACTTTTTTTGTTTTGATTGCATTAACTCTAGCGTGCAAATAAACGCGTTTTGGAGCATATATAGCGTCTCATATAGGCTCACTGCTCGCACGAATGCATGCCGTTGTTCGTTTCTGGCGTGTCATAGACTGATGAATCAATTCTGCTCGCTGTTAAAAGCTCTGCGAGCCTGATCAACGAGACCGCTTTCCACAAACGTGCCTACATAGTTCGCGATAACGAGTCCAGAGGCGGCGTCCTTGCCCGCACAATGTTACGCAATGTTTTGTACATTTTAGCGCACTCCCTCTAAATCGAACTCCGCTTACTTCGAACAGTTCTTCAGTCCCCCTGGAATTCGAATTAACGAGCTTTTACTGTATAACATTGGAGCGGAGTAACTCTTAGTATTATAGCTAAAGTCCCCTCCAGCAGAGCTTAACGTTGGGCGAGTTCTCTCTGAACAAGAGTGAACACTTATTCGGTGCGTAAAGCTATAGCTTTACGCACCGAAATAACTTCGGCCATAACCTCACCCTCAACCTCAATAACCTCAACCTCGGCCAGTGTATACACTGGCCGAGGCTGAGCACTTTCGCGTGGCTTCTCGAGAGATGTGCCGCGCATGCCCGAGAAGCTGTGACGTCACACAGTGCACAGCTGGCGCGCCGGAGAAGGCCTGAAAGCTCATGTAGAGATGGCTGGCACTTGACTCGCGTCCGTCCGTCCATATGTTGGTTCGTCCATGGCTTACGCTGCGTATACCCTGGCGTAACCGAGCTAAGCCACTGCCAACTTTTTAGACAGCGTTGTGCGATAGTTTCTTTCTCTGGATATATAGGGCTGTGGGATAGCTCGCATGTGCTGGGCCTATCTTTATGGGCACTTGTAACGCCCGTCGGGCCAAGCCCCGCTGATCTAACAGCGGCGTGTGGCAGACTCGCAGGCTTACACTTTACGTTTAGGCCTGCCACGCCTGAAAGGCCTCGACCCGTGCGGTGCTGCACGTGTTTGAGTCTGACTGACGTACTCGCAGAGCAGACACGGACATTCCTTTAAGGACAGACAAGCATTTAATTAAGACAAGGGTGATGGCAAGAGCTATCAAAATGAACCAAGAGGAGACTACAAAAAATGCGCGATGAAAACAACAGCTACAGAACAAACTATGCTCTAAAAGAACACGGCAACTGGTACGAGTAGAAAACGCGGTATGCTAATAAAACAACAACATGATGGAACTAAAAGAGATAAAAAGAAAGATCACTAGGAAGGTCGAACTCTCGAATATGAGATTCTATACGTGCGACGCAGCGCACACAACTACAATTATTTAAATCTGCGTATAATAAAATACCGGTTGAAAAAAAATACAATAAACACGTTTCATACGGACCAGTCATGCTCGTGGTTCACGTAGGGGAGTTTACGGGGTGCCGCTGAAGGTCTCGCTTGCATAGGTTAATGACGAGGGTGCCCCGGTGTTGAAGCCGTCTCAATACGTTGCGCTGGACAGTCCTTGCTCGCCGCCTACGCGAGACTCGTGACACCGACGACCGCGCCCATCGCTGGTTGAACGTCAACTGTTGAAGAACTGAAACTCTCTTCGGGGCACACGCCTCTCCCTTGCAGCCGTAGGGAAGACGCGAAGGTGACGTTGTCGAATAGTTAGTGGCTGGTAGTCTTTTGCCCAATTCAAAGTCGCCCTTCTTTAGACGAAGTGTGTGTGTGGGGGGGGGGGGGGGAGTGATATGCAGTAAATAATATAGCTGAAAGGAAAAGTTGGCGCCCTACCCTGTCTTCTCTCATAAGTGTCGCTTCGGCTGTTTTACCTCCCGTGGCTAGACAGAGTCGTTGAAGGATGTCATCCTTAAATTTAACTTCTCGGGCTTTCTGGTGTGATAAGGAGAAACGCCGTTGTCGGAGAACCTCGATGAGTTTCGACCCAAGTGGTTTGCATTAAACGAACACTTCAGTCTTAGCAGATGGGCGTGATTGTATTTTGCACCGATTAGAATACGACCAGCCTGCGGCGGCTCGGATTCAAACCCGCCTTTTCGAGCTTAGCAGCGCGACACATTAGGCGCTGAACTTCCATCGCGAAAGGCCAGTGTCCCCAGAGAAGAGATTCTTCAACAAAAACTATTATAGAGATGCTCGCGTGTAGCTCGTGCTTATGCGAACTTTCTGCAACGAGCCAGCTGCAGCTCTCCGGAATCCCTAGCTGTTAGTGGAATGCCGATAGTAGTGGATCGCGCGCACTCCATGCCGCTCTTCGGGATGCCGTCGGGTTCTCCTCAACGCTGCTTCTCTCTCCCTTACGTCCTCGTCAACCGCCCTCTCCCAACTACTCACGAAAAGCCCGCCTCTGAACGGCGAGGCGCATTCCACAGTCCCCCCTCCCCCGTGCAATGGGGGAGGGGGTGTTTTCCCGCTTCTGCTGTGGAGGGGGGGGGGGGGGGCTGCTCCGTAGTCGTAGAGCGGTTTCGTTTTCTCGCGTCCGTCCCGCAAGGGAGAAGATAGCGCAGCCTCACCCCCCTACCCTTTTATCTTTACGTCGCACCGGCGTCTTTCTCCATCACAGACTTGCGGAAGAAACCGTGTCCCCCTATCCTGCAGTAGCAACATTCTTTTTTTTCTGTCATTGTTCTTGTTTCGCATAGGCGGCGGCTCTCAATCGAGACGCCCGTCCGCCGTGTAACGCGCACCGCAATCGTGTCGCGCGCTACGTGAGCGGACTGCCCGATTCGCGGCTTGTACAGGCTTGTAAACTGGGAGGAAGTGCATTACATGAAGCGTCTCCGCGCGAAAGGAGCGTGGTGGACGAGACGCGTGTACTGGATCCGGTATGCCGCGGCTGACGATGCCACCCCATCGCGGTGGGACACCCTAGTGGGCTATGTGGGGCTATTAGAGCGAGCCAAGTGAAGAGGCTCGCCCAGCCTTTTGCTGCGGCCGCTACGGTCCGTATCTCGTCCATCCAGTGCCGTATCGTCCCTTCGTCGAGTATGACAAATCGTGTCCACGTCGCGAGGCGTCGCCGCAATCCATTACGGGTAGGAGTAGGTGCTAGCTCCATCTCTTTAACTGCGGATCGCGTTCTGTGTAACTATACCGAGTTGGGCAACTCAAGGCCGACAGAGGCTGCGCCAGGATTTTTTTTTTCTTTGGGCACCCACGACAAGAGAGTTCCTTCAGGAAGTGATGGGGGGTGAGAAATTTATGCGCTATGTTATCACCGTATTTCGCTGTTGAGAGGCGGTGGGGGGTGGGGGGAAGGGGATAGCAGGTGGAATTTTTGGGGGAAGGCACCGCCTCGTAAGGTCGAGTCCAGTGCTGGAGATCCAGCGCGTCCCTGCTTTGTACATTTAAGCTCTCAACTTTCTATTCCTTTATACCTTCTCCGAGCATAGACCCCTTTCATGTTTGTAAACATAGCGGTAGGCGCCGTCGACATACAGGGACACTTAGAGTGACGTCGCGATGCATAGGCTCCGCCCAGCCCAAGGCTCGCTACCAACCTCTATGATCACGTGACAACTGGCACAGCAGCTGCAAGCATGAATGCAAAGCTGCTCTCCAACACAGCGTCGGGGAGCCTGGAAACTTGGAATATGTTGATAGCCCACGAGATGTTTCTGTTTAACCTCCAGGCTCTTTTTTTGTCTCCTTCCTTTACTGTAAAGCTTGCTACGCCACTTTGTGTGCCTGCCTGACTGCAAACTATGCCGTGAACCGTTGACACTAGGGCGCAGTATGGGCTATGCACGTCGGTACATTCATCGTCGCACTTAACACGAACAACGGAGGCACGCTGATAGAGCCTTAACAAATGTGAGGAGGAAATATCGGGTGCATTGTAAGGGATGTGCCCCACCTTAGAGTCTCCACAACTCTCCAAAGGAGAGGTGCATTGGCTTCAAGAGCCATGGCGGTACCTGCACTTCACTTATTGTAGTACTTAACGGAGATCCGTGAAAGTCACGTCGAAAATTTCGTATTCGAGTAACTCGCTACATTCATCCGCATTTGTGGCTTTCATTCACACTGAACATCGTGTTGGCTTTCCGGCGATGCACATTGCCTGAAGTACGGCGGCCAGCCCTTGTGAGTTCTTGTTCACGTGCATTCTGTCGCATCGCGCCTCAACCCTTAAAATCAAGAATGGCGTTGTCAACATTGCATAATTCTCAGTTTTTAAAACATCCGAACCGATCCCCCTCTTTTGTTTATTATCTTTTGTATTGCGGGAAAGCCGACTTGGAGGAGGAGGATAAAAACAGGATAGAGAGGTTAGAAAGCCAACTTGGAGTTTTTCTCATGGGTAGCATCGCACCGCGCTGCCGGAAAGCTAGCTTTACAGTTAGCAAGATCTTTTTGACCTGATCTGCTGTATATTATTTCTGACTTATTTGTTTTTGTGCCTCCTAACCCTCTTGCTTACTGAAAAATTGTTGAACGTTGACGCATGGGACCCTCCACTTCTCGAAGCTCACGGCGGTGATCAGTCATATGGAATCAGACAACACACTTTTCCATCTTTCGTTTGGTTTCGAAGTTTGATCACCGCCCTGAAACGCGTACCAAAAAGATGTTTGCTGTAGCACGGTAACGTAAGTGATTGGAAACCTTAGCGTGAATGCGTCTTATACAACGAACTTTTTGCTGCCTTCATTTTGAGTAGTTCTCATTGTTTCAGTAGATTCTCCTAGTTCCCACCAATCAATAGCTGTTCCTTTCTTGGATTACCATAGGAACAATGTGAACAATGCACCACTCAGTGGTAAACTGCAGTGAACTGTCGCCACAGTTCATTACAGCATTGCTGACTGACTATGTAAATTATGTATCGATGCTTTGAGGCTCTTCCACATTGTCCACCGAAACACTGCGTTTTTAACGATTGTTCCTTTATGACGACGGCCAGTATTTTCCGTTACGCAATGACTGAACTCACCGCGACGTGTAAAGAACTCGCTTCCACATCGACAAGCATGCGCGCTCGCCTACGAGCGAGGCGGCGCGCTTTTTTTACCGAGGCGTCCTTGGAGAAAGGTCTCTAGGCCAGTGGCCGGCATGCAGCGGCGGTGGGCACATACCAAATCGCCTCCGAGATCGTTGAACCGACGATGGAAAGGAGGCCTCTGTTGCGGCAATATCGGAGGCCACGTATTTGTCATAGAAGGCAGCGGCGGCGCCCCCTTGGCGGCTGATGCCAAAGGAGGGCATCCACTGGCTCCCCTTCAACTCTCTCCTCCTCGCGGCCGGTCTGAGTGAGAGTTTTCTCGGCGTTGTGTGTGTGCGCGCGCGCTCTTGTAGTAGTAGGCATCGCACCCACCGCCTCGCTCGGAGTCGCGGACGCAGCAGCGGACGAGTGCGGACGCAGCGTGCGTTCCATCGACGCGGCCGTTGTCGACCCTTCCGATGTGCCGCCGCTCAGAGTCGTCGTGTTCGTTCGTCGGAAGTGCTCCGTTGTGGTGATGCGCGCGTTGTCGCCGCCGCGACGGATACGGGCGATTCGTGGTTCGAAACCGGCGATGTAACAACGCTCTGGAGCTCGCGCTCCGCACCTCTCGTGTACAGTGGCCGCCGCCTCCTCAGCCGTGGAACAGGGACTGTACTTCCAGCCGTGGCAACAGCATTTCCCCTGTGGTGAGTCTATGCTTCCAGAGGGACCGTATCAAATCTGCGATGTCGGACGGCTTAATAAAAAAAAAAAAACGACGAGAGGCCTTGTCCGAGCTGTCGTTAGGCGCTCTCACCTCACTGTGTGCGTTGTTGTGTGCACCAGCGTGGTGTCGCGCAGGCGTTTGAGCTGTTGGTGGACTCTCGAAATGTTGTGCGGGAAAGCATCCATGTTGCGTGTTATGGCGACAATGTATTGGGCTCACGCTGAGACGTGGACGGGATTTTAAACGGGCGTGGTTGCTCTTGCGACTTTAGGCGCGCGCGCGTACTCGTAATTAAATATTGCGCGACAAAAGGGCCAGCCGGTGTGCGCATTTGTGCAACCCATGATAATTGCGCGCAGTGGGGATCCTGCTGGTTGCGAGTGAATGCGCGAGTGGCATTCATGTATTGCGTCGCACGTGGATGCTTTAGCTCGGCTTCAAGTCAAGGCCTGCCAGCGGTGTGGCGAGAATGCAAAGAACTCACACTGTATGGAGTTTGTTTGGGTGTTTGTAGGCAAAAGCGCGTGGGTATACGCTATGCATAAATATCTCTGTTGCTTTCGTTACTTGTCCTGGTGCTATTTGGTTCATACTTTATAGAGTGGGAGGGACGTCAAAGCACTTAGAAAAAAAAAAAGACGCGTGCTTTGAGTGCTAGAATGTGCACATACGCATGACAACCTTGGACGACATGGTCGCGATCGAGAAGGCGTCCATCGAATTGAAACAACGTCCTAGATGGCGATATCGTCATCTCCTCTGCAAGGCCCTGATACGTCGTTGCTGCAACCACACCGTTTGATTGATTGATTGATTGATTGATTGATTGATTGATTGATATGTGGGGTTTAACGTCCCAAAGACACTATATGATTATGAGAGATGCCGTAGTGGAGGGCTCCGGAAATTTTGACCACCTGGGGTTCTTTAACGTGCACCCAAATCTGAGCACACGGGCTTATACACCATTTCCGCCTCCATCGGAAATGCAGCCGCCGCAGTCGGGATTTGATCCCGCTACTTGCGGGTCAGCAGCCGAGTACCTTAGTTACTAGAAACCACATTGTTTGATTTGATGAATGAGCGGTCACTGGCGTAGTCAAGGTGGAAATGCATTTTTTTCCAATTCTTGTTTGTTTAGAAGACTTAATACCGTACAAACAGGCCTGGCAGTACACCTGCAAGCTACACACAGTCGTTACGCCACATGCAAGACTAAAACGCGACTTAACCCTCTTGACGATAGTTATAGCGCGAGAACAAAACGATGACACAGAGACAAGAAGCACACGAGCGCTGAGTTGGAAGTTAGCGCTCGTGTCTTTCGTGTCCTTCTTGTGTCTGTGTCGTCGTTTTGTTTTCGCGCTATAACTATCGTCATGCCTTACCAACTAGCCCAAGCTGCCACACTTTTAACACTATTACCTGGTTAGTGTGATCAAGAAACCCGCAGAGCACAAGTGATCTCTATGGGACCGTTGATGTGTTCCATGTGGTCAGTCTTGCTTGGCTTCGTCAGGAGATGCGTTGCAATGACAATCTCCCACACTATTGTTGGTCTTGCGGTGCCTCAATTAGCTGAATAAGCAGATGGGACTTTATGGTCCACGAAATAAAAGAGATAAGAGAGAGATATCCCAAGCTTCTGCCTCGCTTTACGAAAGAAAGGACAAGACAAGGAGGAGGGCGGGCGTTGAAAGGTTAGCGAAGTGAAAAGGGGAGCAGAATAATGAATTTTGGCGCGTGCCCCAGGGGCGCGTTAAAAAGCCATTCTGCTGGTCTCCTCCGCTCGTTAATGGTTATACGCTGCTTCAAAGGGAAGGGGGTGTCAACCGAGCCGTTGCAACGTGTGTGTGTGAGCCGCCCGGCGATGAGCTTGCGGAAGAGGAGAAGGGAGGCCTGCGGGGTGCGCCTCTCGGCACCCTCGAAACGTTGTGCGGGAAAGCATCCCTGCTGCATGCAATAGCGGGCGGATTTCTGCCTCCAAGATCGGAGGCATGCCACCTGGTTTCGCGCATAGAGTTTTCTACATATACACTAGAGGGAACTCTGGGCGCTAGCGTCTATGGGAGCTGCAATGCATAGCGCCTCAGCGAGCATGGCAATTATGAGTAGTGCACGACTTTGCCTAGTCTTCGTACATTACGTTCCTTTTGGCTTCGCGCGGCTTGAAGCTGCTTTGTCGCGAAATAACAATCGGCAAATGTTAACAGCAATAAACGAAGCCACAAGCGCGATTTGATGCCCGCAATCACGAAGACTAGGCAAATCCGCGTGCTATACCCATCTTTCCCATGGTCGCCGAACTATCGCAGCGCCAGAGTCCCTTGTCGTTACTTTTGGGAAACTCTGTGGTTTCCCGTTGTCTCCGTGATCGGACCCGTCTACGAAAAAAGCTGCGATGCTATGACAGTGACGTGCAGTGACAGTGACGTCATTTTAGTGATCCGTGATGTCATCTCTCGATGTTGATTTTTACATCCCCGATGACGCGAGACGCCGCCGATGGTCAAATTTCGGGTTTCATGCGGCGTCTGGGGGTTTCGTCCTAATAAACGCACCTGCGTTGGTGTACCTCTACGGCTGATTTGTTGCATTACTTAGAATTATTTTTCCGGGACATAATGTAGCCGTATTTCGAAGAGGGTGAAACAAGAAGGACAAAATGAAAAAGCGTGTACTTAGATTTAGGTGCCTGTTAAGAAATATTAGACGCATGCCCAAATTGCTTGGACGCACGTGTTCTGAGAGCACGTGCTCTGGAAGCCAAGCATGCTAGATGAAGAAGAGGACAGCCAGAAAGAGAGAGCGAACGTGGCAGTTCAGAATGGTGATGACTGTTTCCTGTGCAGGCGTCGTGGAGCAATACTCGGCTTAAACTATCTTGTGGGCCGATAATCGGCGGGGATGGTGTTTCGGCATTAGGGGCTTTTAGAATGTACGTACACTTATTTACGTTAACGCGTTACCGAATACCGGATAGAACCTGCGTGTGCGTGAAGACGAACGTAAACCTTTACGTAGCCTAAACTATCCGCCGGATGGGCTTTACGCTTGCGGCCCTATCTCGCAAATCCACCTTCGTTCGTAGGAACTCGTGATATCCGCACTGCGGAGACTCCAGTCGTCGAGTCAAAATGAGCTGCTGTGTGAGCGCTAATCGTGATTACATTGTTTCAGCCGGATCACCAAAGCTAGAATGGCATAGGTCATCGAAGCCGCAAATTGTGTGCGCCCACGACAGGTTGCATAGGTGGCCCCATCTAGCGGGGCCAAAATGAACCAGACAATCACATTAAAAAAAAAAACCGCGTAGCGGCGTTATCACGAATGAGTTACCTTTTTAATAATTTTCATTTCAAAAACATTACGCGTAAGCCAACGTGTTCATGACTGTGGTTGCACACAAGTGCCACAAGATGTCGACACCATCGTTGCAATAACCTTGTAATTGTTCATCCTTTTGCGCATACCAGCATACTGTACACGACAAAGAAACGTCTCGTGGTTTTGCCGCAGTGGTGATTCAATCATATCTAAGTTAAGTATAGTTTTAGTGTAGTTAGCATCACCATTTATAGTTTGTGAAAACGTTAAGGTATACGTTTACGAACGTTAACGCACGCAAACGTTTACGTATCCAGCTAAAACGTTGAAAAACATGCGTTTCGGTAAGACGGAAAACGCAAACCGGTATCCGGTAACGTAAAGAAGTATACGTACAAGCGAACAGCCCCTATTGTCTCTGTGCTCAGCCGAATCGACATATGCCAAATTTGGTATTGCGTGACGCCAATGGATGACGAAGTATATGGCTGGTGCAAACATGATAATCCTGAGACGCGTGTCTTGTAAGAACATGACAACATACCACGCTCATAGCGTGCTCACGGCCGTTTCGCTAGCTCCACATGTACTAAATTTGGTATCACGTGACTTTAATAGATGATGAAGGTAAACGACACATGCAAACATGATAATCATGACATGGAAGTCATGTACGGCATCATTTACCTCCACTCGTAATGTTGTGCTCATTTTAAAGCGACATATCAACATATCTCATTCATGCTTCGCATAATATTGATTTCCACTGTACGTGGGATCTGCCATTTTTTTTTTCCTTTCGGTACTTTCCTCCGCTATTGATTTGCCATACTAGCAAGACAAAGAGATACCTTATTTTCGTACACATACGGTTGTGTCTGTGAAGCTCACAGCCCTCTTGGTGGTAATGCGCGAAACAGATAAGGGGAAAAAATTAAAAAAAGCAAATGGCGATGCATGGTTTCTAATGTGGTCACGTGATGCTTCGTAATAAAGGTCCGAATCCCTGGACCCGTCCGCCCCCGACCTCGGTCTGCTTATTCAGAGATAGAGAGAGAGAGTTAAATAATCGCGACCGTCTTTGGTCTTTACTCCTCCACTGAAGCAGAAATAATAACGAATTCGAAATTCCTGCGTCTGCGTGATCGTCGTCGTACACCACCCATGAAAAATAACGCGATAAAAAAAAATGCCTCGTCGTCCGCTGCGTGGCTCGTAACTGCAGCGCACGAAAGCGCACTGGTGTGTGCCTGCCTTGGAATGCGGAGGAGGAGGCTGTAGTGCTAGGTGTGTTGATGGGGGGAACGCAACAGAGGTGCAGCAGATGCAGCAGATGCACCTTCTTCAGAGGAGGGGGAGAAGCGGCCCGAAGGCATCGGCGGCGGCGCGTGCTAGGCGCGCCGCCACATTTCCCTCCCGCATCTTCCGAAACCTCTCCGGCGGTGATGATGCGTGGTCATATGCGAGTGCGCTACGGCGTTGCTGTTATTAATGCGCCGAGAGGAACGAAACACGTAATAACAGGGATGCCTCGAGTGCAGCTTGCGTGCGCCCTTCTCCCGGTGAAATAGCGTCCCCTCCTCCTCTCGGAGAGTAACATCGCGGTGGTGGAGGCTGATTCCCTGGCGAGATACCGAGTTGGGGCCCATATGGCCCGGGCCGTGCTTTATGCGCCGCTTATAACTGGCCGGTATCGGGCGAGCTATCTGCCCAGTGAAGACGTATACCCTCGCCGCGAGTTGGTCAAGAACGGATGTTGTTTCGTAGGAGAGGAGGAGGCACGCTTTGGAATCGAGGGTCTCCGGGTTCGTAGCCTTGCAGGGCGGGAACGAGCGTGCATGCTCACGCATGGGCCTGGTGTGGTCGTGCGGGTACCGCGGTCCAATCGGCAGCCATGTTTCGACTTCGCGTTTAAGGCCAGCGCCTGCACGTGGAAGCCTGCTCAGCAGTGGGCACATTGACAAAAGGAACACCGTATTATGTAGGACCAGCTCGTCTAACGCGTTTGCTGACGTGCTGGCTCGAGAAGAAGCGAGAGTCGATCACGGTTGCTTCTTCGTTAACTCCTCATTCCCGTCCACATTCTCGGCGATACGGGTATACATGCGCCTCGTGTGCCTCATATAATTACATGTGAATTATATTCACACAGGAAGGTGTGAAGACTAGAAACTGCGCGTATCCTAGAGCAGCGTCGAAGAACTCGCGTCGACACTATATGCAACAACGCAGATTCCTCTCTTACATATACAGAAAGCTGTATTATCTGGGATCTTTACCGGAACCTTAGTGGTACCAGCGGCACGTTTCTTCTGATTTTCAGCTTATTTCCATCATTTATGTGGCCGTCCCTGTGCGTGGAGTTGTATCGGCTATTTAAATTGTAAAATATGCAAATCCACGCTGCCCCCGCCTTGAACGTCCCCTGATGGCGCGCTGCCGGACAGTCGGTGGTGATGTTCTATAGGGGCTTTAGATTGGATAGCCTTCCTGTTTAGGCCCCTCCGGAGGCTCGTCCGGCGTTTTGTATAGGTGTGTTAAGGAGCAACTTGTACAATACTGATTTCGCTTCACGACTTCATAGGCATTGGGCCTCGTAGTGGTACCTTTCCCGTAACGAGGAAGGGAAACACGGCAAGTCCGTATTGCGGCGTGTGTTGATTTGCGAAGACACATCTCGAAGCTTACTTCGATTATGCCCGAAGAGAACTGAGCTCGTTGTCAGCTGTATATCGGCGATCGCCTAGCCTGCATCGGTAGTGGCCAACTCTCCCCCGAGAAGTGGTCGCTAAGTAAAACAATAACGGAGACAAGGAAAGCAATGCAAGGAAACGAAAATCTGCCAATCGCTGCTCTTGCATTATTACTTCATCAGACCGCTTATCAGACTGTCGCGACGATGTTCAATTGCGACTACGTGAGCAATTGAAGAAGAAGAAACGTTCTTTTTATTCGCTAAAAGGTGTCAGGGCTAGTGGGTGGGGTGCTCAGTCCAGGGCTCCGCTAGTCTTTGCGGCTTGATCGAGCAAAGCCAGCTGCCTCTCCTGATCCTTGCGAGCAAGCCAGGTCTCCCACAGTCTCGGTCGAGATGTTGTCCCCAAAAGAGGAGAATCGACGTTTTGGGGCCGTGATTCGCATACCCACGTAATGTGGGCGAGAGTTAGCCGTTCGCCACACCACGGACACAACGGAAATGCCGTGTAGATCGCGTCCTCTTATTCTTACTTTCGAGGTTGGTTTTCGCGTTCGTTCATTTTGTACGTGCAACGTCACGTGGCTACAAGATTTCCGCGTCAGTGACTTAGGATCCTGAGCCAGACCACGTCTTCTACCTGACGCGTGCACCACCAACCAACGTGGCCTAACGTAGACTAACCACAGACTAGCCGTCGTAGACTAACCGTAGCCCAATTCATCGCTCTGTAATCCCCGAAAGCAAGTCTGCACACCAGAGGAAGCAACAGCGTTCTCTCCAGCGCATTCCGCCGTTCCACTCGAATGAGCCGGTGCGCACGTAATGGCAGTCCGTGGATGACCCTCGTCCCTTGCTCTTTTGTTGCGCAGGGCAGCAACTCCGCGTCGAAGAGCTGCAAGAAAGGTCCGCGTGCGCCATACCGGACCTGCGGCGCCACCATAATAACGCCGCAGATACGATCGGACCTTTCTCCGGCGGGCCGCTTGACCCCGTGACCGCAGGGCGGGCTGGTGGGTGGACGCATGGTTTTGGTCGTCCGGGGTTGATCTAAATGACCGCCGATGGCGGGCCAGCCCTCGTTGAATGGGGGGAGACCCGATGCGCGCCCACCTCCTATTACTTCGTGGGACGAGAATAGCAGTGGCCGCGGTATGCGAAGTTTCGGGAGACAACGACGTCGCATCTCGTCTGATGAGACTGTAGCACATCTATACGAGAGCTCGCTTTTCTTTCGTTTTCCTAATTGCCAGGGGAGTCGGAAGTCCTTGCGAGACCGTACTTCCGGTTTCTAAGCGTGTGAGATGTGGTGGGAAGACTTGGAGACTGCAACCCAGCGTCGAACGTGTGCTCGTCTCCGGCCGCCGTCGCTCGTTTTCCGACTCGTGAACCTCAACGCCAGCTCGCTGTTGGCTGTTCCGCTGCTTGTCCTTGGAAGATTCTTTTTCGTTGCCGAATGGCACGTAAAACGCGGGGCTAGACAGATGAAACGCGCGCGAATATATATACAATGTTTTCTAGCTAGACCAACTAGCTCGCCTTTCCACGCTTTCGATCTCAGCCACGAGTTCGCGTACCTGTTTGGCCGATTTTTTTTTTGCTATTTTCTGTCATGGCGCCGGCTGTTCGACGACACGCTGTTTCTCGGCGTAACATAGCGAAGCGCTCCGCGGTGCCTCATTAGAGCGTTTTAGTACTGCGAAATGGTGCTACGTACGCATCACGCAAGCGCCTTGCGTTACGTGGCGTCGTTTGCCACTAATCGCCTTTTAGTACGCCGTAGTACCCGCGTACGTAACGAGCGTGAAGCGTGTTGTGCCATCTGGTAGGTCAAAATTGAAGCACGTGTTGTTGACAGCCAATGTGAGCCAATCCAAGTGTTATAGCCAGATTGTGGCCATATTTTAAGCCACAGTGCTTGCCTTCGATGCCGCCATTTTGCAAAACGAAGTCTCGCGCTGTCGCGAACTTGTTCGAGAGCGGCGCGATCACCTCATACGTACGCACGCACGCATCTCATGCGTGCGTACGTAGCGGCTGCGTACGTAACGCGATACGTGCGCGTTGCGGTCTGCGCATGCGCACTACGCAGTACGTGGCGTCCTTACGTACGCAACGCCGCCACGTACGCAGTACTAAAACTCTCTATTGTTGCTGCGCTGTAGCGCGGCGTGGCAGGCTCCGGTCACGGAGGAACGCTGTGCAAGGGTGGTCGCCCTGTGCGATGCAGCGCCGCCCTGTGTGGACAGGGTGCTCACGCGCGCTACTACGAGTCGCCTCTTTTTGTTAGGCACCGGTTGTTCTGGGAGCCTATTGTTGGCCATCAGCGGAGCTCGTTGCGAGAGCGCGGCAGCAACGGAGCACGATTTCGCGGGGGCGCCACATCCGCCCGCCGCAGGCCTCTCCGTGCACATTCGTAGATAGTGCTACGGAGAGCGATTCACGCGCGCGTGTGCACAAACAAGCAGAGCGTTCCAACACGCGAGCGCCGCTGCTTATCGCGCCGCTCCAACGTCCGGCTTCTCGCGGAGCCAGCAAAGATGATAAAGAAGGCGTGCAGCGCTGGCCGCCGCGTCGAATAGTTCACAAGCCAAGGTGATTATGGCATGCCAACCCCCCCTTCGTGCACACACCGCTATTTCTTTAACCTCCCCAACCACCCCCTCGTGTCGGAACGCACGCTGCGAATTCGCACTTGTGTGCAGGAAACACTGTTCATCACTCTACGGGACGTGACTTCTCAGAATGCGAACGTTCCCGGAACGTACTCCGAGAACCGCATCGCGGAATAGTTCATTACAATTGCTCGGGCCTGGCCTCGGAGACCACCGCCACGACCTATGGGGGGCGCCCTGTTTTTTCTTTTACAAGGGGCGATGTTGATCAAGTTCGAATACTGGTGATAAGAAGAAGGGGAAAGAAAAGCGACGATCACTGCGCGGTTTGTGTGGGCGCACGCTGCACGCAACTGCGCGTTTGGAATGCAAGCGCGCAACGGCCGCGATAACATGCGAGCCGCAACACGGGCAGAGGCGGGCTTGATCGGTGGCCGACCGCGGCGTGTCCTCCCGCGCGCCGAGTTCAGAGGTCGCGTGCGCCCGGGTCGGAGGTGACGGCGAGCGCGTGCTGCCTGCCATTTCGCCCCCTCACGTCAGGAATGCAGGCCCACGACGACGTCCGGTTGTGGGCGCGCGCCTTGCTGGTGCGTTCGTGCGCGGGACTCGTTGGCGCGCTGCACCGCCCTCGCGCCTCATGGTCCGAACGCACGCGTACGGAGGGCAGAGAACAACTGCAACGGGAGGGAAACGCGAGCTGCCACGCGCCCATCTTTCGTGCCGGCATTTCGTTCGCAGCGGCTTTCCTGGGTGCGGCGCTGTGCAGAGCCGGGCTGGCCGGTCAACCTCCGTGCCACGGTGCCACCTTGCCGGTCAATCGTCTGGCGCCGTACACTGTAACCGTAGTCTCTCAATCGATATCAGTTGCTTACGAAACTCGGCGGGTTTGCAGCGACAATGTTTATCACACGTATAATTTTTGAAGTTCGCTGAGGGATTTTTTCCAGGAACCATTTTTTTCGCCTTTTATCAAGATCATCGCATTATTCTCCCAGCAGCGTTTGCTTGGCCCTTGTTGGTCGGCGCTAGTTAGGTTTGAAGCGCTTGAAGTCCCTAGGAAAAACAAATTGATTGATTGATTGATTTGTGGGGTTTAACGTCCCAAAACCACCATTTGATTATGAGAGACGCCGTAGTGGAGGGCTCCGGAAATTTTGACCACCTGGGGTTCTTTAACGTGGACCCAAATCTGAGTAGACGGGCCTACAACATTTCCGCCTCCATCGGAAATGCAGCCGCCGCAGCCGGGAATCGAACCCGCGACCTGCGGGTCAGCAGCCGAGTACCTTAGCCACTAGACCACCGCGGCCGGGCTAGGAAAAACAAATGGCCCCGTATCTGCATGGTACACTGCAAATGTCGTCGAAAGACGACAGTCTTGCGTGTGGAGAGAGTGAACAAAACGTTTATTTGACGTTCTGTGCAACAAAATCGCTGAATGGTATTCTGGAGCGCATCGAGTCACGTCACACGTGAAACATGTGCGCTATCTTTCAAAACGAAGCGCTCGGCGTGCGCTCCCGCCTCGGAAGCGATAAGGTGTAGAACCTAAGGCGACGGATAGGCGCCGCCACCGTGTCGTTTTAGCAAAGCGTTAGAAACACTTGCCTTTTCGTGCAAGCGTTGCATTATCAGCGCAGCGTGATAAATGCTACGGTCCTTAGAATTGCTTATGCATGTCTTTTCTAGTATAAAGGCACACATACAGAATATTGACGTGCTGTTAAGGTGCCTGAGATATGCGCAATAATCGATTTTTAATTGACAATCGCACAAGTATGAACGCTAAAGCTTGAGCAATATTGGTGGGCGCTGCGGATGGGGTCCGCCGTTTGGGGTACCGTTAAAGGCGGACAAACAGACAAATGTACACAGACAGATAGACAGACCAAATTTTTTGCGTCGAAGGTCCCCAGGAAAGACTATCGTCTTTAAAAATCACAGCATATCCACGAGGTGAATGATGGCGAGTGGGGCGAAGCATCCGTAACAAGCACCCGAAGCAACAATAACGGGGCTCACTTTTCTCTTCTTCTATCTTTAAGAATCACATTAGAACTACTGTGATAAGTCTGGCATGAAGACAGCGTGCGAGGGTCAGTGTTTGAGCGTGAACGGGCGTGTGTGATTTTTAACTCAACACTCCGAGGAAAGAATGACGTTTTTTACGGCCATGTTTACGCATGGATGTTGCGTTGTTTACGGGCATATGACCGTCACCCCCGGAAGCTTTTCAGGCCTGCGCGTCACGTGACGTGACGTCGACGACGTCACATCGCGCCGGCCGGCCGGCCGCCCTTCGCTGGGTGGCTGCGCCAGCCGCGAGCGCCCTTCACGCCTACCGACTCGGGCGAGGTGCCTTGACACCATGTCCGCACGATTTATCAAGGTATCGATTGATTGTATGGTTTAACGCGCCGACGCAACGCAGGCGATGAAGCGCGCCGTAGGGGAGGGCTCAGGATCAAGTTTGACTACCTGGGAATCTTTATTGTGTGCCGAAATCTCGTACACACGGGCGTTTTTGCTTTTCGCCTCCATCAGAAATGCGGCCGCCGCAGCCGGGTATCGAAACCGCGCCCTAGTGCTCAGCAGCGCTACGCCTTAGCCACTGAGCCACCGCGGTTGGGGAACTTATCAAGGTATCAAGAAATAATGAATATCGTGAATGGAATAATGCATATTTATTTATCACAGCCAGACGCCGTCTGTACAAATATCACAGTGCGCATTGTTCTCGGTCCAGGCAGACGACAGGCAACACAAGGTGTTGCCCTTAATGCTGAAAATATGCCAAAAGTACAAAACACAATATCTTGCCACATAAAACTCAAAACAAAACAGATTGTAACAGCAAAAACATCCCCGAGCTTTGGAACAGAAAAAGCACACTTTCATTTAAATTGTACGTTAGAGGAAAACATACCATTCGTTTATCATAGTAGCAGTAGCAACACAAGGTATCAGGTTCTAACACTTGCCAAAAAATACAATACATAAGAACACTGGTGACTAAATTGTGGTCCACAGCATGATAAATGACAGAAAGAAAAGTAATTGTACTGCCACAGGTAGGTGCATGTCCTAGGGAAAAAATCAAACAAAAATCTAAGAAAAAACAAATCACAGTGCACAACATGTCTGTACACAGAGTGCACAAGGAAAGTGTACACAGCTTAGGTACCAAAACGGACTGTACAACTGCTACAGTAGGCACCGAGGCAGTTCGAGTTAAAAAAAAAGAAAAAAGTACAGCACTTTTAAAAGCTAACAACTTGTAAAGAGATACAAAACTGGAAACAAGGCTCATTTTACATAAGGCAGAAGTATACCAAGGAAATCAAGTCATGACATGCAATCAAATACACTCTGTGCAGTTTCACAAGAATAAATGTGAAGAGAAAGACGCGACACTTGGAAAATTACTTTCCAAGAAAAATTCGGGCCTTTCTATTTTTCGCCTTCTGATCTTTTTCAATGCGTAAAAGATCGTTCCTTTGCTTGCACAAGTTGTTGAGCATTATATTTGCTGCACAGTTTGCAACCAATGTGATGAGGAGCTCGTAGGTGTGCCCGTTTTCACACGTATCTATGTCCTCAAGCCTTGGCAGAGAGTCCAGTGTAAGTTGCCGAACGACATTCTTTTGGTTCAGCCCATGGAGAAACTGGGTAGAGGTACTTTCCGTCATGAGCTTTCTAACTACAACCTCTGTGTACATAACTACTGTGATTACAAGAGCAGAAGGAAATTTGAGGCCACCCCGATCCAGTTGTGCGATTAAAGAATGGGTGTCCTCTCCTGTTTCGGCCGTATTTCGGGTAACGACCAATTGCCTCTGGCAGCTTTCACACTTGAGAACTTTCATTGCAGCGTGTGCACAATACCCACCAACATAACCAATCACCGGCATTTGTGCTCTGAGCTCATCAAGGTCAGCATCGCTAACATGAACACTAAAAGAAGTGCCCGCATCCCTGACACTGTCCGTCTCTTCGATGCCTCTGAGATCATCGTTGCTCATCCTTGGAAGGGCATTTTGAAGGCGAATCCTTCCCTCGGTTTCGCAAAGCTGGCGAACAGATATGTGATACTGCCCACCAGCCATCTGCCTGTACTGTCCAAAGCGACTCTCGAGGGTATCCGTCTGGACTTTCCCTAGCAGAATATACTTAAAGTGAAGCTCACTAACGCAGTACTTCACCAATGCCAAAAGGGATTGAGCAGAGAGCCTCAAGGCACTCAATGTTTCCTGGGTAAGTACTCCGGTGTCGTGCCTATAAAATTCCCACACATCGAGCCATGTGATAAAAGCGCTTAGAAAGCTTGCCTTTGGGTCATCTGTGTGGTTTGACATGGGCTCTTCGTAAACATTACGGTGATGGAAGCCCTTACTAGGTGTCTTTACATTGACAATGCTCCACCAACGAAGAATTATTTTGATGAACTCGGCGGTTGCTGTAGCATGTTGAAAATCAGTATGACCCTTGCGAGCGGCCAGGGCTTCGGCTACGTATGGATTAAAAACCTGCAGTACGAGTTTGACGTCCTGTCGTTCAAAGCTGCTTGGATTTAGAGCTTTTGACGTCAAGCCATACCCAGACTTCAGAAGCAGGGGTGACTCCCCTTTATGCAAATCTCTCAAATGCTTAAATGAAGCAGTCATCTTGCATTCGGGATGAACTTCATTGTTCGAAAGCTCGAAGCGTGGGTAGAAAAAGCAAGTTCCAGCATTTTTCTGGTTGAGCCAGTTATTTCTTATGCATTTAAATAGATGCACAGCATCCACCACGTAAAATAACGGCCGATCTGGGTCTGCCGGATGCGGGTAAACAGGGCTAAGCTTTGGTTCTGGCAGAAACATCTTCATTGCCTTCCTGTTCAGCGAGTTATTGTCACAGACAACGGCTATGACCCTGTATCCAATTTCTTCTAAGCCCAAGATCACCTTCTTCAGCATGCAATGAAGATCTTCACCCTGTAAGGTTTTTACCGGAAGAATGTGCGCCACCTCCTTGAATGCGCTCAGCAAACTTTGTATCATAAACACGTGCACCGATGTGGCTGCTTCGTTGGAGTTAACTGCTGCACCACATATGTTCCCACCTTTGTAATCTAAACAAGGTTTGATATAAATCTCATCAAGCATCAGCGTCACAGTGTGTTCATGTGCCTGCAGATGTTTGAATCTCTGAGACACATACTGAAGGAAAGTGTCGTCAGAAGAATCAACTTGTGGGCACATTTGAATAGACGAGCACACTTTTCTAATAGTGCTTGGGTGGGGCAAAGTTAGTGCACCTGTGCTTCTCAGGAACTTGTAGGCATGTGGTGATATTGTACGCAAGATGCATGCAAAGACCATCACCTGTGCGCTATACTGAATGCGCTTTGCAGAAAGGAGTAGTAGCTGCGCCTTCATAAAGTTCACCGTCTCTTTCTTGCCTTCATCAATGCTGGCTTCCAATTTGTCCAGAAGGGAATGTATTGCTTGAGCCAGGTGGCGATAAGTGCAGCGCTCCTCAGACAGCATCGACAGGTTGTTCAAAATTTCCAACAAGGAACTTACTTTTTGAACTGAGTCTGGTACAACAGCGCTACCAAGGTTCTTGATTGGTGAACCTTGATAGCAGGCAAAGACTTCAAGGTTTGCAAACACGGTCAATGACGCATTCAAACAAGGTTCACGATAGTCGATAATGTTCAAAAACATGGAGCACTCTTCTTTATGAATCACAGTCCACTTCGGAGACACTGACACCCCTTGCAGGCGAGCCCTTAGTTCTTCGAGGGACGAAAACCGGTCTCGTTCTTGCTCCGCTTCATATGACGCCAGCGACTCTTCTACAGCACGGGCGAGTTGGGAGGCTTCTTGTCGGCTCCTCTTGGCGTCAGGGGTTTCTCTCGTGCTCTTGTCTCGTACTGAAAGGTAGGACGGACAGCCGGGAAATACCGTTGGGACAGATCCAGGACGCAACCGTGGTACTGGGAGTGCAACTTCAATAACTCTCCCAGTCCTTGGATCCGTGTACGATGTCGTCTTCTCGATGCATGAAGCGTCGAAATGATCCGCGCACACCTGCACAAACGTTTCAAGAACGTCTGAGACGCCACTTCTCAAAAGAAAAAAATGCGCTCCCGTTTGCATGACCGCGTTTACAGTCCGTGTAGCTAAAACAAAGTCTACCTACGTTTCGCAAGCATCTAAATAAAAGCGCTGCGCTAAGCGGTACAAGCAACATGAAAGGAAACGCGGGAGCGTGATGTCACCGCACTCCACGAAGCGCTTCCACCGAGAGCTTGCAAGAATGGACGACACCACGGCACTGTTAGTGAACAAAGCGCAGCTGACCATCCTTGCTGCGAACGCTGCTGGCGTCAGCGCTTCGCGAGGCCCGGCGGCCACACGCTCAAGTATTTCCCATCATAGGTGATTTCTACCCGAACAAGCAACGACAAGCTAAGAACAGGAGCATCTCAAATTCTTACCTTAGTGCACGAAGTCGGCACGAAGTCCTTCCTAGGAATGGCGCGTAGCCATTGTTTGAGAGCGTCGGCGTCTTTAGGGAAGGAAAACACTTGTATCTTCTTTCCTGTTTTGTAGTTGCCGGTGCATCCGGGTACACAACACTTATTCGGCATTGTCGCATCACTCCAGCATCACGCACGGAAACGAAATTGCCGCAAAACAACAACGGAAAGCAACAAACGCGAAACACCGTCAACACCACGCCGCCGAACCGTCACCACCGCCGCCCGCACTGCGCTCGCTGCCGCTGTGGCTTCCCCGAGAGTCGGCCGGCCGGAAATGACGTCAGATTGCTGGGCGCAGGCCTGAAAAGATTTTCCGGGGGTGACGATATGACAGCATCAACTTTCGTAGGACCGCGTTTGTCTTTTCTATGAAAGCAGAAGCGGAGAACGATATGTCACACAACTTCGACGCTGTGTTGCGGATCCGGATCTCTACCCGACGCGTTCCCGCTGACGTGGCTTGCCGGGACATCAGGGTTACATCGAACCCGGACTCCAGTGGTAGCGTGGAGCGTCCCCGGGTGGAGGAAACGATGCTGACAAGTTAGGGAAAACGGAAACAAAGCAGATTTGCTTGCACTTTTTTTTACAATTATTTACGACATAGAAGGTTACAATACCGCAAACCACGAGCATGGAGGATGAACCGTCAAACCAAGGTTCAGAGTGACATCCAGCACTTTGCAGCGTTGTTTCAAGCCCTGTGGGGCTCCTGGTTCTTGATTGAAAAACCAATCACACTCTCGTCACCACCCACCATGCCAGCAGCCAATAGCACATGATCGTCCATGAGTCGTTACACTGGCTGACGCAGTGTTTCTTTGTTCAGTTTCGCTGAATAGAGGGAGATCCGTGCTTACTACGAATAGAGGGAGATCCGTGCGGATGAGTGCTTACTGCCATTTTTCCCTAGAAGGGCAGCAAAGGATTAGCGACTTAATCGCTTAGTCACGACCTGCGAGGTCGGTCGGCCTCGCCGCCTCCCAAACAAGCCATTGTGGAGGAAATGCCTATAGGGACGTTGGCTAACGGTCCGTGGATGTTGCCACATTCTTATCCCTCTGTTTCTCCCCACCGCTGGCCCTCGTTCCGCGGGAAAGGCACTGGTGTTTCAGGTCGTGGGAACGCAGCCCGGCTACGCTCGTGATGGACAGCCTGTCACGCATAACCGAGTGTCACAACAGCTGCTTTTCTCCCCTGCCAGTTACACAATCCTTTGCCGCGCGCGTTTCTTATCAGGAGCTTTTTTTAAATTTAACATTTCATCAGTATGGACATTTATGGGACGTCTGTTTTTCTAATCGCTCGTCTATCGGAGCGAGGGTTCATGGAGTCGCCATCTATCGGTAGCGGCACGCTTGCGCATAGTAGAGGGATAACGCGGCGCGCCAGGTTTGGTTGGCAGCGCTCAATGAACGCACCACGCAAGTCTAGGGCTATTCATAGTTTCGATTTTTCAAATTTTTTTTTATTTTTTTCCGTGGCACGGGCGTTGGCAGGAGTGCAGGAGTTTGGGCTTGATGGGTGCGAACCGATGCTTCATTGAGGGCCGGAGAGGGAGAGACCGCTGGTGTAGCCTGAGTGGGAGAGAGAGAGATTGATGATTTATTAGAAGGCAGAGGGGAAGCAACTGCTGGTGCGGCTTGAGAGGAGGAAAGTGTCCCTTCTGCACAACCCTGCAGCGCCCATGGCTCATGTGCGAGAGAAAGAGAGATGTTCTTCAGCCTTCCTCAGACGTCGCTACCGAGCTATTCCGGCCTGTAGAGCAAAACGACGAGTGCTCACAAACTTGCCCTTGCGATAGCTCTGTGCAACGAGGCCCCGATTGTTCTCGCGACGCCATTATGCGCTGAGGGCCGCTTGTGCCTCGGTGCCCGCTCGGAAGATGGAAAGTTGTCCACGTTGATTATGCATATGTGCGGCATGCATTATGCATCCGTCCGTTCTCGGTGCTCGCCGTGATTGCTCTTTCAAGTCGATTGCCGTCCGAGGCTGCGCACGGAGGAGGCCGGCTTGTCCTCCGACTGCGTCGTCGTCGCTGTGGAAAGTGGCTGCATTCCTCGTCCGTGTTTTCATTTCTTCGCTGTAATTAAGCCTTCCGAAATGGTGGCCCTGGAAAGAGCAGAGCCACGAAACGTATACGGATTCGGCGCACATCGTCAGAAGCGATGTAAGCCTGAAATGTCACGACGAAGTGGTGTTTACGACTAATTGGCTTCGTGTGAGCCGAAGCAGGACGGCTGCGATTTTCGATGCTTTCTCGATGTCATGACCTCGTGACTGTACTGACCCCTCGAACATGACTCGGTATATCCTCTACAGCAAGGATCTCAAACACGCGACTTCACAAGGAATGAACTTTGGTGGCCGAGAAATGGTACTCGCATTAGTTGCTGGCTTACTGCGATTATGCATTGTTCAGGATGGCTACAGAGGCGGGAGGGGGCTCGGGCACTTTTTTCTCTCCTAAGGCACCCCATGAAGTTGCTATGTGTTGAAACGTCCCCCAAGAACTAAGAAGTCACAGCATATCTATGGAGTGAATGATGATGAGTGGGGTGAAGTGTTCGTCCGTGCTTCTGTCCGTCCGTCCGTGTGATGGACACACGGGCGGAAGCAAAAACGACCGGCCCGACGGAAGCATGGACGGACTCACCGACGGAGGGACGCATGAATGAACGGAAGCACAGACGGACTGGTGGACGGACGGAAGCGTGTATGGACGAATGGACGGAAGCACGAACGGACGGATGGACGGCCGAATAGACGCACGCACGAATGGTTGGACACACGGATGGACGGATGGACTCTTTGCCCCGCTAATCATCATTCACTTCGTGGATATGCTGTGAAAACCACCAACGCCGTCTAGTTATATTATTCCAAAGGACATATACACACAACGCCATCTATTGAGCAAGCTATAACCTAGATGAGGCTACTTACTACATATACGGAGGAGGGAATGACCCATGGCATAAGGAGCTTCGCCCCTAAAAACTCCATTTCATTTGAAGATCAATGTGACCATCTTCCTTGGACCCTATGTCAAATCCCCCGCGGATATCACTCGTGCGAGAAATGTAGTAAAGTCATACTTTCGAATGGTAACGTTAGGTGGCATTTCGTTCATTCCGTTTCTGTTATCGCGGTCTGCAGAAGGTCCTCTCTTCATACCGAGGTTAATATGCATCTGTATAATACGATTTTTTTTGCCTAATGCATGTTTTATTTCTTTTTGGTCCTGCGGCCAACGTTACTCCAGGCCTAACTCTGCGGATAATGTCATTTTGCTCAATATATGTTTTATTTTCCAGTTGCCGCGGTAAACGTATCAATGAAATTTCTCTCTACATAGACTGTTCAGAGCTCCGTGAAAATCGGCTAAAATGAGACGGCAGTACAATGGCGGCTCGTGCGCTTTGCCACATTTCCAGGAAGGAGGTTCGATCCCGCTCTGACGCAGATTTCCTCTGTGCACATCGCTTGCCCTTTCGCCGCGTTCTTCCCCAGCGGACGGCTCCGAGTGTAAATCTGGCGTAACAGTTCTCGCGGCATGCTGGCGAATTTCACAAGCAGTGTGGCGTATGTACAGAGAAGGTGCGGTGCATTCGCCAGCGGCGCGGAGTGCTCTGCAGACTCGCGCAGCCGGCCGAGGGTTTCGCGTTCGTGCACGAAACCGGTCCGACGCGTTGTTGGCACGCGTTCTTCATTTTCCTGTGCGTTATTCGGACGCACGAAGGCTGCACCTGTTGAGCCCTTTCGAGGGGCGCGTGGTACGCGTCTGAAACGATACTTTGACCAAGAGTTCGTTGCCTTCCTGTTAGAAGGGAGGGTTCCAACCTGGATCGGCTCCGTGCCAGCCCAGTTTACCTCTGAGTCATTCTGAGTCATGTCGGTGGTCGTCGATAGAAATTATTCACCATCCCGCACCGGCACGTGCTCGCTCTGTACATGATTGATTGATTGATTGATTGATATTTGGTGTTAACGTCCCAAAACCACCATATGATTATGAGAGACGCCGTAGTGGAGGGCTCCGGAAATTTCGACCATCTGGGGCTCTTTAACGTGCATGCGTGCACCCAAATCTGAACACATGGGCCTACATTTCCGCCTCCATCGGAAATGCAGCCGCCACAGCCTTAATTTGATCCCGTGACCTGCGGGTCAGCAGCCGAGTACCTTAACCACTAGACCACCGTGGCGGGGCGCTCTGTACATGAAGGAAGCTGAAACGGGCAGCCTCTAATTTCCATGTATATAATATATAGTATGACATGGTATTGCAAAGGCAAAAGTGAGAGGGCCTAGGTCAAGCCAGGTGCCCACCAGATCTGCTCCGACCCTGCCTTGTTCGACATGGGCAAGCGGCCCAATTTTTCATTTTTAAATTTTTTTGGCGTATATTCCCGTTTCATTGTTGCTAGTTTCGATATACTCGCTTTGTCATAAATGGTTTTAATAAGTATCTCACAACGATGCTAGGGCTGGGTAGTGTTGTATAACCGTTGTAAATGGCAGTACCGAATGAATCAGTGCAGAAATGTGAAGGCATGCAGCAGCAGCTGTGAATGGGATGATGCTCTGTGACGTCACAGCTTAACTATAAAAGAAGGGGGCTCGTTTATCTGTGAGACACAACCAACAAAACCGACTTTTAAGCCACCGAAAGCATGCGGGGCATTATTGGTATGGTTTAACTGCACATTGTATAGCTGTGGCAAGAATGTAATAGAATCACAATATTAATGTCCTACAAGATGCGCGCGAAAGAAAGCCTTTAGGGCTCCCTCGTGTTCGGTCACTTGGTAGAACATCGACTGTGTTATGCGAAGGCTATAGCTTCGGTCTGCGACTAGTTGATCTTTATCCGCTTCAATGCCTAATCAATTATGCCATATTTGCCAGTTAAAACATGCAAATAATGTCCCTTGTTCCTTTATTGTTGGTGTATTACATCTTAATTACGTTACACGTAGTAGTGCAAACACGAAAATGCCTTCACTTCTTTGAGCCATAGAAAAATTGGACGTGCATCTACACGCCAGCTCAATTTTAGGAGTCGGTTCGTTTGGGCACCTGGCAGAAGTGCTAAACATTTCTTTTTTTTTTTTGACGAAACTAACTTTTTGGGTCTGACTTGTTTTAACGCCGTGAAGCCTGATTTAATGGTCGAACTTTCGGTGGCCTTGCGAATCTCGTTTCAAGGAACTTTTTATGGATATTTTAGACGTTTTGCAACCACCATGCAGCTCGATATTTGCACGCACTTGGTGGTTGCAAAACACTCGCCATAAAGTGTTTTCATCTGAGGATAAATTTTGTTTTGTAAGCTTCATCGGCATCATCGTCATGGAGTTCGCGCGTATACGTACGGCATAGAGCTCGTTATGGTGAAGGTCACTGCTAATGAAATAATAAGTGCTCGTTTTTTACTGTTGTTGCAAGCCGGCAGCAGTATATATCAGGAACGGCCCCGAAATACAGCACTGCGTTACGACTCGCGCATTTTTTTTTGTTTATGTCGAAACTGCGCTTACATATAGACATCGTGAAAGTGAATTGCAGTCAATCATGGTGCTATAGGCATATTACCAGCGAAGTGAGCCACCCAATGGGATGACGCCTGCAAGGAGCAGTATGACCCTTGATTCATGCAGCGAAAAGAGAAAACAAAATAATGAAATAGAGAAATAATAAAATAAAAATAAATTCAAAGATTGTACTTCTATTACTATAGGAAATGCGAGAAGGAACTGAAATGGTCGTGCGAGCATTCTTTAAGCTCCAAAACAGGCTTGTAACTTATCCATAATGCTTTGTTATTGGTTTGGTATACTAGCTCACCGGCGCAAGCTTTATCTGTATTTATTAGCGCTTTTACTCTACTAATCTCATAATTAATATGTTTTCACTAAACACCGCTGTGCTATTGTTAGATTCACTTATTGGCTTCATGTGACTCTGCCCCTTCCTCCAAACCTCACCCCCAGAAAAAAAAACAAAAAAAAAACACGGGGCTTTTTATCCACTCGGCGTTCTATCATTGATCCTACAACAGCCACGATACAGCGAAGCGAGTTCTCACTTGTAATTGGTAGACGAAATAGTAAGATAAATTTCTTTCCGACGCGCGAACTGATCGAATGGCTTGAATTTTAGATCACGTTAAGGTAATGATTATTACTATTAAATTTATTAGGCATCCGCCCAAATACTAAACGTTCACTCTCTTGCACTAACTGTTTTGGTATCATGTTCACTGTTTCATTTTCTTTTGTACACGTGAAAATGCGTATAGTTATAAATATTGGCGAATATATTATTGCCGTGGACGTCGCAGAGTTAATGAGTTTTTAAGGGACGCCTGTCAGCCTAAAAGACTAATGCAATGTTTATCTTCCCTTCAAGCTGGCTGCCTTCGGCTCTCGCATTTCTTTCTTTCTTTCTTTCTTTCTTTCTTTCTTTCTTTCTTTCTTTCTTTCTTTCTTTCTTTCTTTCTTTTCTTTCTTTCTTTCTTTCTTTCTTTCCTTCTTTCTTTCTTTCTTTCTTTCTTTCTTATGTAATGCCGTTCTGGATAGCAGATCATAAGTTCGTAATGAACACATTCGCAAACGTATCTCGCGACACAAACAGGCGGTGCGTTGCTTAAACAACGCTTCACTTGTCGAAAACTGGCTCTTCAAAAGTCGCTGTGTTGACCAGACGGTATCGTCGCTTTACTTATCTAGCCTTCAATTTAGCGTTCTTGTGGTATACGCACGCAACATCTCACGCGTGCTACAATGGGTCGTATAGTTTAGCTGCTGTCTTAAGCGCGCATTATTCACTACGCGCAGAAGTGACGGGTCAGCCCGATGGACGTTCGCAAACTTCAGCCGCGACGATGTATCCACGGACTCATGAGCTTGTTGGTATACATTATTGCCGAAGAAGTAGGCGCTGGTTAAACAGGGACCCACGAAGAAGACCCAGACGCGAGCTTGCAACATAATGCTTTCTTGTTTCTTCTTTGTGTGTGAGTCGCGCTTCGTAGTGATGGCTTGCCCTTGGGAGGTCTTTGAATGTGATTTCGTGTCTCAATTGTTTGTCTTGTATCAATCACAAGCGCAAAAGTAAAGCACGGAAAAGAGAGTCGCGCATTCAATGACAATAGTCCATCTGGCTGTCGCGCTGGGACTCGCATATTTCTTAAGTGACAATCTCAAAAGCCGTCCGTACATATATCATATATATATATATATATAAAACAAAAACAAAATCAGAGGGGAAGAATGCAAAGTAAGAGAGAAATGTCTCCATGCACGCATTGCTCCGCATAAGCTCGGAATGCCACGAATCGCTTTGTTCCGCGCTAATTACGGATTGCACGAGCGGGTAATCTTCGGGGACATTGGGGGCGGTGTTGCGGAAACTCTGCTCTGTCGTTATTCTCGGGTGTCACCATCGAGATGGATGGTGTGTATATACCGCGCATGGCTCGAGCAGGTTCAAAACCCGCGAATGGATGTTTGGCGTGTTCCCGGGGTTCGCTCGAACGGCCGACTCTCGCGTGCGCGCGTTGCTGGGCCGCTTGCGTGCGGAAGGCCGCCTCCTCCCGCGTGTAAAAAAAAAAAAATAAATCCTCGCCCTGCATGCACGAGGTCTACGTGTGCCTCGTCCTCGCCACGTGCCAGGTTACTTTCGCAAGTTCTAAACACCACGTGTTCGCTCGGTCCGTTTATTTCCCGCCGGTCGTTCGCACCGCTCTGCTGCGCGTGCCGACGGTGCCCCCCCCCCCCCTTTTTTTTGCAGGTCGCGGGTTCAAATCCCGGCTGTGGCGGCTGGATTTCCGATGGAGGCGGAAATGTTGTAGGCCCGTGTACTCAGATTTGGGTGCACGTTAAGGAACCCCAGGTGGTCTAAATTTCCGGAGCCCTCCACTACGGCGTCTCTCATAATCATATGGTGGTTTTGGGACGTTAAACCGCACATATCAATCAATCAACGGTGCCCTCTTTGTGTCGCGACACTGTGCGCGTGTTCAAGGTGCTCGGTGTGTGTCTGTGTTTTCATGGTGAAATAAAGAACCGCCGTGGTGGCTTAGTGACTACGGAGCATGTGCGCCTGTTGGTTTAGGCTGTGTTAAAGGGGTGCTGGTACGAAATTTCGCTGCCGAGACAACCTGCGGTATTGATTCCCGTGAACATGCGTGTGTCATCTGCTGAATATCAACATTGAACATAGCTTGGAAGGTATTTTGCTGCACCCAATGAAGCTAGTTATGATGACGTCATAATCATCGCTTTCTTTTGCCGCGTTTGCCGGTGGGTTAATGGTAAAACTTTATTTCGTCAGAAGACAACTGTGGGCGATTCCGTGTTAGATAGCCATCAGCCCAAGGTTGACGGTGGCCTGTGTGGCCCACTCCACGACCCTTGTCTGGACGACTGCGTCTGAGCTGGTCAACATGGCCTCCCAGTGCTTAAGAGAGGGAGCACGCGTAATATCAGTCGGCGGCGGCAGCCTGCTACATTTTCGAAGTATGTGATCATATGTTGCCACTGTCTGGTACCGTTCGCACGGCGACCTCATCTCCTCCGGGTATATTTTGTTCAACACGTAAGGGTTGGGAAAATATTGTGTCTGCGGTTTACGCACTCCTGCGGCTTAGTCAACCACTTGTGCGGGGGCGGATAAAGCATCCGATCTAGTTTAAAATGATCCATGATGTCGTGAAAGCACACCAGTCCATCTCTGGCGGACCTCCTCGGAACGGGTGGCTCACCTTGCCCCGCTAACGAAACCTCGCGCATTCGGGTGAGCCGCCTCGTTCCCAGAGTGGGATGGTGCCCAGAGAATTTCTCTTTCTCGAATTTCTCGTCCCGTGGCCCCGTGTAGCAATCGTGCAGTGGTTACCGATATTCTGCCCCTCGCCAGATTTCGGCTGGCCGTCTTCGAATCACTGAGAATGAAGTTTGACTGAGAATCAGTTATAAGCTCGCGCTATTGCCGCTTCCTCTGTAGTTTCTGAGGAGCGGGTATTGACCGATCCAGGGGCGACCAAGCGGGCGCGCCTGTCCACCACCACAATGGCAAAAGCGTCATTGACCTGCGTTTGTTCCAACAGTCTATACTCTTCGGCGCCGGCTCGGGAATCCGTATCCACGGCGCACTCGTTGAAAGTAATGTGTTTGGTGACACTGGTGTTCCGTTTCCGGTATGAAAGGACTTCTTGTTGCGAACCGCGCGGAAGTGCTTCACAGTAGTGTGTGCGGACATGTGGTCTAGAGCCGCACTCGCTAGGTGGCGATAGTTGCAACCGGCGGCTTGTCGTTTTTCGAACTCTTCCAAACCAAAGCTGAAAGGACGACAATTAGCAGCCTGCACTTTAATTATCTGTGCCGCGCTGCAGCAGAACATGTGCCGCGGTGTCATGACTAACTGACCCCCAGCAACACATTGTAGCAAGAAAACGCGAAACCAAAGCTTTTGTGTCAGTACTCCTTTAAAGAGCGGGAACAAGTCACACGGCCTCGTTTGCCTGAGACGACTGGAAGTCGAAAGCACTGCCTCTGGGATTGGAGGCAATTCTGCATTTTACCCGGTGTTGCATTGCCTCCGCGCACCTTTGACCGGGGTGACGTCATTGCTGGCAGCATCACATTATGATTTTGGCACTACTCGTGTTCACGCCCCCAACTCCGCTCGTACTGCCTTGTGCTGCCTAATGCTGACAAGTGATTGCTAATGGTCTCTTATACTGCTTCACTATTAGTCAGTGCATGCTCATTTTCACTAGCGTTGCTATCACTCGCTAATGTTGGTGGAACGAAAGCTCGTGCCGCTTCGTGCTTGCTAGTGTGGTCAGTGCCGTATAACGTATTGGATAACTGCCATTAAAAGATGGCAAGTTGTAGGTAATGTCGTTCAACTATCAACTTTTGTTTTGCCTAGTGGCGGCCAGCTATTCGCCAATGTTGGCTTACCGTCGGCTAGTGTTGGCTGACTACCATTTACTGCTGACGATCTGCTCTTTTAACACATGCCCCGCCGCGGTGGTCTAGTAGCTAAGGTACTCGGCTGCAGACCCGCAGGTCGCGAGATCGAATCCCGGCGGCGGCGGCTGCATTTTCGAAGCCGTCGCCAGTTCCGACTGTGCAAACCTAAGTCACTCATTCTTGAGTAGTTCATAGCACTTCCCCGCATCTTCGGGAGCGGGTGTCTCGTGAAGTGATCTTCCAGGAGGTACGCATGACCTTGTTCCGCACGACTACGAAACTGACGTTGACCAGCAGTGGCTAAAATACAGGATGGAACAAATTGTGCATTTAAAGAATAGGGTCTTCGCCGTCATTCCCCGGTCAGTTAATTCCAAGCTGGCCTGGCGTACAGCCGTCATCAGCCTGCAGAGCGCTGGCTGTTGCACGCGAACGCCAAATGCTCTGGTAGAAAGGCGCAATAGAAATACGCCAAGCAGATATAGCCAGTGTACCCGATGTGGGAAACACGTAAATGGTCGCACGCGTTATAGCTAAAGTGTGTGGACTTTCCACGCGAATCACGGAACTGTCCAACGCGCATGCGCGGCAGATGAGTTCGATTGACTGGGCCTCGGGGGGGCTGGATTCCATTCTCGAAAACAGCTCGATAAGATGCGTGAGCGGATGGCTGAAGTCGTCGGCGCTGGCGCTTTGCGGAAGAGCCGTCCTTGACGTGGCGGCGTTCGTGCCGAATGCATGCGCTCGTATGCAGCGGCGGTGCAGGGTCCTGGCGTTTACAAGTCAATGTGTGCCACGTGCGCAGAGGCCTCGGCGGTCGTCGTCGAGAAGGAAGCAGCCCTCGCCCTTCTTCTGCCCCGAGGTGGCCATATTTACCGAAGGAATTCTAATCACTGGGAGTGGATGCCGGGCCTGGGCATCGTTGGAGGCACTATTATGGTAATTGCAGATTCCTGGGGCAGCGCATCGCTCTCCCCAGGGCGCCGAGAGGGCGGCCTCGCTAGGGGCCGCTCTCTTCTCGCAATCCCCGCGGTAATGACGGCGCGCGCACATCTCGCCGCCGGTATCGCGTCGACTCTCCGCCGAGGAGCCCCGCGGCTGGCCAAAAGATGAGGGGATGCCACGGCGGCCGTTCATCTGCTGCCGGCCGCGCTCGCTTTTCAAAAAAAGAGTGGCTCCTCCTTCTCCTCCCTTTTGACGCATCTTCTTCACCAGCGCGGCGACAAGGCCGGTCCTGTCACTTTTGACCCCCTTGCCGCCCTGTTCCGAGCGGGCCCGCCCGTTGATGCGCACGACAGATCTGCCCTGCGGGGCGCAAAGGCAGCGTGGCCGCTGTTGCCGAAACGGCGCCGCGCGATCATGGACCGCGGTGGTCACTATCATGTGTCGGCAGGCTTTCTTCCCTAAACATTCTGTCGACGGCGGCATTCTCTAGTAGCCGAAGGCCATTGGCTTTCTCTCTTTCTCACACGCCGTGGGGTTGGGACGCTGCGTCGTATGAAACCGAAGTGTCACACACGGTACAGATCTTGGGGCATCAAGGGATAGACCGTACTCGGCTGTCCCGTTCATTTTATCCCCACCTTCAGTGGATGAACAACCCACCATTTGTCAGGTTCTCTGGTCGGGCGCATCGCGGCTCACAGTGCGTGTTCTCACGTTATTGCTTGGGTGGTTCGCATAGAGGCGCAAAACAAGGAGGGATAGCGTAAAATATTAATAGTCCATCATGCGCTAACGTTATGCAATTGCTAGTGTTGAGCTATTGAGCGCACACACCCGTAATTCCGCGTATACACGTGGTTGTTTGGGCTGAATAAAAATACGGCCGGCAGAAATCCATTTGGCCCGTGCCACAAGTGAAGGAAAACGCATTTGCGAATCGGCGCCAGTCGCGCTTGGGCGTCGCCAGAAATCGTGACTTGTGCCGGCTGGAAGGCCTTGGATTCAATGGTTGCACCTCTTGAAAACGTGGACGGCGACGCCGTGCTGCAGGTGATACGCACCTGGGCTATCAACAGCACGCACTCGTCCTTGCGTGCGCGCCGGCTGGGTGGTTCTTCGAGCCGCAGAAACGAAGCACAGTCCGAGGGCTCTTAGCTGGGCTGCACTTGACTGGCGTGCATTGTGGCACAAACAACGCAGGCAACGGGAAGAGGAACACCAACGCCGCTGTCCTGCGTGTCTGCGCTGTTCTGTGCGGCAAAGGACCAATGTCCCGTGCGCCAGCACTTCCGACCGCATGGCGAACGGGCGAAGGTACTAATAGAGTTACGCATACTATAACTGACGGAGCACAGCGAAGAGTAAAATCGAGAGGGTATCCGAGAGCTGTGGGCCAGAATCCTTATGCATACCATGGTTTGCAGTGACGTCACTCAAGTAGCCGCGTTGGTGCAACATCATGGCGGGACGCGATCTTGGTGGTGTCATCGTGAGGGAAACTAGTACGCGCCTAAAACACCACTAGAACAACGAATAAGCACAGGAACAAGAAGAACGTAGACTAAACGCAGGTCTTCTTGTGTTGTTTCAGGCGTGCAGAATTTTTTCCCTCATAATTACGTACTAGGAACCCCCACGAACAAGTACTTCTAAGTTGATGATAATGAGAACATGCAATAATGCCAGGGAAAGTATAGGGCATGGTATTAGAAGTATATTGTAATGTAAATGTGCAGAAAGAGAAGTATATACGAAAAGATGACTGACGCTCCCACGTTTAAATGCGCATGTATACACCCTATAAAGCGGACGGGAAATGACCGACACCGTAGCTCAGTGGTAGAACATCGAACGTGTTATTCGAAGGTCGCAAGTTTGGATCCTGCCGGTGACAAGTCATCGCCCCGGGCACTTTTCTTTCTTTACATTTACACTACTTCTAATAACATCCCCTATACTTTCCCTGGCATTCTTGTCGGTTAGTTCTCATTGCGTCTAACAAAAAAAAACAACACGAACCCTTAAATTTACACTCAGTGATGCCCATGGTACATAATAGCGCGAACCTATAAAACACAGATCAGAGAAAAGATGTAGGGAGGGCAAAAAGGTCGGGCGCTCAACTTCAACCGTTTATTCGAAGGAACAGACCAGCCAGATTACAACTCTCTGTGCATGTGTGCCATTAAAACCGCTAAACACTGGTCACATTCGCGTGCCAAGAAGCTGCAGCTCATTTTGGTAAAGTGAGCCGCACTGTGATGTAACTGTGATGTTTGTTGCAAGCCCGCATGCTGTTCCTTCGTTATTCACAAACTGGGGACCAATAACGTGCCAGTGACATCAATATCACACGGAAGCAGGTTAGTCCTTCTATTATATACTCATTCGACACCATTTTTCGATGGAGGCGAAAATGCTGTAGGCCCTTGTGCTCACATTCGGGTGGGCGTTGAAGAACCCCAGGTGGTCGAAATTTCCGAAGCCCTCCACTACGGCGTGTCCCATAATCATATGGTGGTTTTGGGACGTTAAACCCCCCATATCAATCCTTCGACATCGTTTAAGCCACCATAGGAGCCAGGTTGTGCGTCAATGACGTCACGTGCAAGGTGTGCGCCGAGTCACGTGACGCAGGACGAGCCGCCGGCATGCGCTATGCCGTATGTGGTGGTGGTAGTGGTTAGAAGATGAGAAAAGGCACCTAATTTCTGCAACCCGGTCGGGAGCACGGCGCAGTGCCTATACCGTATGTGATGCGATCACATAGACATGTCTGCGATGCGCGCTTTTCTGTCTCTCTCCCAATACACAGCTTGCACTGACGTCACGCCTAAGAATACTGGTATACCATTCTGCCACGCTGGTGCAGCGGCCGCGGCGGGCCAGTTTCAATATTGGCTGAACGTTCGACGCGTCGCGATGGTGACCTGCGCTGTCGTTGGCTGTTCCAACCGCGACTGCTGGGCGAAATCAACTAACACTAACTTCTTCCGTCTCCCGAAGACCATGGAGCGTAACTTTGGACGAGCGAAAGAGTTAAGCACGAAGCGACGGGAACTGTGGCTGGCCCACGACATATAGGGGGTCGTGGGCTGGCCAGGATAAGAAGCGCCGATCTGGACACTGACAGGACAGACCATTGCCGGACTGGAGCGTGCCGCTGCTCCAGTTTGGCTGTGGACAAACATACGTGTTTTTGGCAGCCACTTCGTGAAAGATGTGCTTCTTGCACACGGGCATCGTTTATTTGGGTGCATGATGTACAACCACAACGGGACAATTATGTCTGTAGGCAGACCATCGAAACTGTCGTCGAAACGAGCAACTGCGACAAGCTTGATCACTTAAAGCAGGCCTTCATTTGTCGAGCCGTCAAGTGCATGGGACCTAAATTTTTCTTACGGTAGCTTTTAGCGTGAAATAAAGATCGGCGCTAAAGCTGCCGTAAGAATGAAGCAGCTTGCCCGACAAGTCGCCCTACTAAATGTTTCGTTGGCAAGTATACGCGGCAAGTGATGTGAAGCTGTTTCACGCTTTTCCGTATTTCTCTTCGCGCATTTAAATTGCCATGCTTTCAAACTAAACAAACCGACAGCCCCTGTCACATACGAGAGCTAAAAACAAAAAGAGGCGCGTGATGGCACCTTGGGATCGAGTGATGGGAAATAGCAGAATGGATTGTCACATCAAGTTACTTGTTTGTGCATTGAATAAACGTCATTTCACTCTGAAAAATAAGATGGAAAAAACAAGCTGCAACTTACCTCGTAAAGCAGAAGCACCTTGTCATCTTGAAACTGTTTAGCCGACGGACCCTTGACCCGATGGCTTGTATGATAAGTTAATAAATATGCGCCTCGATCGACGTGAACGCGCCTTCATTTCCTCGGGGGTCGAATAATTAGCGGAAAAACGAGATAATTGGCGATGTCTCTGTAAGAAATATCCGGAAATATGTTCTCGTCGCTTTGAAGCGTCCGTTCCCGGTCGCAGCGTGAAGGGGTCGATGCTATCGCGCATTTCCATTTTTTTTTTGACACTGCGAAGGTGCTCAGGCCGCGTAAGATCCGAATCCTAAGTCGGTCTAACGGCTGTTTGCTGAAGCGAGTCGGCATCGCGCATGAAAAGCACCACAATCGCTTTAAATCTCGAGGAAGCAAGCTTGGACTGGTCTACGCACCCCGACGGCTTCGCACGTATACTGCACCAGCATGGCCGCCGCAGCGTGCGCTGCTGAGCGTGACGTCACGTGGAAGGCGTGTATATGAATGAAGGGTTAGCGCAGTTCATTCACGGAGAACCCTTGTCTGGGTTATATGTTCATTGAGGCACCCGGTACAACTAAACTGCTTGTACTATATACGCATGATTCCTTAAAGTCCAGGTGGTGTTTCGAGCCGTAAGTTGCATACACGATCTTTGCTACGAAGTAGCTGAAAGCTCCGAGCTATTCGTTCTACAGGCGTCTGCATGTGCTTCGGTTCGTGCACGTATTGTCAAGTTGGCGAAGGCGGCTGCATATAGGCATAGAGAAACATACTTACGGAAAGAGCGGACACTACCGTAGGGCCCTGCGGTCCAGCTACTGCGCTGCTTCAGCGCCACGAGTGATTGGTCAGACCCGGTAATGTCTTCAGCATAAATAAAGTAAATTTTTTTGTTTTCCTTTCTGGCGCTGGGCTTTGAACCCGTACCCTCATGCTTCGAAGGCGAGTGTCTTTACCACTAGGCTACACGCCCATGCGTTGACAAAGGGAATACACCTACAGTACGTCTACACTACATGAATGTGCCCCTTTGTGCAAAACAAATGAAGAAAGACAACACTTTCTAGTCATGCATTCTGTTGTAAGGCATTAAATGCACTAAGCGGAACATGATGTAGAGCGGTATGGAAAGTTGCAAAAGTTGATAAAATTTCTTTACAAAAAATTGACGTCAAACTTAGGTATTCATTGTCCTCCTCAAGAAGCTATTACATGCCTTAACAAAGGAGTAAAAGCGAGCATGGGCACGCCACCTAGCGGTTGGTCAGACCCTTTCTTGCTGGGCCGGGAAAAGGCGCCAGTTATATAGTATATTTCTGTATGATATAAGCGTGTTCAAGGCCAAATTGTTTATTTGGGCGAACCTGCAGTGTGCGCGGGGAAATTCATGCTCAAACTACAGCAATGCGCGCTGTATACAATGATATTGGCGAGCAGAGTGTCGGCCGTCGATAATAGAGAGTTATAGTATACCAGGCTTAGCGGATTACCGGGTGTACCGTGATACCAGAATCGAAGTGCGCATGCGCAGATATACGTCACCCGTACCGCTTCCCGTACGTGCGGTATTTTTCAAATTTCACGTTACCGTGGTAGCGTAGGTGTACGTAGTGTACGTAAATATGGCGGCGCTCTCGGACGCCCGCTTCGAAGTGATTTTGACGTAGTTGTTGAAATATTTCCCTTGTTCGCAGCAAACGACTGTTTAAAGAGGCTTCGCTTTCCTTCAGTTAGCTTCTATGACCGAGTATTATGGATAAATTGTCGTAGTTTTTGAGATAGCTTCCCATTTCGAACGCGTCTAGGCTGAACTACAAAATCGATGTAAACAAATCAGCAACGTAGATGTTTTCGCGTTTGGTGCGTGGTTCATGTGTTCTTTACTTTATTATCACTAATATAAACTTCTAACAATGCTTCGCGCGGTGACATAGGCAAACATTCTCGTTTTCTTTTCATTTTCACTGTTTAACTTATTAACCACCTAATAGGTGGCGCCACCATTCCAGCTGAGGCACGTAAACCACGTAAACGCTATCCCGCTAAACTATAAGACGCTGCCCACAACAAACGTTTGTTGCACGCTAACGCCATTCCCTTAACCTCCGCTATCACGCTAACGTCAAACTCTAACTCTCTAATGTGCTTAGCGGTTCAGCGCGTTGGCTTTCTATGCGTGTGCCGTCGAAGATTCCATCGTTATCGCTGCTGGTTGCTGTTCGTGTGCTGTGCGCAATCTTAGCCGAACGTTGCTACTTATGAGCTTCGGGAACGTTTCGGCGTGGGTTGCCCCGAGCGTCGCAAACAGTTTTTGCGGCTGAAATATGAGTACATCGATATAAAACACGTGACAGTAATACTAATTAGAAAACGGTGCAGTACGAAGAAGAACGACGCAGACGAGCGTGCAGTGTGCATGCTCGTCCTGTTGCGCACCGCTGTCAAATTATACTGGCAAAACACTCGATCATCCTTTTTTTGTTGTTGTTGATAGAGGTAAGCAGAATTATGGATTCCTACCAAACTTATATGGTCCGCTCACAATGCCTTTATAACGAGTTAGCCCAGCGTCTTTACAGAACTTCCGCTTCAGGCGGCGCCAGTCGAGACGCCACACAACCGCGCGAATATACAAACATACGCGAGTAGATTGTTTCTTTCAGGAGATCAAAGTGTATATATATGTGTGTGCGTGTGTGTTGTAATTGAGCGTTTCTGTCACGGGCTATCGCCGTCGGTCAGCGGCTGTAAACTTGGAACTCCGCAATGTGGCCTCTGCAGCGCACACAATGTCGCCGTCTCAGGACGATCGCGAAGTGATCTAAAACCGGGGCGAGCCTTTCGCGAAGGCCGACGAGACGGATATAATGTATGTGGCTTAGCTCGCTATAAAATCGATCAGTCTTGCTCGGCTGATAACGCACCCGGCTTCACCGGCGCTATACGTCGACCGTTTGCGTTTCATTTCAGTCGGTCACGTGAAAAGCACCCACAGGAGGTTTTGCAAAGCCGTGTGTGATACATGACTTCTTTACTTCGTTTATTGTTTCGAGTAAACTTGTTTGTGAAGTGTGTAGAGTGTTTGAGGTGTTCTTTTTTTCAGTCGCAATTAAAGGGACATTTGATATGCGAGGTTTAACGTCCCAAAACCACCATATAATTATGAGAGACACCGCAGTAGAGGGCTCCGGAAATTACGACCACCTGGGGTTCTTTAACGTGCACCCAAATCTGAACACGTGGGCCTACATCATTTCCGCCTCCATTGGAAATGCAGCCGCCGCAGCCGGGATTCGATCCCGCGACCTGTGGGTCAGCAGCCGAGTACCTTGGCCACTAGACCACCGTGGTGGGGCAAATAAAGGAACACTAAAGACAACTATTAAGTCGACGTTGATTGTTGAAATAGTGGTCCATAAACCCCGTAGTGTTACCTTTGTGCCAAGGAAGGGCCTGATTTTGAAATAAAATTACGCTTTAGTGGCCCCCATCGGGTTAGCGCACTTCAAATTACCCGCCTTAAGAAGGGGTCTGACCGGACCGACTCGCGTCACTGTTGCCGTGCACAACGTTGCCCGGCTTTACTGTGCTAGTAGCAGCAGATCGAAAGCAGTGGGAGCCACAGCAGCAACAACGGCCAATGTTCAATTTCCCGCCATTGGCTCTGAGATCGCAGACGTTCTTTGGTTCAACTGCACCCCACTAGATGACACCACCTGTCCATTGTAACTACGCGAAAATTGAATTTTCGAACCACTCGCGCCATTCCCCATAGTAACGTCCGGCGGTTCTATTTTTTTTCATGAATCAAACAAAAACGAACAAAAAGCGTTTTATTGCGTCCCTTGATGCACGGAATGGTCTTTATTTAGTGCAGCTACATCGATTATTAGTGATTAGTTGTAGGCGGTCCGTCTGATGTCGTCGGGATGATTTTGAGAATGCCCTACCGCATAAGCCAACAGGTTGCTGCGCTTGTTCACTTGGTCGCCACGATGACCTACGTGCGGTGCTCAAGTGCTGACCCCAGAGGTCGCGGCGACGGCATTTTGATGGAGGCGAAATGATAGAGGCTCCTGTGCTTGGATTTAGGTGCACGCCAAGTAATCCCGAAATTTCCGGACCCCTACCTAATCGTGTCGTGATTTTGGGACGTAAAAGCTTCACAATTATTATTGCTGTGCTTGTTGCCAACGTTTTCGATGAATCAATCGATGTACCGATCAATCAGTCAACCGTTTAATTGACATGGAGGTCTTGCTTTCCTTGTCCGCAGCATCGAACTTGCACGGTGTGCTGTCCACGAGGCGGAACCGTCGCGCCGTTCCTGACCATGAGTCGTGCCGCAGGATCTGCCCGACTGCCGGCGCCAGTGGCCGCACGAAAACGACATCGAGCACTGCCAAACAGGTATACACGGCGCATATACCACAACCTGTGGCTCGTAGGCCGCCTTAACGAAGGAATAGATTCCCTATTAATGAGAGCTAACAGACAATGCTGGCAATAAAAGCATATGGGGTGTTATTAGAAGTATAATAATTGTAAATGTAAGTGTGAAGAAAAGAAAAGTGCACGAATAGATGGCTTGCCGTCGGCAGGGATGAAACCTGCGACCATGCTCCACCACTGAGCCAAGGCGGCGGTCACAGTTTTGATTGGTATTGTTAGTTGTTTATTGTTTTACATAATATTGTCACGGGGACGTGACGTGGATGAAGAAAAGAGATAACTGCGGGTCGAATGATAAGCTATATATTCGGACCGAACTTGTGGCCACGTGAAAGGAGAGTTAGGTTACAGCGAGACACTGGCACTATTACGCTCACCCACACTATTACGCTCAATAAATTGAAACTGGTAGCGGCGAGCATAGCGTCGGCCGTCGATCAACTGACAAGCGGCGGAGCGTGTCGGAATTTATACCCTTGCCATCAAATATTCTAGCGTTATCGCTAGCGCCGACGTATAGGTTCTCGAATAATCTATTGTTCACGAAGTGGGCGCCATCTCCACTACAGCCTCGAAGCCTCTCGAACATCGTAGGCGCGGTTTGCGCTGAACTTAGTGTAACGGGGTGATAACAAAACTTGAGGAAAGGGACGTGGCAATATCATGTATAAGAAATAAAACGAACCCTTAGGTGGTCACTTCTTGCCTTAAACGGTTGCAGTATACGTCGCGCACGCTTAGCTGCTGCACCCCGCAGAGTTGCCTCTTTAAAAACCTCTCAAATCGCATTCAGGTTTCCTCTAACGAGGGTCGTCATTGTGCCCTTAAAATGTCCCCAATGAAAGTGAAGCTGTCGGAAGTGCGAAGAGCAGTGGGTCACTGCGCAATATGGATGTGCTTGAAACTCCCGTTCTGAATTATCGAGACATGATAGGGCTACTGTTGCAGAAATTTATGACTAGCTTGGCGAATGCTTTAATCAGGTTGCATCCTAATTAAACGATCTGACCAAGCTTCCTGTGGGTGTTTCGTAAAGTTCTCCCGGATATAAACGGGGCCCGCACGCGCAAAAGACACCGCCATAACCATGACGGCGTAGCAGCGCATCGGGAAATGGTTCGCGCGCGCTATTTGAGGAGAGGGAAAAATTGGTTTTTCTTTTCACCTCTAAGACTACCTTTCTTCGTCCATAATATTTAGGCACTGCGCCGTGCTCCCTACCAGGTTGCAGAAATTAGGTGCCTTTTCTCATCTTCTAACCACTACCACTACCACCACCATAATATTCAGATCTGTTCGTGAACAAGCACCTTCGGGGCATCTGCTCACTGTTTCCACTTGGCGTTGTCCCATAAATATGGTCTGTGCGCACATTTTGGTGTCCTGTACTGCGCAGTCGTACTTGCTTTTCTTATCTCGTGTAGACCGCAATGCTCAGAGTCGAAAAGTACGGTTTGGTTCTTTTATTTCAACGAAGGCTGACTTAATGTCGGTGTTAATTGATACTTCTTAGCAATGGTGTGGCGTCTCGGGAAAATCACGTTCCGATTGGCTGACCTTACTTTTTGTTCAATGACATCTGAACCATCGTTTGAGCGCGCTGCTGCGGATTTGGCTTCGTATAGTGCAGCACAAAAAAACAATAAAAGACGTATAAAAAGAGTTAACTCAAAATGTGCGCCTGGTGACGAACCTTTCGCAGCCACTGGCCCAGCCCCGAGCCGTGGCGTCCAAGGCCCGGCTGTGCCCCAGCACCAGCACTCCGGCTCGCGGCGCAGCCCCGCCGGTGCCCGGCTGGGAGCGCGCGCTGAGCTCGGGACGAACCATGCGGCGGCCGCCGGACGCCTTCGAGGAGTTCGTGCTCGACGACAGCGACCTGCTGCGCCTGTGCGAGCCTCCCGGCCCGCATCGGCCGCGCCGCTCTGCTGCCACCGCCCCGGGCGGGGGTGCCTCGGCGGGTCGGCGGCCACCGCACCTGCGCACCGTGTCCATCATCGACACGTTGAGCGCGCTGGCCCGGGGCGCCCAGGACCACCGAGAAGACGTGGCTGCGGCAGAGCCCTGGCTGCCGGCCTCCTCGTCGCCGTCGCGGAGGCCCCCGCGACGCCCTGCGCAGGCCGTGCCGCGCGACTGGTCGCGCCAGTACGCGTCCGACAGCGAGCTCAAGAGCGGCGGCGACGCGTGCTCGGTGCTCTCCCTGCGCAGCCAGCAGCCCCGGCGCCCGGCGCAGCGGCCGCCGCTGGCCAGGGTGCCGCACTGGATACGCGCCATCTTCAGGGTCGCCAAGAAGGGCGACCTCGACGCCCTGGTGCGTGCATCGCCCGGCTAGTGGATCCATACATTCATTACTACCCACTTAAGCTCGAACCACATTTACGCTGCCTGAGCGCGAGCAGGAGCGCGTCAACGCGTGCACCCCGGGCGCGACTCGGGAGGAATGGCGTTTCCACCCACACGTACTATCCGCGCTGGCGCGCGCTTACCCCAAACAGGAGGAAATAGGCGGGTGGCGCCACGTACTGAGCTTCGAAGTGATTTATGTGAACTTGACCACGCTCAGCAAGTCCAGGTGGTGCCGGACAGAGGCATACCGCACCACTTAGCACTGCCTGAGTGCGTACACGCACTCACACAAACACGAGGTAAACATGAGTAAACGTCAGGTAAACATCAGGTAAACATGAGTGCATACATGAGTGCTCTGCTCATCGCAGCTATACGTACGACGCGTAGTGCACCGCTGGCAGCTACGCAAAATCCGCCGCGACGTGATCGAGCCCAACGAGTGCTGCTGGTTAACTATTCAGCACTACAAAGCATAGCCAGACGATCACGAAAGCACACTAGAGTGCATGGTGTTCATTGCTACGATGTGCACGACGCATCGTACAAAGAAGAGCTAAGCGGTCTCATGCAGTCATATATTGTGGCAAAACATGTATGAATAGAGCTCGTAAAGGAATGCATATTGAATGTAGAGATGTAAAATATGCACGGAAAGAAAAAAAAAGGTAATCTAAATTGGTTCCTACATGCTGGCTAGGCCGATGTCTGAGTACAGCCACAGTGTCCTTTCGTATCTGCAGGGCTTCAAGGTGGTGTTGTTCAAGTGCGGCCAGCGCGGCTAGATGCGTTCCGTCTCAAGGCCGAAATCAGATCTCCACAAACTCTCGCGTACGCAGAGCGTTTAGGCGCACTTAGGACAACTGTGCATGCGCGGCCCCCTGCACACGTACCGCGCTCTCGCGTGCAGAGTACACAATGCGTAAGTGCGGTTCGGGCTTTAATGTAGGCAGCATAGACAGTACCATCACCATGTTTCTCACGATAAATAGAAGTAAATGTGGTGCCAGCATTCATGCCAGTTTCCTAAGGCACATCATGCATCATAGGGGATGACAACGTATCTATCTGCGAGGCTCGTATTATTTGGCTGGCGTTCAGCAAGCCTTTCCCAAAAATGTAGATCTAGGTGTGCAACTACAGCATCTCTAGATCAGAACCTCCTTAGACAAACTTAAAAGAGAACTCCGGTGCATTTTCAACCACACTGAGGTAATGCTGTTCTCCAATTGAAAGTGCCGAAAAATATAGGGTGATTCATTTTTGCCTAGGCACTCGTCAATAATTTTAATTAAGCAAAAACGACGAGTCAAGACTGGAACCGAAACAGGGAGCAGCTCTTTCGTCCATGGTGGGTATGCGATGACGTCACAAGAATCCGTTACCTATGACGTCACGAGATCCGCCACACCCCGCCACGGCTGGCCAGGGTGTAAACATAGCTCACGTGCCTCAATCTTCTGACGTGCGAAAAGCAAGTTGGTGATGTCATCCGACACGGAATCAAGCTGTGCCGCTGGTTTGAACTTACCAGTGACAAGTTCAGCAATGATTGCAGCGACTATCTGAGCGCGGAAGTATCATTTTTTTTATTTAGACCCTCCGTCGCCTGAAGCATCTGTCATGACCCGAATCGATTTCCTCTTTGCTCAGTATTGTAAGACTCGACGTCAACAACTACTATTATGCTGTATAGAGCTGACAAAATTGATCTGTGCTCGCGTTGCCATCACCTCGTAGAAGAAAGCGTGCGCTGCATCCGTCTGCTAGGAAATGTGAGGTCTTTGAAAAAAAAAGTAGGCCCTGACGTCATATGTGCCTGTGTTTGCAATTCTGATTCCAGAATCAGCTACAAGTTTTAAAATTTGTTTTCTAAAAATTTAAATGACTTATAGTTGTATAATTTGGCACATATCACCACAGTACCAACGCGAACACATGTTCAAAGTTTTATTGAAATCGCTGAATATCGAAAAAACGCCTGAGTTCCGCTTGAATTCACTGTTATTACCTTTATTTAGTAAAAGTTTACTCACCTGCAAGTCATTAGCAAATGGTGAAATCAAGAACGATAACAAACTGTTGAGCAAGAAACACTGACCACGTCTGTCTTCTAAGTCTAGTGACTGGTGACTACTTTTCAAATTTTGCAAAATTGTACATCATAGTAGTAATTGTGAACATTGAATGAAACTTGTTTTTCTTTAGTACTAAGAAAAATACAGGTCATTACAGGCTGCTTCAGTACAAAAGTAACCCAAGTAACCATGGATATCCGGTAGGCATATGACGGGGCGTACAGTTAGGATATTTGGGACATTCATAAAACGTCCACGAATGTACACTGTAGGACCGATGGACGTACATCACATGTACAAAGGTAACAAATTTGTAAGTTCGCTCAACGTCCGTTCAGGACAGCCAACATGGACATCGACAGGCTTTTAAAAGGATATATATATATATATATATATATATATATATATATATATATATATATATATATATATATATATATATATATATATAATGTTTGTGAGTACATAACTGGTGCATATTCAAGAAAAACCTTTCATGTGAAGAACGAACTCACACAGCCACTACCGGCCTAAATTGTAGCCAAATTGGTGCAAAGTAGCCGAGTCTGACAATCCTGAATGCACGAGAAGTAACAGTTGCCTGTTACACTGGTAACATTAACAATATGACTTGTCATCCTCCATCTGAAATATGAGTCACCAACGTATCTGCCTGTTAATAAACACTATTAACCGTGGTGGTAAAGTGTAGTGCGATAATTGTGACTGATAGGTGATACAGATGGTACAAACGCTGCCTCTCCTTTCTGTCTCATGAAATGCGCTTTGCTTTACCGAGCATGCAACACAAATAGACCTAGATTGTGACTCTTCCAAAATACCATCCCTCTGTTTCTCTGTGCATTCCTATTTACTAGCTGCCTAGTCCTCTGCTACTTCTTCAGTTTCCTTGTTGTTCTTTAAGTTTTGGCCACTCAAAGTAGTGGGGGTGGGACACGTGGATCATACACAATTATTTCTTCTATGAGATACCAGTAAGCTTGCAAAGTCCACTATTAGTCATTTTTATTTTGGCAGTTCCTGAATTTGGAAAATGCGTGGGCAACAGCATTAGAGCGATGATCGTTAATGGCATCCTGGAACGGTATTGGCAATTTTGCACAAACGCATTGGGGCGGTAGACTAAGTCCTTAGCGACATTTAGATACTGATTTGAGCTCTCTGCGCAAACTGTGCAATTTATTACAATGCTTTAAAGCTGCAGATCGCTTCAGAACTATAAAGATTGCTGTGACTTGGCCACACATGTTTTCAACCGCCAATTCACAGAGCGACATTTTTAGGCCACTTGATGTCATCATGGCTGCTCATTTGATTGGCTGTGGAAAGATTGACTGGTAGGGGGGCAGCACCTGTACAAGCAGATATGTACCACTTCGCGATCTTCATCTTTGGGCTATCGGGCACACTGTGTGATGGCCTCTGAGACTGCGCACAACCTGTTGCCATCCGATCTCACGAGTCTAGACAGTTCAAATCGACGAGTATGCTCATGACAGCTCTGCGATCGCCAGGCCTGCCAGCATGCCTCATGAGTTGAGGAGGCCAGGCAGACGTGACAAAGAGGGTATAATGTAATTGTCCATAGCGGCCTTGGTACATAGTGTGTCACTAAATTTGTGGTGCGAATTATTTGATGATGCTTTAGCCTAATGGTTGACAAAACTTAAAATAAAAAAAAAAGCATTTCAGGGTCCTCTTGATGGCCATTCACGTGCCTGTTCAAGTTGATTTTTTTTGTCAACTGAAAGTTCTTGGGCTATCAGTGTCTAAGGTCGTTGAACGTGTTGTGCCGACTTTCAGAGCCACAGCCTACGTGACATGGAAAAGCAACTGGTCTGGAACCTCTCCGACAGCCAAGGCAACACGTTATGGCACGTCTGTGCAGCACGTAACCACCTGCGGTGCTTCCAGTGGCTCTGCCAGGGTCATCCTGAACGTGTTCTTGCAGACGAAAACCACAGCAACCTCACCCCCGTTGCCACAGCAGTCAAAGTAGGTTCAGAAGAAACTTTCCGAAATGTCGCATGAAAGTAGGAAAATCTTACAATGCTATGAAAAAAGGAAGGGGATCTTTTAAGGGCCTATTTCTTTGTTTGACAATGAAAACCAGCAGATAGTGATGCCAAGGAAATACAGGGGTAGTTAATTGCACTGTTTTATTAAGCGTATATGTAGTAGTAATCGGGATAGAGGCGTACAGAAAGTTAAAAAAAAAAATGGACAAAACGAAAACTTGCTGCTGGCAGGGCCGAACTTGCCAGCAGCAATTTGTCCTTTCATACACTTTACTTTCTGCACGCTTATATCCTAACTACTACTACATATACACTTAATAAAACAGTACAATTAACTACCGCTATACTTCCTTGGCTTCACTATCTGCTATTTTTCATTGGGCTTACAATACTGCAGTCTTGTGCATTGTGATGTGACAGGAGAGGCCCCACAGAGATTTCTGAAGTGTGGCAGCCGATTGCATTCTTTAATAAAGACACAGTTTTGCTCATTTACCTGGCAATGTTCCCCGATTGTTCGGCCTTGTGATGTCGGCCTGAAGCACGCACTCATTGGTGCAGGCACGGGTGCGTCTGCCTTTGAGTTAAAAATGCTGGTTTTATCTGAAGTTGTACCCCACTGTGGCTTGTACAAATTTAGCTTATGCCACACTGTTACGGACGAAGTTAACCAACCAAATCAGGAGACACTTGACAAGTGACGTGAAAAATGCAGAGTTTTATCAGAAGCAAAAGGAGAAAATTTTATCGCCGCAGTTCATAACTATGACCGCCATAGTGCAACATGAGATTGTCACATGAGGCTGTGTCTGCTGTTTTTTTCTTTCGGCCTTCCTTTCATAAGCAGCACATAAATTGCAAAGTGCTAGAAAGAGGAAGGTAGGGACGCAGCACCAATAGGCATAGATAATCAAAAGATAATTACATGCTGCACAGTTTGTGATTTTATATATGAGAACAAGAACGAACTAAAAGAAAGAAAGAAGCAGTACGTTTTCCCACATACTATATGACCAACAAGTGATACTGCCTGTCTTTGTGATTAAGCAATATGGCAGTACAGTGGAACCGCGTTCATACGTTTTTCAGCGAACTGGGTAGGAAAAACGTAACAGCTGAGAAAAGGCAAAAGTGAGGAAAGCTTCGAAAATGAATGAGAGCACAGGCGCTTTGACTACAAACAATTTATTTCTTTTGGCGAGTTGAGCCTAACAATTAAAATATTCGAAGATAGTTGACTCCCGCTTTTTTCGCTTGCCGGTAAGAATCCCGCATTTCTCAATAATCTGGAAGGCTGCGTTAAACTAAGCGTCACTTTGGTGTGCGGTGTACCTGTGAAGGTAGTCCAGGGCCACGACGGCTGCTCCAAAGTTGAGATCGGCCGACTCCGCTGCCAACTCTTCAGAATCCTGTGGCTCATATTCATCATCGATGTCCCCATCTTCAGTTGCGATCGAGTTTGCAACAATCTCTGCGATTGTCTGGCACTGCAGCCGTTTTGTAAGCAATGCCGTGCCTCTCGCTGAAAAGGTCGATGCAGCCATTTGACGCTGCAAAATCAGCAATACCCAGTCTGTTGACTATTTGCATCGCCTTTTCCCGTAAAAATGCTGCCGCCGAAGTTGATAGCGGCAGCGCGAGATTGCTTGAACCAGGTGAGAAGAGCCTCGCTGAGTTTTCCGTGCTTGGCGCCACGAGCTTGCATGCTTGGCTTTCGGGTCGATGAGAGCGGCATTCCCTTCAATCTCGACACGCTTCGAGACGATGCTGTTGAGCGTTGACGGTGGCAGTCCAAGATCTTTGGAAACATTGACCCTTTTTCGCGCTGGTTGCTTGTCGATGCTTTAAGTACGTCCAGATTTTCCTCAAGGGAAACATTAAAGCTTGACAAATTTTGCATTGACAATTTCAACGGCAACAGGCTTAGCACACACAACAGCGACTGAAGACGAGTCGCAACTCGCAATGAGCGGTGTGTGGTCGTGGGACTGTCACACCCCTTTGGCATTCCATAGTGAAACTTCCATTGTAAGTGACGATGGTGATAGCACGTTTCACACATGGCAATCTAGAGGCAGGCTCTAAAACTTGCTGGCAGCTTCTTGCAGCCTGTTTCGTAGCCAAGCCAGGCCAAGACTGGCAAACGTCAAATCAAAATGGCGGTGCCCAGGCGGGTTTGGCCATAGAGTTTCCTAATACACACTAGAGGGAACTCTGGCGCTAGTGTCTACGGGAGCTGCGACACGGCGCTTCAGTGAGCATGGAAATGATGGGTAGTACACACATTTGTCTAATCTTCGTACTTCTGGCCTGCGTCTGGCTCCATGTGTGTTCGGGTGGCTTAGAGCTGTTTTCTCACAAAACAAAAAATCAGCAAATGTTCAGTGGTTGTGCTTCACCACCTTATTTTTTCAAAGCTTACCTTTTCAAATCAGGTCACGCAAGTTCAAAAGGGTTTGTTCTTTTCTTTAAAACGAAACCGTAACCAGCAATAAATGAAGCCGCAATTACGATTCACCACCCGCAAGTACGAAGACTAGACAAATGTGTGTACTACCCATCATTCCCATGGTCGCCGCACGATCGCAGCGCCAGAGTCCCCTCCAGTTAATTTTAGGAAACTCTATGGGTTTGGCGGACTAGGTTGTGACGCATCATGCAGGAACGTTCTCACAGTTGTGACGTAATCGCGGGGTTCGCAATACATTGGATTCTATGAGAGCTATGCCTGGACCATTTAAAGACAATGTAACAGCCGAGAAAATGCAGCAGTGAAAAACGTAACAGAGGGGTTTCACTGAACTCACTAGATTTTGCCATGGTGTTCCTTTACGCAGGCAGATTTGCAATTTGGTGGGAGTGCTTTTTAGCATGTAATGCGCTTGCTGGCTGCACCTCAAGACTAGCAATTTAACGAAAACCTCCATAGTTGCACTGGTTATGTTCTAATGTATTCTTGCTGCTAGATTTTGGTAGCTGGCCTGTGCCTGAAAGAGCACCTGATGGGCACTCAAAGTTGTCGAAACACGGTAGTGTTGAAACACTGATAGAATGCATAGATGGGCCACATGAATATCTCTCTACTAGTATGTGCAGGAGTGTGTATTAAATGTACATTTCCCATTTTTCTTGTAGGTATTCTGGGCATGTTGGAGGGGCTAGGTGTCCTTGGGGTAGTGCCAATAATTTTTCAAAATCTAGGTTGCCTAACCGTGCACATACGAAACATTGCTCAATACGCTAAATGCCATTTTCTTTGTTTTTTTTCTCCGTTATATAGCATGGCAACCTGGAAATACTCCAGTGGCTTGTAAGCAAGTCTATGGCGCTAGACCAGATAGACCCCAGTGAAGGAAACAGAACTCTTCTGCACTTGGCTGCTAAGTATGGGCAGGTATGTATCATGATGTAGGCCATCCACGCCACCTGAAACAGGACTTTTTGTCTCTGCACTAGACGCCCTAATGCGCATACTCCATACTTCAAACTCTACATTTGTTATGAGTAGAATCTCACTGCCCCCTGAAACACGAACTATGAACCAGAGCAATCATTCCATGCTCTATATTCTTGCCCTCATTGTCTTAATCTCTATTCTTCACTTGTCCATTCCCTGTGTGACAGCACAGAATTCTAATGGTTTCAACAGTACTGCGATGTTGGTGTGCTGATCCCACATAAATGATAGAGGTACTCAACTCTTTCTGAGGTATTCTGTTGTGCACTTTTTAACGAAAGATTACTTCAAGGTGAGCAGAGAAAAAAGTGTTAGAATGGACAGACATAATGGATAAAGCACACAGATAGTAAATAGCAATGATTACAAACTACTGTTATAAAGATGGCTGAAACAAGGGGGCACCAACTCAAGTGTCAAGTAAAGAAAACTTTACCATTCTGATATATGTTTCTGAAGCAGCTCTCTAAATTTGGGTTATTCTGTTCAGCGGCAATTAGCAGTGCCAAGGTCATTCCATAAGCAGATGACTTGTGGATGGTCACATGAACAGGAGGCACTTTCAATGTGCACCTACAAAAAATGTCTGTGCAGTGTTTGCAATGTGAATGTTGAGAAAACCTTTTATTGATGGTAGCGAGGGTTGCAAGAACTCATCACAGCCTGTTTTCAGGATAATCTGTATGCATGTATTCAGTTATTCAGTGAGGTTAGAAGTCGTATATTCTATGCTTTTTACGAAATTAGTTGAGCTTGCGGAGTCAATGATGTGTCTGTTCACGAAGTGTTCTGTGTTGGCTATTGTAAGTTGAGAAGAACTTGAAGCAGTTTGCTGAACTTTTTTTTTTTTCTGGCAATTAGTGTAATGCAGGCAATTTTCTTATTGTTGCAGGAAAAAACGGTCAGTTGGTTGGCCGAGTACATGCAGAACAATCAGCTGGACATTAACCGGAAGGACAGCGACGGAAACACAGCAATGCACTTGGCTGCAAGATACGGACACATTCCAGTCATTAAGGTGATTACTCGGTTGCTTAACAGCCGTGCATCGGAACTGCAAGCAGGAAGCTATGCAGAAATAATGCACAATGCATGGATTGCAATATTGTGATGTTGAATGTTACTTGACAGTTGTTCTCTCTGTGCGAAGCTTAGCCCCACTCTTTTCTTTGTCCTAGTTGTAGCATTGTCTACAAACATTCAGTCGTTATAGTGATTTTTTTACCGACAACTCGTGCGACATTGTAATTTTTCTTTTGCTGCAGACACTGGTGCTACAGAGCGCTGATGTCACAGTGCAGAATGAGCAGGGTCTGCGACCGTACGGTGTCGCTCTGCAGAACAGTCAGGCGTCCTGTGCCGACTACCTCCTCACTGTGGAAGTCTGCCTGGGCCTCTCGGCCGACCAAGTGTTGCTGGAGGGACACTTTCATAGGTGGGCAGCATCGCCATGTTGTTGATATGGAGTTTGTGGCTAGTAATATTGCACTTGTGGAACTGTTTTCTTGTACCGATTAACAAAGACTGGTGTGGGTGGGAATGTGGATTCTATGGTGTACACCAGTATTTTCTACGAGAAACTTATCAACTCTCGTGATATGTAAATATGAGAGCAGTACTCATCGCTGGGTGTTTCCAAACATGGATTCAGTGTTGCCTCACTGCAGCCTCTCATTCTGCCTCTTTGGTGGTGAACAATGTTTCTCTGCAACAACTCACTTCACAAGTTTCACTGTGTTGAGATGTTTGCGTACTTCGTGGGAGGCGAACTGCCACCTCCGGTTACACTTTGCTGTCTTGCCTGGTAATGTAGATGCGAGTGGTTTGACTTCAAATAGCGTTTGAGACTGGGCTTGTTGGTGGTCTGTCTTCAACAAATAATTTGCGCATGAGCCAACAACAGACAGAGAAGGGAAGACAAGTGCTGTTCATTGAAGACCAACTTCATATGCTGATGACTTCATAGCCCTGGCAGTGCCATTTTCATAGCCCTGGCAGTGCCCTGGCAGTGCCATAGCCCTGGCAGTGCCATGGCAGTGCCACAGCCCTCCAAGCACAGCCCAAGCACTCGCACAGCCTCAGGAATGTTTGTCACTGTCACCTGTTACAATGATGACACAATGCAATGGTGGTGGAGTGGTTAACGCGCTTCGCTGAATATCTGTAGCAGCGTTGATTGTGCAGAGGATTTAATCCCTATCGTGGGCAGTCTATCTTTAGTTATTTGAAGATTATGTAACTTGTGTTACATTTTTCTGCCACGACGTTTTCGTGACAGCGGGGTAATGGAACAAGCCAAATATATTCTCATACTAAAATTACAGGAGCAAAATCTGGTGTTAGTGTGTAGAAGAGCTGCAAGCAGAGCAGTTTTGTTAGCTGGGCATTATGAGTTGTACTATCGGGAGCAGTATGATAGAAAACACACGGGCATGTGGCGAATAGACTAAAGCAGCAAATCGACCGATTCCCGGATGGCACTGTGGAATTAATGTAGAACAGTTCCCTTTTCCGTTAACTGCTACCACTTATCTGTTTTAAACAACGCTCGAAATAAAGAAAAAGCGAATGCGTGACATCTCGCTGTCTGTTTTAGCACTCGCGTGCAGCATAGAGCAGTACTGCTTTTTTTTTTGTTGTATCTGATTTCATGTGTTGCGTGAACATAGACAGGCAAACGAAAAAGTTGTCTTTTGCATGGAGCTGTAGACAGCACACTGCTATTCTCTGCTTGGCATGCCTGCCTTGCATTTGCGATCGGCCCGTGATACGCAATCAGCTGCCGTTTTTTCATCAGCAATAGCCAGGCGGGCGTGTCGACATTTAATGATATGGCATCAACGTTTCCAACTAATTTCCGGGAGCAGTCGCCTCGATTTGCCCCGCTTTAGGTTTGAGATTGTTTCGTGTGTTCCCTCGCACGTTGGTCATGATGGTCATGGCCGACCAGCATTGGTACTACATGGCTGTGATTATGCTTCGCCCTAAGGGCTTCGCACGGCTTTCTAACCTTAGAAACGAATAATTTACTTTTAATGTACAATGTCATCAATGCAACAATTAGCAATGACTACTTACATGTGCAAATATTTGTTCTCTTTATGCAGTTGTGAAAGGATCGCTTCATAATATGTGCCCGTAAGGCCAAATGCACAGTAATAAATCATTATAATGCCAGAGCTCCCCAAAGTGGTTTCATATCAGTAGAAAAGCTATGACGTGGAAACCTCCTAGCTAAAATTCTTGTCAAGGGAGTTTCTTTTGTCAGGATAGTAACTATTTTCCTTCCACGAACTTACATAATTCTAGTAAGAGCAAGTAGAGTCTGCAGCCTACTTGCAGTTAACCTACAAGTAAACAGGAAATTTTGGGACATTAAACAAGGTCAGCTATCCAATTTGTGCCAGCCAGCTATGTCACCAATAATTGATAACACCCAGTTATCCCAGATGCAAGTGTTTTATTTCCCTCTAAATTCATGTCTGATTCCACATCAGCTCCAAAAGTGCTAATGTATCATTGCCTACCAACATTTGTCACCGAGAATTGGAACATTTTATTGTTGTTTCAAGAATACAGCTGATATGTGCCCTAAGTTTTGTCTGAAGTTCTAATAGTAGGTCTCTTTCTGAATTGCAGCCTGCAAGCAGAGAACACGGAGGTGAAGAATGGATTCAAGGAGGTGAGCGGCATGTGTGCATTCAATCTCCCTTTCGCTGTTCTTTCTTTAAAGGGCCCCTGCAACACTTTTTCAGCATGGTCAGAAAATGCTGCCGATCGGTAGTAGAGGCTCCTAACAACGTGTGAGCCAAATATTATAGCGCAGCACATGACCTGGAATTCACAATAAATTATCAAAGGCAGCTCAAGATTGCTTTCTGATTTTATTTGATTGATATATGGGGTTTAACGTTCCAAAACCACCATATGATTATAAGAGACGCCGTAGTGGAGGGTTCCGGAAATTTCGACCATCTGGGGTTCTTTAATGTGCACCCAAATCTGAGCACATGGGCCTGCAACACTTCCACCTCCATCGGAAACGCAGCCGTCGCAGCAGAGTACGTTAGCCACTAGACCATAGCAGCGGGGCTAAAAATTGCTTTATCTTCTCTGGACAAATCACGCAATATACACCAAAATCACACGTTGTAAGCCCATCTATCAGCCATTGGCTGATTTGAACGTGGCGCACTCGCTAGTTACAGAGATTGGCGCGTAAGGCCACTACTTGTCCACGCGTGCGCGCCCGATCAGTCTAAAAAAAGCTGCGCATTCGAAGAAAAAAAAAAAAGAAAGAAAAGAAAGTGTTCAAGGTGACGAGGCGTGCGTGACGTTTTTCTGTAGCTCTGTCATCACTCCCTGCTTAGCTTCCAGTGCTTTTGTCGGGACAAGAGAAGAGAGCATGCAATCGCAGCATACACCAAACCTTTGTAACTCCACTCGCAGTAGACAGAATTTAAAAATGTTTGTGGCGTTGAACTCGTGAGGCAATAAGCTCTTCCAGTGAATTCGTTCCATGGTTACTTGAAAAAGTGTTTCAGGGCCCCTTTAAGAAATGCAGAAGTTTGTTTGTGGGCTGTTTACCACTCCAGCCGATTGCAATCTTTCGGTAAAGCGTTTCACGCATAAGGGTATTGCACTTGCATGTGACGGTACAGCATATCAAGCAGTATGTCTCAGTAAACTTTCTCTTAATAGGATATGACTTTGAGGACATGTAGGACTGCGACTGGTTATAATTTGTTGGTTCATTAGTCAGGTAGGTATTTGGTTTGCAAACTGGTTACAGGAGGATGCTATGATTCTAAAGTTAACATATTGGTAGTGACAGCCTGAATCGGGTTTACTTGTTTGTACTCTTACATGTACTTGTAATGTTCAGGAATATAACTCATAGTTGTCTTGCTCAGATTTTCTCTAGTTTACCTTCACAGTTGCACTAAACTTTCTAATGCAGTCGAAGCCCGCAATAACGAAATCGCCGGCGAAACCGAAAAATTTCGTTTTTGCGAGAATTTCGTTGCCCCGAGTATAAGACATAAAAACAGTGATACGGCCAGCAGAATGAACGTTTATTGCCAGGAGTCGGTCAACTTACTTTGTCGAGCCTTGCCATGCAACAACTTCAAAGCTCTCCCTTCGCACTGGAAAAAGTGGTCCATTGCTACGTCGTCGTCATGTGCACGAAAGAAAGAGCGAAGAGTGTCCAGCGCATCGTTCCTGCCCGCAGTCTCGCTGTCAGCGGAGTTAGGGCTAAAGACGACTCCGATGACGCGCCGCGCTTGTAGACTGTGCGCCCGCTCGTAGTAATCTGATCGTGCATCCGGTGTGGCCACTCGTAGTATTCTGACCGTGCCTCCGCTTACAGCTTTGTTGCTTGCGACGAAGCACGTCGCTACGAGTGCGCTAGCGCATGGTTCCTGCTCTCAGTCTCGCTGTTGGCGGAGTGAGGGCTAAAGGCCATTCCGATGACGCGCCGCGCACGTAGTAACCTGATCGTGCCTACTTTACACTTTAGTTAGGAGCCTACTGCTCCTAACTAAAGTGTAATGATATCTTAAGTAATCATCGAGCCGTGAACACGTCAAGAAGTAGCGATTTTCGAGAGCCATGTCCTCGCGACGCACAAGCAGCAGACGACGATCTCCCGGAGCGAACATCGGGCCAATGGCGAGGCGAGCTGAGGTAACATGGTGGCCCCAGCCAATCAAGGGCCTCGAATTGACCTTCAAACGTTTGCTTTTTGTGTGCTTGTTTTTAAAGGGTGGAGCCAGCTGAGGTGGGAAAGTTAAACACGAACAAATGCTTTTTCGTATGAGCCCAAGAAGCCGGCTCCCGGCCCCGCCATCGCGAAGCCATAATTTTTTGAAAATCACTGTTTTCTCGCGATTTCTAGAAAAAGTTTCGCTACCTAGGTGGGTGAAATGAATTTCCCGCAGCATTTCTGCACGGTTTTCTGTGTAGATATTTTGAAATCGGATAGAAAAAAGGTTCCAGAAACTGAAAACTTGATTTTCAAAAAATTGATTTTTTTGCCATTTTTCGCGATCCCAAAGCAGTGTCCCCCCTTAAGTAAACAAAAATGGCGGTACCCCAGGCTAGCGTGGCAAAAGCAGACAGACGTTTACAAATTTTCAGTGCGCATAACATGCATACGAGCATATTTTCGACAGTTAATCTTTGGCGGGAGGGTAAAATAAGGCCCGCACTGTGGTAGAAAATTCGTTACTGCAGGATCGCTGTCCAAAACATTTCGTTGCCGCGAGATACGTAATACGTGGGCTTCTATGAATGTTTGCCGGAGATCGAGAATTATTTCGTTGCCGCGGGGATTTCGTACTCGCGGGGTTTCGTTATTGCGGGTTTCGACTGTAGACACAAAGCGGTATTGAAACTAAGCTGTTCCCATGAAGTTCAATGTAAAAAAGAGCACAGAATCACAGAAAGTTCAACTAATGTTCCCAAACAGCTCTACTTATTGTAGAATCAGTTTTGACAAAATCTCTCCCAGAAAATGATATGGCTAGAAGGCTTACCTAGAATTATGAACGTACCGTATGGTCGCTGAAAAGACTTGCCTGTCTGGGTTTAGAATTTCAGCTAAATTAGCATTTTATGCTACAACCGTGCATGCACATCATATATGTAATTTCTAGTAGCGCCCTGGTGATGTATTTTAAATGAGAAAGACGCATAGGATACAACATTTCAAAGTAGATGTGAAAACAGTGTTTCATGGAAAGGAAGTGATTTCTGCTACTTGTGCTGCCATCTACAATAAAACCGGTTTATAACAAACTCGAACGTGTCGAGATAAGTGGTTGTTATATCAGTAGTTCGTTGTATATGGACTCGCCCATAAAAACGTCCACTTAGCAGCCAAACTGTCTTTTTTCCCTGTGTATATTTATTAAAAAGTGCTAACAACCCCTCCGCTGACAGGTTAGGCCTTTTTGCATGTTAAACGACACCCGTTATGTGTTCACGAGTGAATTGAACTGCGTTCACAATGAACTCACGCCTTACCACTGATGCGTAGTACTGCCACGTCGAAGCAATCATCCCTGGCTAGTTGCGTGTAGCACGTCACTACGCAGCTCTTGCCGTCGCCCGCCGGGTCGTTTGCTATCCAATATGCGCATTTGTGCCTTCTTCCTGCATGCTTTACTCGGGATCACGCTTGGGTGTGGCAAGTAGCCTGTTGATTTAACACAATCTAGACTAATTTTGCAAGCAACATGCGCAAGCGGCCTCACATGGCGCAGTGGTGGCTAACTTGCGAATGGCAGCACGACGCACTTATACACCAGTCACTCAACAGCGCAGATATTTGCAGATGTGTCACCAGTGCACATTCATTGCCACAGGCCACCTCGCAATCGCTCTTTTCTGTTGCTTATTTGGTGCCGCCTCAACCGCGCGGAAGTCGTAATCACTAATCGGCCAATTTCTGCGGTTACCAAAAGGTGGAAAACGTTTTGTGGCACATTATGGTGTCGGAGAGTTGAGTGTCGTAGTGAACAATTATGCGACAAAAAGTTATCGCTTCTGCATTCGAAGGCATGCATGGTTAATGTTCGGCGGTCAAATAGAACGGCATCAGAAAAGTTTGCGGTGCGAAAGCTGACCGTAAGTCTTCATGCTGCCTCCTATTTTGTTTTCTTTCTTTATTTTCTAATTTCTGTTCTGTCGATGAACGCCTGGAAAGGGAGGGACCTTGTTCACATCGGAAATCTTTGGCGGTGCTCACCATGGTCTACGATATTTTCGTCGCAAGTAATCTGCAGTGGGGTACACGAAAGCGAGCGCCAGTCACATGCTTTAGAATGTCTTTTTAAACATTTTTTTGTTTTCGCTTCCTGTGCATTATATTTTTACTGCAATCGCGTTCGAAGTGTTCGTTGTTAAATTAGGAGGCTTTGAAAAATGTTCGCTGTATGTTGACTCAGTTTCAAAGGGTAGTTTAGGAAAGTGCACCAAAATATGGTTGTTATAACCGATAGATCTTTATATTTGGGATCATTATAAGTGGGTTTGACTGTATATAAAAAAAGACCTCGCATGCCAATAAATCCGCTCAATTTTCTTCTATTTGATGTCCTTGACATGCACATTGTGTGCGGCTCTTCGTGGTTTTTTTTCAGTTGGCTGATCAGGTACCCTTTTCGTTTCTTTGCACGTAGCTGCTGGTGCTCACGAGGAGATTGATGAGGAGGCAAGAGGAGGCCCTGCAGTATGTCCAGGCAGTGTGCACGGGCAGTTTAAGTTCAGACAGGGCCGAATCTGACAGTGCATCGTCGTTACCGTGGAACTCTCTCTCAGGGTAAGTTCTTGGGACTCGAATGCACCTCTTCATCAGGATGAATGTAATGGCCGATGTATTAAGTCTGTAATAGTAGATAAGTTGAGCTCCTTGTCTGCTGCACTTCTTGTTGGGGTTATACGCGAGAAAACCTGCCATGCGTATTGATTAGGCTTGTGCACATATTCAAATGCTTCGAATACTCGAATGAATATGCTGTGATGTTCAGTTTTGTTTTTTTGGTTTTAGTTGTGAGGAGGCGCCTCATACGGCAGCGATATATTGTGACATGCGCCGCTAGGGTACACATGAAGCGTATGCGTACATAGTTATGAATAATGCAGTTGGTCACGAGCAGTTCTTTGAGGCGGACGTTTTTTTCTCGCGGCGCTCCGCGCCTAAGTTGTTTTACAAATTAATCTGAAGGTAGCACCTGTAAAGGTGGTTTTGCTGCAGTGGGGGAGTGCTTCACCATGAAAGCACCAATAAGTGCTGGTCGTTAGTTCGTATGTAACTCACTGTAAAAGTGGTTTTATAGCAGTAAAAGGGCCCTAAACAAAGAAAACATTTCTAAGCATGCTAGACCGGTTTATATGCTCCAAGTATGGCAAATTTTAACACAAAATATTTTACAGGTTACGAAAGCACCTATTAAGTGCTGGTCGTTAGTTCGTATGTAACTCACTGTAAAAAAAAGTGGTTTTATAGCAGTAAAAGGGCCCTAAACAAAGAAAACATTTCTAAGCTTGCTAGACCGGTTTATATGCTCCAAGTATGGCAAATTCTAACACAAAATATTTTACAGGTTACGATCTGCATTCTACTGAAAGTGAAATCCTGCTACTATTCGAAGTTCTTTTCACTTCCTTTGAACCAAAAATAATGCGTTTGCACAGGCCTCGTTTCAATTTTTAAAATATACTGTGTGGGTTTGTTGGGTCATGAAAATATGCCTTTTTTTCATAATACTTACTATAATAATTTTTCATTTAGCTTCGAATTGAAAATTCACTATTTGCACATGCCTAATATTGATCCTCGCTTAAAGCCATTCTCGATCCACGCTGATTTATGGAACGTGCTTGAACTTCAGTGGAACCGATAGTAAAGGAAGTAATCGTGGTTGCTGGTTTGGAATATTGAGCCCGGTCTTCATTTTCGATTTATTTTAGTTATGCATTCTACAAGTCCTGGCACTCTGTTTTCTTTTTTGTGGTCGCAGGTCTCCAGACAGCAAGCAGGCACAGGCCAAGCTGCAGGCGCTGCTGGAGAACAGCCAACTCAAACTGCTTCCCGAAGAAGAAAGCCGTCTACTGCAGCTGGAGGAGAAATGGCGGCGCCTGCGAGTCAACAAGGGTGCAGTCGAAACACGCTCCCCTATGGAGCTTATCAGGCAAGTGGCCAATGTTTTTAAGTTTTGTTTGTCTGCATAAAGGTGGCACAACTCCACTCTAAATCACTCATTCAATCAATCAATCATTCAATCTATCAATCAACCAACCAACCAATCAATCAATCAATCAATGCCCAAAAGAAAAAGCATACAAAGCTATTTGGACAAATGGCCTTTTTGACTAATAATAGAAAAAGCTGATATCATGGCACCTGCCATTACAGTGCGTGCTTGACTCACATTGTGTAACACTTTCCTCAAAGCTGCCAAACGAGCCAAATTAAGCACGCTTAGTGATGTGATCCAGTATGCAGCAATCGGGCCACATCTGGCTGTGGCCCGCTGACACTCTTTTGTGGGCTTCTGTGGTTTGAAACTGGTTATATAAAATGTCTTTAAAAAACTTCACACAGTGCATGCCCGCAGGCTTGCTGCATGCTAGTTTTTGTTAAATAAGATTGCAACGATGCCCGTATACGGTGAACCATGGCTAAAGATGGTAGACACTCAAGGGCTAAATGTCACTACAACGCCATGCAAAAACAGCGCACACCATAAAAATTTCGTGCTTTTCGTACTATGTTGTCTTCTATGTATGTGAATTCCTGTTTTTTCTTTGAAAAGATTCTATTTTGTTTCTAAATGATTACTCAAGTCACATAGTTTTCATGAGAAAGTCTTGGACGCTTGATGAGGCTTATCAGTTTTTCGTGCCACTTTCAGAACGTTTATGACATATTGCACGCTATCTTGTTTCAGGTCCCAGTTTGCACAAGTGCTAGCCAAGTGCAGCACTCCTCAGGTGCAGCCAATGAGGCCAGCTTCATCCTCCGGGACGTCAGTGTCCCACGAAAGCGAAGAAGAGAGTGCCGAGGACGAGCCCAATGTCATCAATTCAGTAGCCACGGCAAAGCGCGTCCCGAACCTCATGCCCTGGGAGCAAGAGGTCTGCTCGTGGGACAAAGTGCAGGTCTTCTTGGACGGCCTGTGCGAAAAGCAGGCCCCGCCAAAGAAAAACAGAAGTTCGAACACGCTCGTCATACGCCAGAGGGCGTCCAGGATGCGAGCCAAGGACTATCGTGAACAACTCGAATCTGCGCCTGAGAACGTCAGCTTGAAAGTGCTGTTTGAAAACAACCCTGAGCTGAGGCAGGAGGGCCAGACGTGCTCCGTTCTCGAAGTTCTGGAGCCGTCGAGCAGCGACGCAGAGGACGACCTGCACCACGACAGTTGTGGCAGCTCTTCAGGGTCGTTTAGATCCAACGAAAATGCGGTGCTGCACGTGGCGCAGCGGAGGCAGCCGAGTCAAGCAAACGGTGACTGCCGCGTACGAGCTTCGAGCTCTGGTGCCTCAAAGGAAGGTGGCAGGGCGAGAGCCATCTTTCTGACGAACATCGCTGAGCTACCCGATTGCTCAAGCGGATACAAGCTCAGCGTGAAATTTCAGCAGTCCCAGGAGTGTTCGCACACAAACTTGCCCGAGGTCGCGCCCAAGGAAGAAGTTTTGGAAACTAATGCAAATGACAGCAAGACGAAAATTGCCGAAAAGCAGGCATCCCTTGCCGAGCCTGACCTTATTCGAGGAACAAGCGTTGCAGAAAGGTGCCCCCTTGACACACCGCAAGGGAGTGCAGTTTCGCCCATGGAAGCTGCTGCTCGAGAGGTCCCTGTTCAAGAGATTGAAGAGCAGAGGGAACAGCACGACGGTGCCGAAGCCGTTGCAGCCGAAAGTACGTCTTCGCCGGCTGATGTGTCCTCCACCAGCGCGTCCAGTGCCAAAAAGCGCAGTGGCTTTCTGCTTAAATTTTCCCTGAAGAGCCGCTTTCAGTCCAAGCAGAAACAACAGCAACAACAGCAGCAGCAACAGCGCAAGTGTGAAGAGATAAGCCCCGAGGAGTTCCGCGAGACGTACACACGAAATGCGGGCTCAGAGTCCATGTCGGTTCCTAGCAGAGACAGTGCAGTACCCAGCCCCGTCAAGGGGAATGAACTCTTTTCGAGTGCGCCACTGCCACCACCGCCGATTCCGACACAGCCACGGAGAGGTCCTCCGCCGGTGCCTCCTTCGTGCGAAGAGGTGCCTCCGCGGGCTCCCACGCCTCTTGCCGAAAGGCAGGAAGACAAGTGTACGCCTTCGGAAGATGGGCTACTCTACCTCCGCAATGGTTCGCCCGAACCTAGCATACTGCAGCCTGACTCTGTCGTATCCAAGACAACCGAAGGTATGTGGGCATTTTTTTATTACAGTACATTCAGTCATCATTCCTACCAACATTTAAGTGAACAAGACAAGATAAATATACCACTTGAGTTTTGCATTCAGAATCAGTGGCCGTGAGCCACAACCACCATGGGAACTTGAGCTGGTCTACATGATTGGGGATCTTAAAGACAAGCAAGATCGGGGGGCATTCATTTTAGGGTTGTGGATGATACCAAAAGTCATGGCCTATAAACTTCTTTGAATTTCTGTATATATAAAGCAGATTCCTTACCTAGTTAGCAAGGCATATCACAATTATTCCATTGCATAAGCCTGTTAATCTTATGACCTAGTAGAATAGTAGAAATAGCATGAAAAAACTAGACGTATGACCAGTTTATTTAACCTGACATTGCCTTGCAAAGGATGTTGTGCTTGCATGCAAGTCAACAGCCCGGATTCTTCTTCATTTTCTTCCTCTTCTGCATGTGGTTCTTCATGTCTCTTCCACCTTTTGGAAGAGCGCGCAGCTGTATCCCCAATACATTTGAACATTTTGCAGTTGGTTTTTGTTCTTCACAGCTTTTAAAAGCTTTCAACGGTCATTCACAAGTTTTTTTCGCTTGCCTCACTGCCCTTTCAGGAACACTTTCACGCCCTGCATCATCGGCATCGCAGACCGAAGACGGCCGACGAGGCTCCGTGACGTTGAGCAGGACCAGCGCTTTTTCCCTGGCCAAGCCTCTCTCTCCAACAGAGCTGTTGCTCCACACGCCGGACTCCTCGGTGGGCGGTCGGCAGTCGCCCGCTCCCAGCGAGGTCTCCAAGACCGAGAGCGCCCTCTCGCCCCCGAGCGAAGCATCCAAGGCAGAGAGTGCGAGGCAGCCACCCCTAACCAAGATTGACGAAGCAGCTCAGGAAGCGCTAAAACGCGTTGCAGTTCCTCCACCCGACGTGACCAAGGGACCTCAAGAGACGGCAACAGCTCAGGAATCTCAGCCGCCTCTCGTCTCTAGTAGCAGCAGCAGCAGCAGTAGCGGTGGAAAAGTGAGTCCTTACCCAATTTTATAGCCGGGTACAACTTTGGAAGGCAGTGGCAGCCCCACCTCAAAAGGCCTGCACCAATGAGCTTGCTGCAAGCTTTAGACTGATCTAGGAAGTCCTGCAGTTGGCGACCTGACCATTAAAAAATATAGCCAAGTAGATTATCTTTTTGGTGGCAGCGCCAATCTGCTGCCAGACTTCAGTCATTGGGTAAAGCCCCTAAAGCCTTCTTAAGTTGTATGTGCATTTTAGTTATCATTAACGAGCCAAGACGTTCCTATCTTCACTCTCAAGCAACCATGTTAAAAGCCAAGCTGTGGCAAAATATTTCACCAGGCAGCAATCTGTCGAAGGGTAACGATGGGCTTATCAGTCTGCCATTTTCATTTCAAGGGCAGGCCGCCTGCCGAGAGATATAGTTCACGTAAGTCCCTAGTATGCTACATTCGAAATGGTATTAGCCTAGTACTAAGCAGTACACAATGTCTTTGAACCATCTGGTTTCTTTTTGCTGTTGCGCATTTCCCAGTTTCATCCTACCTTGTAGTTCTCTGCCCATTTTAACCATGCTTCCATTTTTGTTTACCAGCGAATCAATGTTCTCATGGGTAAAGTTCTTTTGCGAAGATGGCCCATGGCATGACTTTGTGCCACGACCCTTACTTTAAGAAATTTGCTGCATACTGGTTCAAAAAAGTTGCTCGTGGCAAGGTCCCTTGCCATTCATGTGAAATGCAAGGCATGGTTCATCTGCTAGTAGTGTAGTGCAGCTGTTAGTGAATGGTGCGTTTGCGTGCACTCTTCTCTTTCGCACCAAATGCTCAATCTGTTCTGCGCATGAGGTGTGACGTGCTTGTGTTGCTTGTTTTTTCTAGGCCAAGAAAATGACCCTGGCTGCAAGAAAGAACAAGAGAAGCTCCAAGCCATGGTCAGTACTGCTGCAGTACGAAATGTTCGACCTCTTTCTGTCCGCATTCTGCCGAAGGTACAAGATTGGAACGGGGATTAAGGTTACCGATGCGCTTGGGGCTGTAGGTGCACACTCTGGGAGAATGATGGCCCTCCACTAATTGTTCAGGAGGTGAAGGGTTGGTGCCATTTATGTTGTGTAATCCGTATTATCTTGGAAGCAGTACGTTGAAGCCCGTATATCTAAGCTTAAATGGGGACGAAGGAGCACAAGAGCAATGACCGTGCAGTTGTTTTAGATGCCAGCATAGAAAAGGGCTTGGCTGTAGCTTCTGTAATTAGCATCGCAACTGCATTAAAATGCTCCTCACTGCCCGATAACAAGCACTGTATCATTTCTCAACATTACCTTAAGTAAGCACATTGAAATAATATTTGCCTTCAAAAAACTGTGACTGATCCCGTCATGAATATCAAACGGCTTCTCCCTACTGCTACAATGGCAAAGGAGCAGGTAGAATGCTGAGCATGCCGAGCTTGAAACACCGAGCATGTGATGTGCTGGATGTTGTAAGTTTACTCAATGGCAGTGCTGCAACCACTTGCTGAAAGCAACAAGAAATCTCAAGTGAGAGGCAGTTGCACTGTGAGGGTTTAAGAGTGCCACTTGAAGGGGCCCTGCAACATTCTTTCAAGTAGCCATGCAATAGATTCAGCAAAAGAGCTTATTGCCTCACGAATTCGCCGGCTTAAAAATTTTTAGAATCCACTTAGTACGAGCGGAGCTACAAAGGTTTCTCGCGCATTGCAATCGTATTCTCTCTTCTCTCATCCCGGCGTAAGCGCTGGAAGCTAAGCAGGAAGTGGTGGCACGAGCAAAGAAAAATATGTCACGCAACTCTTAAGTAGTTCTTTTTTTTTTTCTTTCTTTATTCAAGTACACGGGTTTCTCAGTGCGATCATGCGCACACACATGGGCAAGTCGCAGCTCCTGTGGTGATCCCTGCAATGACCGAACACACCATGTTCAAATTGGCCATTGGCTAATAGAATGTCTGTGACGAGTGATTTGCGAGCTTCTTCCATCATTTGTCGAAAGAAGAGAAAGCAATTTTCAGCTGACTTTGAGAATATATTTTGAAGTGCAAGCCATGTGCTGCGCTATAATATTTGGCTCACGTGTTCTCAGCCTCTACTACCGATAGGCAGTGTTTTCTGGCCATGCGCAAAATGTGTTACAGAGCCTCTTTAAGCAACAGCTATAGCTGTTCCAACAACCTCCAACTGGCGCACTTTTGCGACTGGAAAGTCATAATGCAACACATTCGCTAAAGTTATGTATGATTCAGTCGCGTGAACTGGTACACTTGTCTTTTCTTTTCTCCTCACTACTAACATTCTCAAGTGTTAGTGGCAAATGCTTATACCTGTAATCTAGTGAATGATTGGTGCAATCATATATGGGACTATGTATAATGGTAACAAGGCTATAAGAGGTAGCATAGTGGTAAGACAAGCACTTTTGCATTGTGCCTTCTATCGATATGTAGCCATAGTAGTTAGGTGTTGAAGCCTGGACCTCATGCTGAGTGACAGATGACATTGTCACTGTAGTTGTTGACATCAAGTGAAAAACATTCACAATAACATGGGGCTCCTTCACTTTAGATGTGAGAGCATTTCTGTGGCTACCCTGCCTTTGACGAGTTCGTCAGCAACATACCATTGCACCTGTCTGGTAAAGTGATGAGCTTTCTGAAAGCCGTGATCTGCAGCTAAAATTTCGTGTTACGCAATGCATGGTTATTCACACATGCGCGAGATGGTTGCTGGCTGGTATAAGTTGGCCTTTCTAACATGCTTTTGATCATTTGTAAGGGCTCGCCTGTCTCATCATTTTATATTTATTGTGCATTGTATTTTCTGCTTGTTTTTATCCATTTTGACTTCTATATAGATGCCTTGCAGGTGACAAAAGACACGAAGAGTCCAGCATACTGGTGTGTCAACATTGTAGCTATAGGATGATGTATCGTATTTAGTGGCACAAGCAACCTGTTTCAATTTTATCGAGATGCACTGGGAACACTGCTGGCATAAGTGCAAGAAAATGCAACATAACCCTCGCGCTGACCACAACAGACGTAGCGTCCCGACATTGCTGGTCCTCCTACATGCTGGCTAATGTGACATTATTGCAAGCCATCTATATGGTCTCAAAACGATAACTACCGTATTTACTCGATTCTACCGCGCCCTCGATTGTAAGGCGCACCCGATTTCCACCGCGAAAAAAAAAAAAAACGTAAGACATCGATTGCAACGCGCACCCATTTTTCTCGCTGACCCGCACGATCACACCACTCGAAAAAACGACTCCTTTTGGGAGCGTCTTCCATTTAAATATGAGGTACGGGCGAAGCTTGTGCTTATCTGACGTGTAACAGAGCATTGCCGTCACTGTAGTTTTACCGTGGACCGATGTCAGCACGCGAACTTGCTTCGCCCCCTTCTTCTCGACGGTTGTGGTGCCAGGCATGTCGAAGTAAAGAGGCGTCTGATCGGCATTCCCAATTTGCCCAAGCAGGTAGCCGTTGTTGCACCGCAAGTTTAGGACGAACCTCTGAAAACTGTGAAGCTTTTCATCGTACTCTTACGCAAAAATTTTCGCGTATGCATGTTCCCCTTCGGAGGGAAAAGCCTTTCCTCTTCATAAAGTTAGTTAGCCAGCACCTGCTCGCTTTAAACTGGCTCCGCATTAGACCTTTTTCTAAAACTAATTGCATAGCCCGCACTTGGAGCAGTTCTGTCGTCACGAGCCGCTGTGCCGCTCGCTGGTCAAGCACATACTCGCCGAGCAGCTCTTTAATTTGCGGAAACCGACCCTGCTGTGGTCCACTGAAGCCTTTGCGTGAAGCTTTGCTGTCGACAATCTTCTGCTTTTGTTTCCGCCGGTCCTGCACGCACGTTTCGGGGATTCCGAACGACCGCGATGCGGCCCGATTTCCGTCCGTTTCGGCACACGCGATGACTTTTCTTTTAAAAGCGGCATCGTGGTGCACTCGAGTTTTTGGTGTCGGCCCTTCCACGCCGTCGATGCTAATGCACTACTAGATGACGAACTCCTCAGCACACGTACGAAGTGCCGCACATGGGAAACACATAGGCAGAAATGACCGACGCGCCATGCCGACGCACGTAGGGGGTGGCCATTTTGGATTTGCCGATGGCAATAGATTGACCGTAATTTTTTTGTTTGTACTCGATTCTAACGCACATGCGATTTATGAACACGCTTAACCGTAAAAAAGGTGCGCGTTAGATTCGAGTAATTACGGTAGGTAAAGGAGTGCAAAAGTGTAGCTCTTGCGAGGAACTTAGCTCAGTCGCATGGCTCTATAGCACCGTTCCTGGCACCAGGCCAACAGCTGTGAAAGGCGCAGAGTATGTGCAACACTAGAGCGAAAAAGCACTGCCACTATTTTGGAGTCACTATATATTAAAATGTATGTGCTGCTAATGCGTAGAGGCCAAGATGTTCAGAGACACGCAGTACAGAGCCAAAGAGACGAAGCATCGAAACAATGTGCTCGATTGACTGCAGTGGAAATTGAGTAACATGTGTGTGCAGTGGTGGATGGGGAATTTTCGATTGAGACTGCTAATTCCATGATGTGCCCATTGCGTGCACTTGTTTGGATGATCATCACCACTATTTCATCAATACTATTGTTAGCCAACTGCCAACTGTCCTTAATTAGCCCTTAATTAGCCAATTGCATTGTTAGAAGCTTGAAATACTTATTTGGTTTTTGATGCGCACTCTGTGCTTCACCAGCAGTGGTGTGTTGCCTTGAACATGTCAACATACCATTGAAGTTTCCATGGAGATGAAGTGCTAGAGGCTCGCGTACCGTGCGATGTCAGTGCACATTGAAGAACATCAAATGATTGGAATTTCAACTACGGCCTGCCTCATAATCATATTGCGGTTTTGGCATGTAAAACGTCAATAACTATTGAGTTTCTAATGAGCTCAGTCTGTATGTAAGATTGCTTTTTGAAGTATTAGCCGAGATTCAATCAGCAGTTTAACATAGTGGGACTGAAGACAAAAGTATGCATTAGACAGCACATGTGGGTGCACAACATTTTAATTATGAATAAAAGGAAGAAATGGAATCAAGCTGCTTGAGATGCATCGTGTTGAGCGAATCTGTTGGTCTTTGAAATGGCAGTGGAATGGAGCCAGGGAAGGCACCGTCGATAGGGGAGGATCAGGTAGGTCAATGCAGTTGCAGAGTTTCCAAATGTGGGACAGAGTTGGATGCTGCAGAAGTGAGATGGTCTGAGATTCACTAAAGAACCCTTCGTCCTGTGGCTGACCAAAAAGATGATGATGATGAAGAGGAGTCCTAAAATATAGAAGCTGTGTTTAGTCAGGTAAACTTTAGAAGGCAGCAACACTTCCATCTTAAAGGCAAATGCTCACAAACATGCACCTTTGAGTGTGCTTCCTAGGTTGGCGTCATAAGCCGCATGGTCAGTGACTTTGCTGTCAGAAAGCATTGTCAAATAAATGAGCTAGACAATTTCTTTAGTGGTGGAGGCAGTTGGCTGATCCATTTTGGTCATCCTGAGGGGCTTGCTGCTGTCTTGCTTTCTTAAGTTGTATCTGCTTATTGACCATACTGTCACGTTCTCAGTCAATCACTTTCAGGGATACCGTATTTACTCGATTCTACCGCGCCCTCGATTGTAACGCGCACCCGGTTTCCAGGACGGAAAAAAAAAAAAGTAAGACATCGATTGCGACGCGCACCCATTTTTCTCGTTGGCCCGCACGATCACACCACTCGGGAAAACAACTCCTTTCGCGAGCGTCTTCTGTTTAAATATGGGGAAGCTTGGGCCTATCTGACCTGCAACGGTGCATTGCCGTCACTCTAGTTTTACCGTGGCCCGATGTCAGCATGCGAACTAGCTTCGCCCCCTTCTTCTCGACAATGTGGTGCCAGGCATGTCGAAGTAAAGAGGCATCTGATCGGCATTTCCAATTTGCCCAAGCAGGTAGCCGTTGTTGTGCCGCAAGTTTAGGACGAACGTCTGAAAACTGTGAAGCTTTTCTTCGTACTCCTCTGGCAACTTTTGGCATATGCCGGTTCGCCTTAGGAGGGAAAAGCCTTCATAAAGTTAGTTAGCCAGCACCTGCTCGCTTCAAACCGGCTCCGCATGACCCCTTTTTCTAAGGCTAACTGCATAGCCTGCACTTGGAGCAGTTCTGTTCTGCACTTGGGCCGCTCACTGCTCAATCATATACTCGCCGAGCAGCTCTTCAATTTGCGGAAATCGACCCTGCTGTGGTCCACTGAAGCCTTTGCGTAAATGTTTGCTGTCGACGATATTCTGCTTTTGTTTCCGCCAGTCCCGCACGCACGTTTCGGGGATTCCGAACGACCGCAATGCGGCCCGATTTCCGTTCGTTTCGGCACACGCAATGACTTTTCTTTTAAAAGCGGCATCGTGGTGCACTCGTCGAGTTTTTGGACTCGGCCCTTCCATGCCGTCGATGCTAATGCACTACAAGATGACGAACTCCTCAGCACATGTATGAAGTGCCGCACATGGGGAACGCATAGGCAGAAATGGCCGACGCGCCATGCCGACGCACGTATGGGGCGGCCATTTTGGAAATGCCGATGGCAATAGAATGACCGTATTCATTTTTTTTTTTTGTACTCGATTCTAACGCGCATGCGATTTATGAACTCGCTTAACCGGAAAAAAGGTGCGCGTTAGATTCGAGTAATTACGGTAGTACTTTCTCACAGTGTAGTGAATCCACCGTAGCAGGTTCAAAAGAAATCAGGAGGACAAGCACGTGTTCTTGGTCACACAAATAGACCTTTTATAAATACTCAACCAATACTCGTGGTATGTACATTAAGTAGATATCGATAAGCATATACTCAGTTCACAGTTCGTACAAGGAAGACTTGGTTATGGCTCACACATCACCATTGGTGCCAGCCAGGGAAACCAGGAGCGTCTCAGACGCGAGTCTTCGGAGTCTGGGCTCTACGTTCCTCTGGTAGTCTGGTAGCCAGGTGGTGTGTCATGAACAGTTGTCGTCGGTGTATCCTAAGACGAGTGATGTCCAGGTACACTGCCCCGCCGCGGTGGTCTAGTGGCTAAGGTACTCGGCTGCTGACCCGCAGGGCGCGGGTTCGAATCCCGGCTGCGGCGGCTGCATTTCCGATGGAGGCGGAAATGTTGTAGGCCCGTTTGCTCAGATTTGGGTGCACGTTAAAGAACCCCAGGTGGTCTAAATTTCCGGAGCCCTCCACTACGGCGTCTCTCATAATCATATAGTGGTTTTGGGACGTTAAACCCCACATATCAATCAATCCAGGTACACTGCTCGAGAATTTCCGTTGAGCCTTCGGAGCCCCAGGCTCAGTGGCACCAGGCATCGGCAGGAGCCAGGGTTTGTCCTCCTCATGGCTGCTTCTTCCGCCGATCTCTGCTTCTCCTACACACGCTGCTCCTCCGTTTCTCCTTTTGCTTCTCTCTCTTTTTTTTTCGAGATCCTCACGCCACAAGTGTCTCACGCGTCTCTTTTTTTTTTTTTCATTTCCGTTGTCAGTGTTGCGTTCAGTCAATGCCATTTTCGTCCTTACTCCATCAGCGTCCTTACAAGCAACATATGACATACTTGGACTTTTGCCTCACCTAACGTCCCACACAGCAACAGGCATCCAGTTTGCAAGCATGCAACATTACTTGCGTACAAAGCTTGTATCGACAACTGGTGCAAGTTGACTCCTTGCATTAATTTAGCAATGAGTGGACACCACCGATATTTAGTTTTGCCAGTGTCAGCTTTCTCGGATGACAGGCAGAGTTGGAAAGCCCGAAATGTGATAAGTAGCCAAAATAGGTCACAGTTTCATGGAAGTTACCAAAACTGTGGCTAAGAAAATCGCCAAGCTGTCCTCCTGTGCAATGACATTAGCGTGACTATTTCTTTCTTCGGCTTGTTTCGAAAGTGCTCCTTTTGGAACAATTCCATTTAGTGCTCAGTGATCTAATTCTCGAGATGTATTTTACATTGGGATCTACAAGTGATCGAATTTTTGAACATTTTTCAAACAGTGTTTGTCATTCAATTCGCACTAGAATTTTGACAATTCTAACTTCTCAAAGGCAAATGCAGCCGACATCTGATTGACAATGGCCCCTTCAGATTTTTTTAATGCTTTACCCCATTACGTTATGGCATTGCAGTGAAGCTGTCTTTCAGACCCTGCTATTGTAGCAAATGTGTAGACTCGAGAAAACGCCGATGCCAACATCGAGATGCGCTGTGCTGTTACAATGGCCTCTTCATGATTTTTTTTAATATTCTTCACCGCAACACATTTTGGTATTGCGGCACAGCTGCCTCTGTGGCTACACTATGGCCTTAGACAGGATGGCTCACAAAAGCTCTAGTTCAAACCTGCGCGGCATAGGACAAGGAGTTATAATTAATGTTGTTTTGGGTCAAAAAGTCCGAGAAAATTGTACAAAGATTCTCAGCATATGAAATTTCAGATGTCTTTACACATTGATGTGTACAGGGTAGATTAGCAACTCCGAATTCGAAGGGAGCATGCCCTTGTCTGCCAGATAAGTTGGACCTCCACAGAACTTGAAAAGGGGAAAGGTGGAGGAAACGGAGTCTTTTACTTTGATTCGTAGTGTGTTTTCGACACTGCATTGGTTGCACCAAATCATGCAAATGAATGCGATTCAGTCTCTGCGTTGCCTCAATCTTGATAAATCAACTGGGAAACTCCATGCCTACAGCACTTCAGCCTAACCAAAAGAAGCACTTTCATGTTCCTATCTCATGAGAATGTGCTTGGGGATTCCCTGCAACCTTTTTTGTGTATCTTTGACTTCGAAGTATTCAAATATGATTAAACAAATATTCAAAAAAATATTCGATTTGATTCGCAATTGAACTATGAGATTCGAGTTCACTCCACACACAAAATTTTGCTATTCAAACAGCTGTTATGTTACAGCAATGTGCTCTTGTCATCTAGAATATACGGTCAAATACACCCCCACAACAGTAAGACCTCCTGGTACAGTTCATGTAATATTTCCCATTATTGTTAACTAAAAATTTACAAAAAAAATATCTGTTTCTCACTACAAATATTAGCTACTGAAACACGGTCTTCAAAATTCATTAAACCCTCAGTTTGTATCATGAAGGTTGTATCGTCCCTTCCAAAGAAATGTGTTAATGATTGTCATTGCACATTGCATGTGCCCCAAAAGGTTTAATGAAGAATGTCAGGTAATAACAAACCCGAGCCCTAGTCCATGTTTCTTACACTGTTCATGCCCAACTTCTACCTTCTTCTCTCCTATGTCTTTGTTCTATGTTGAGGCTCGTACGCAATCATCGGCAACATATTCCCAAGGGGCCAAAGCATTCGTAGGCAGTCAAGTCTCGCCGATTTGCCTCCGGAATATACGCTAACTGAATGAGTCACTTTGTTTGCTTTTCCAGAACTTAGTAGCCCTAAAAGATGCACGCAATATTGTTTCTTCCTGGGTGCTCTGACAACGCCGTTAAGCTATCGTAGCATTGGACGTGTGCCCTAGTCATACACAGGCACAAACTTCACAGCTCACAGCAGCGACGCCTTCTGTGTTCAGACTTGCACAAGTGACCGTCTCGATGCGTTTCCTGTCAATCGGATGATATGTTCTGACCAGCTTTCTCACCAAAGATCTCCCACGAACTTGCAATGAACGGCTGGTTGGCTCTGAGAGATGAGTAGCAGCAGCATAACATCAGCATCGAGCCTTGAGCCCTTCAGCAAGGCATCGTTGTGGCAGGGATGACATAGTGCGTGCGATGAAGCGTCAGACACAGCACGAAGCTTTGTCATACTAGCATATTGGCGGATGACTGCCTGATGAGGGATATAATAAACATTCCCCTGTGGCCTTGGTTCTTTAACTTGCTTTGCCTGTTCTTCCTTGACATCAACTGTGATTTCATTGCCATGCTGCCTGAAGACTTCGGGCAGTTCTTTCGATCAATTAGATTGCACTTGCAGGCAGCGCATGGCTGATCTTCGGTTTTCGCTGCCTGAAAGTATCCCTGTTTTAAGCGGAACCTGATGGCACCCATCTAACTTAATGACGCCCCATTCGAATGTTTGAAGTTCCACCGAAGCCTGGTCCTTTTTCTCAGTAGGTGGTTCGACTCCGATGAAGTTCAAACGCCGTATCGTAATCAGGAAGAGAAGCTCAGCTCAGGAATAAAGTGCTAGTATGTGAACTTTCTGCTGCTTCTATTGTTCCCTGAACTATCCATCCAAACTTCATTTGCATGGCTGTTGGATCACTGGACAAGCAATTTATCCTTCCAGTTGGTACCTTCCAGTAGACATTGGACTAAAGTTGCACACTTATTTCTTCAGGGCGCTATGTGTGGGGATGAGAGTTGTTAGCAACGTCAGAGTTCTCGCACAGAAGCCCCTGGACTGTACTGTTAATCGGCGAGCTTGTGGTCTTACACATTTCAGGTACCTCCAAGGCGACGGTTACCGCTGTGTCCCTACTTTGGCCTCTGATAGTGAATCCTTCAAGTGCACATTACTTTGCAGGGCTTCGAGTGGCCAAATATAACCAAAGAAGTTTTGCGGTTTCGATGACCGGGCATCGGTACCTTGAGAGGTTCGCTCTGATAAATGTACACTGGCTATCACTGTCGAAAAGAATGTGCGCGAGACGCCTTCGCAACGTGCACTCAGTCCACACTTGTCCTGTTTGCAGCTGGACAGCATTAATTGATTGATATGTGGGGTTTAACATATCAAAACCAGCATATGATTATGAGAGACACTATAGTGGAAGACTCCGGAAATTTCGACCACCTGGGGTTCTTTATCATGCACCCAAATCTGAGCACACGGGCCTACTGCATTTTCGCCTCCATCAAAAATCCAGCCGTGGCAGCCGAAATTCGATCCCACGACCTGTGGGGTCAGCACCCGAGTACCTTAGCCACTAGACCACTGCGGCAGGGCAGCTGGACTGCATTGCTTCCGCTCAGGGCGCTTGGGGCAGATGTCACTAGAAGCGTGTTCGTGGCCTGACTCGTTATACGAGGCTCGTCTTGATTCATTGTTGTCGCATTGGTACGAGTTGGTGCAGCAAGATGGAACGGCTCACACAAAATTGTTAAATGTCTATGCTGGCACTTGCTACTCTTTATGCTGCACGCATGTCAACAAAACTGTGACATGTGGTTTCTTCTGCCACAGCTGTAGCAGCATCGAGCACGGTCTGCAGAGAGCTGAATGTTGCACTCTGCGATGGTGTGACGAGAGTCGTTGCATAAAGGGAACGCTTCCGCCGTAACTGCAACAGACTCGGCAGCGAGTGCAGGCGCCGTTGGCACATGTACCACTGGTTCTGGCAGATGTTGAACGACTTCTTCAGGTAGCAAACGTGAGAAAGCTGACGCTGTTCATCCTAACCTGCCTTCCTCTCTAATTTCAATCTGGATGCGCAGGAACGTAAGTATTTCTGCAGCCTTGCGAGCTCTCTCGTCAGGGGTCGTGATGGCAGACGTATCGTGTAGCGCTTCCTTCACCTTCCGGCGGTAGAATATCGCAAGGTCGACAGGCAGGCACTTCAATAGCACGTCATTGAGGACAACGTCATATTGGTCAGGTGAGACGCCCAAGCCAGTCAGTGCAGAGACTCGAAACCGGACCTGGTCGTAGAGCAGCCGAAGGTTCTCAACATCGGCTGAAGACTTGACCGGTGTTGAGACGAGGAAATGATCAACGTGCTCATTAATGAGGAAGTCGCGTCGACCAAATCGCTCCGTTAGGGTCTTGATCGCTATGGTGTATCTGTTAGTTGAATGCTCTCAATAGCTTTCTTGGCTGCACCCCACTAATACGACTGCAGGTATATTAACTTCTCAATCTGCAGAAGGTCTTTGTTAAGGTGTATGATAGCACTAAAGTGATCCCAGAAGGACTGCCAATCGCGTAGTACGCCTGAAAACATATGGTTCAGTACTTTCGGCAGGACCACAGTGCGATGACGTGGCACGGTTCCTTGACTGGGCGTCACATCCGTTCCCCAAGGTGAAGAACCACTAACCTCGTTGTGGACTAGGTAAAGTGCTGGCACCACCGGCGTCAGGGTTTGGTGATCTAGCCTCTGAGCTCACATTCCTCGTTGCTGCTGCCTTGCTTGCAATTTCTCGAAGAAAAAAACCGTGCTCGGGACATGGCTCGTACTCTTCCATGGCATTGAGCGCTTCCTCGAAGGTGTCATCATCAGTTGAATCAAAGATTTCCTTGTTCAGGCTGGCGAGCTCGACATTCTTTTGCATCAGGTAAGCAACGTGGAATTCCACTTGAGTGGCATCGGCAACAGAGGCCTGCAGCTCACCGGTCAGGAGTGTAATCCTTCGCTTGACGCTGGCCTTGACGCCGCCTAGGTTCTCGCTCAGCCGCTCGATCGATGCCATCGGAGCAAGAAGTCTTAAGAGGGCGCGACTGGGAGATTTCGGCACCAAAAAAAATGTTGTTTAATAAAGACCCGAGTCGAAGTTCTCCACGTTTATTCTACTGCTCGTGCCTCACTTCTTTCTCCTCTCCTTGTTCCATGTTGCCGCTCCTATGCAGTCATCGGCAACACAGTGACTAAAATCATTTAACAATATTACATGCGCCCCTGTGTTCATGGTTCTCATTGAAAATTGACATTATTGCAGCATAACTTAGCCAAGCAGCTAATCCAAAAATTGCTTTTACCATGAGAAGTGGCCATATTCTATTGTGTGCAAGTTGACCCCATTTTATGCCTGCCAACCAAATTTAGATAATTCACCCATCTTGCTACTATTTTCAGCTGCGTCTCCTATTTCTTGGCATCCATTTCTGTTACTCTAAATGGCAACGAAATGTTGGAGCAACAATGAGAGCAACCTTAGACAATTAACTAACAATTATTATCATGATATTGGGAAGCAAATGCAAGACAATATGATCATGCGATTGCTAAAGGTGTTGTGTGTCAGTACATCCAGGAGAAATAATACTGCTCCTAAAGGTTCATGGCATCAACCAACCTTGGTGGTTGGCCAAGAATTTGGCCATGGGCATATGTACTGTACAAGAAAATGCGCACCACACTTTTTTCGACTTTTTCTCACTCGGCATAATCTTGCCAAACCTTATTGCTGTACTTATACAAACTTTGCTTCTTGTCTTTGTGTGATAATAATGCCTGTGATCCATTCCTTAGAGTGGCACATTATGGCCAACATTAGTATCGCATTCAAGTATTACCTCAAGTTTAACAGTGTAAGCTGCTACGATCCGATATTGGTGGTGGTGTCTATGATGGCCACCGGTATTCATCACAGCTATCGTGCACAATGAGAGAAGGAAAAAAAAGAAGTTTCAATCACAACAAAACCTTGGTTCTGACTCAACCCTAGATTTTTTTTTTCCTCACTGGTAGCCAAGTATTATACCACCAAGCCAGGCCACTGCTTGAAACTACTTCGAGACAAAGAAGAAGAAGGTCAAATTAGGCTCTGTGCAAATATTGCATAGCAGAAGCATAAAATTAAACTGCACCAGGTAGTGACACCATGTGAATTGTATAACAACTTAGTGGTTTAAAGCTGCCCGCTCACTAGAAAGGGCCTATCCATGATTAATCAGCCACAGCGTTAACAAAGTGTGCAGTGCGCACATTACCTTGCAGACGCATAGTGGATACTTTAAAACTTGACAATGATGGATTCTGGCATGAAGGGTACTTCACACAACTGTACTTGCTGTAGGTTATCCAATAGTTTTCAACATGCTTTCACAAGGTTTGGCTTACACTGCAACTGTGCTGCGTGTACTACCATGCAGGCCTGGAGTCTTTTTCAACCTTCGTCAATTGCCCGCTTGTAGGTGTGCAATGGACAGGCCGACGTGTACCTAGAAAGTGCTTTCTTCCCTCGTTCTTTTTCTTTCGGTACCTTCACCCCTTCCCCCGCACAGCTGATGCAGAAGCCTAGCTAATATTTCAGCCGCACACAGTCGTACCATGCACGGTTAACGTCCACTTCCCGTAGCTCAAGTCATCAGAGCTACACAGATTGTGCCGAATAAGGCAACAGGCTAGGACAACAAAACAACACTTTTGTGCTACATTAGCAATAATGCATAAATGTTGCGTAGAGGGACTGTCCCTTCTAGGGAGATAACAAAAGGGTAGATGCTTTGGTTGTCGATCTCCTTGGCTTGCAGGGGGTATCCGGGGGTTGTTCTCCGTCTGGTGGACAGCGCAAGTGACCATCACGCTGTTGGCACGCTCATTTTGACCAGTTTCCCTCTCCCCAACGATGGTTGGTTCCCTAGCTGAGGGAGGGTAACTCTTTTCACGAGCCAAGGAAGGGGAATAGCGTGCGCCAGCCGCTGGGTGACCGGTACCTTTGAAAGAGGCTTGTCTTGTTTCTCGAAGAACAGACATGTCCTCGCTGCTAGGCTGCCGTAAAAAGGAAAGGAACCATGGCGCACGTGCTTCCCCATACCCTCAGTATAGGGTAGCAAACTGGATGTGTATCTGATTGACCTTTCATTCCTTTTCCTTCTCATCGATTGCCAAGCGTGATCCTTCTGTGTTTGAGAAATGCGCTACAGTGTTTTTACTGTAGAGAGAAAGAAGACAAATGCCAGTGGGCCGCTACCTTGGCCGAGAAAACTCAGCGTGAGCTGTTGGTGCTAGGACTGTGATTCTTGTGTCAGTTTTCGCCGCCCGCCTTTGGCATCTGTAGTATTCCTTCTCAATTGCTACTTGTCACCAATAAAGCTAATTTAATTACAAATTGAAATGCGGCAGCATCCCTCTTAATGGCCTTGCAATTGCTTTTCTCGCAGGTACGAAGTGTCCGACGAAGAAGACATGCTCTTGCCCGACAAGTACCAGACAGTCAGAACTCGCAGCAGCTCGGAAGACGAAGCCGACCTGGCTATAGTGGCGTGACAAATTGTGCTGTCGTGCACCCAAGTTCCTTTCTTACACACATCATTCTAATAATGTGTTGAATGCAGTTGGTATTTAGGGGAAGAAAAGAAAAGGCTTCGTGGAGCAAGGGACAATTCACTCCGCAGTGCACGGGCAGACAGCCAAGCAGAGCCGCTCACTCTATTATAAACTACGCAGCACTTCCTCGGACTTTCATTGCCTCGAGAACTTTTTTTGTGTCCTACTTGGAAGGCGATTTTCTTACTACAGTATTTTTGTGGCACGCTGAAGCTGTTCGTATCGCGACAGACGACATGTGCGTCTGCCAGGATTGAGGTTGGAATGTGGTGGGTCGTGTTTTGCCCAGGTAGCAAGCAAGGCAATGTTGGTGGTACTGAAACGGTGGCCGAGGTGTGAAGAAGGAACTCACCTCTTCAATCAAAAGTTTTTCTTGATGCAATTCGGCTGTTATGAAACATTTGTCCCTGCAGCATGAAGGGAGTAAGTGAGCAAATGCTCGTTAACTGCCTTCGAACCAGTTTTGACATCTATTAGGAGTTTGCAGTATTAGGGGCAGACCCGAATCCCTGCACCTGCTCCAGATCAATTTATTTATTGGTACCATTCTTGGTACTGCTCCATCGACCCAGTTGGCCTCCTCCGGTGCAGCTCTGCTACCTGGGCATATCATTTTGTCTAACACAGCATTTCATAAAGGTTCCTTTGCCATAACAAATGCATTTGGAGATAAGCTGTTTATGCTATCTCTTCCTCAGAAAGGAAAAAAATAAATAAAGAAAATAAACACTCATCTTCCCAACTCTCAAGCCTTTACCTTGAGAGCGGGGTCCCTCTTGGCGGGTGTGTCTTTTGACTGACTGTCATTCCGGAAAGTTCATTTTTGCCCAGGCGGGGATGTTGGTCTCAAATTAGAGGCGTTTTTTTGCCAAGGCGGACGTGTTTCAAAACTCAGGGCTGTTTTTTAACAAATATTTTTTTATATACATGTCGTTGTTTGTTAAGTTGTGTATTAGATGTGATGGCTTGTAAAGTTTTTTTTTTTTTGTACACTTGAAGGTGTATGGCCATGATGCGAGTTATATTTAAAAAATTTGGAGCCTCGTATGCATGCATGCATGCCGGTTTCCTGTGTCAATTTTTTTTTTTTGCGTGTCTGAGTTCGTTAAATGTGAGATCGTGTGCCAGATTATGTGATATGTGATCCAATTCTATCCTTACCTCTGCTTTCTTTTTTTTTTACCAAAAAATGTTTTTTAAAGGACCAGCATTAACCATGAAATTCCTACATATACCACATTTTTAATAAGCTCACTCTTTGCATTTTCGAAAGACGGGTATTACTGCATGACATGAAACACAGTGTAGCGTTAAGAAAAAAAAAAGTGACTCATGGCACCTTCACACGCTAAAGAAGCCATTTTCAAGAAGTCTTTTCTTGTGCCAAGTTTTGTACATATAAGACGAATTGTTGCCACTGTACCATAATCCCTCACAAAATGTACCATACAGTAATAGTACTGATCTTCTCGTACACTATTTCTCATCGAGACACCTCTGTGAAACTAATTACCTGGACTTAATTCAATGAGAGTTATCTTTCATTGCAAACATTCATCGGGCTACTCTTCATAAATGTGTTAATTTATCTGCTGCTAATACTATTTTTTTTGTACAAAGTCGATAGTCTCCTCGTATTGAGAATGGAAAATAAAAATAACTGTCTTCTTTTAACTGTTATGTTCGCCGAAATAAAGCATCGACTAATGATTTGTGGTCCTGTTGTGTCCGTGGCTTACGTTGTTATTTGATGCAATCCTGCACGCTGGTGTTCGATGACACTGGCACACTGTGTCTGTCATAGATCCCCATTTAGCTCAAAAACAAGTCTTCCGTTGTGTTTAAAGTTTATTGTACTTTCTTGTCTCAAGAAGCTTATCCAACCACTTCCCAAATTCAAACATTCAAATGAAATGTGACATATTTTACATACAAAACTGACAATAGAGCTTTGCCTAACAGTTATTTCTTTCTTGTTAATCACAATTCACAAAAACAGGAAAAAATAAAACAATGCTCAGTGTATCTTCAGCGAAGGGCACAGTCTCCAAGGGAACTACAATTTTTCACACGGTGCCGGACATGTGTCAAGGGGCACGTTTTAAAGCTTTTCAGAAAAATATGAATATCTAAAACACTGCAGGAATGATGATTGAGGCCATAACAACAACAAGCTATCAATAGACTTTGCAGAGTGCTTCAGGACTGCCTGGAACAATAATCGTCACCAGCAGTTAGCAACACGTCGCACAACCCAGCCTTGCCGTTTTCATAGCGTACACTAGTGAAGCAGTCACTAAGTTTCCACTCTTAAGAAAGCAGCCAGAGCTGAAGCGGTCTACTTAGCTGATGGCTTCGAACCATTTTGTATGCCACCTGTTTAGGCACTGAGCTTTTTTCTTCTGGAGAAGCCGACTATAATATAGCTTGCATAAAAACCGGACTTAATTTTGTTGTCATTCTTACATCATAGGGACATCCAAAAGACTCAATGTCGCTCACACAAACACTTATACCTTACAGCGCCTTTTAGCACGTGATAAGCTTAACAAACGTAGAGCGTGTTAAGAGCATTGTGGGCAAGAACACTGCTAGAGCATATGGCCTGCCAAAAACAAAAGAATGGTGTGCATAAAATCCAAACTTGAAACTTTCTGCCTAGCAAAAATGGCTCTGATAAGTCACTGTGCACAACCTGCAGCTTCTAAACTTTAGTGCCGGATTGAAACAGAGCATTCTTTTTCTTCTAGGCCAAAAGTGGCAAGTCTTGTTCTACAAGCACAGCCATTACTATATTTAAGAAGAAGGGGTGGGATGAAACATGGTGCACACTAGCTCGAACACTTTCTGATGCCAAGCTCTTTGCCAAGAAGCCAATGGCAGATGAAAGCTTCTGCGGCCATGGCGATGGATGCACACTCTGAGACACAGCCCTTGCAATGCTGGAGTCCTCCAGATGGTTGTCTAACACTGGCCAGTTTCCTGAGTCTTCACCCCTCTGCTCTTCACATCCGAGACTTCTGTCGTAACTCGTGCATTGCAAGTAGTCAGATGCCAGGGCCCGAGGGGGTCCGAGCCATGACCAGAAAAGCTTCGGTCGCCAAGACGGCGAGTCATTTTCACACTGCCTCCCAATGCTTCTCTTTGCTTTAGCCTTCCTGGCCAAAGTCATCCATGAACTTCTTCAACTTTCCAAGGTCGGCATCGTTGACGGTCGGCTTGGCAGTTGAGAGGGACAACAACATGTCGCTCATAGTTACCGTAGGCTCGAGCAGCTTTTCTCCCGGCACGTCCATCCAAGACATTTCGATGGCGCCGGGGCTACCAGGAGAGCAAGGTGTTAAAAGGTCGTCCACAATGACGTTGGGGTCGTTGCGAGAGGGCCCTCGTACCCTCCTGAAGTGGGTTGCTGTCTGTACTTTGCGTACAGGTTGCATGAGGGCGTCACGCACGAGCACTGAGATGTCGGCTCCGCTGAAACCATCGCTGCGTTTGGCCAGCTGCTTAAGTCGTCTTCTGACAAAGTATGAGGCGTGTTCCCAATGTGCAGCTGCACAGAAGGAAGACCATGATGACAGAGTTGTACAAACAGTAGTAAAGAAAAACTGCTACGTAATACTAGCATCATATATCACATAAATATGCTAGGTAGCGCATAATGAGTGCAGAGACCGGCCGTTGCATGGTAACAAGCAAAGGTGATCAGACCATGCTCCTTTCATCACATAAGGTGACACGAGTGATAAAAAGCAGTGAGGCATGACACTGTTTAGCTACAACTCTTCTTTCCTTGACCAAAATGTTGCTGAAACTCGCATTCCTGTTAAATGCTAGTGCTAATGAAGTGTAGCTTTAGATACTGTGTGGTTTAAATGATTCACTCAGCAATCAGTCAGAGTTTAACAGTGGTCGTAAGTGTTACGCTTTTCAATTAATGAACCTATCAAACCAAATTCACGTCCGTGACCAACTACTACACCAGCTCTCATGCTTCATGGCATTAGCTAGAACATTTATGGCCAATTTACCCTAGTGAAAGGCGTTGTGTGACATTCGAGTGACGATGTTTGATTCCAACAGTTACGTCTGTGTTGATTGTGGTGGCAACGCCAACGTGAATTCGTCAGGTGCAGCCTTATACTTATCATACATCACAGTAAAAGTGTTATCGCGTACGCTTACCTTAAACATGTGCAATCTGGCAGGCTCATCCGGCAGGGGAATGTAGATACGCTTCTCAAAACGCCTCCGAATGGCCGAGTCCAGAACCCACGGGATGTTGGTGGCGCCCAGCACGAGAATGCCCTCGGTGTCGTTGCCGACACCCTGCATCTGCACCAGGAATTCCGTTTTGATACGTCGAGTGGCGTCATTCTCGTTGTCGGACCGGGTGCTGCAGAGGGAGTCGATCTCGTCGATGAAGATGATGCTCGGCTTCTGGTTGCGCGCCATCTCGAAGAGATTTCGCACCAGCTTTTCGCTTTCGCCGAGCCACTTTGAGACCAGGTGGGAGGATGAAACCGAGAAGAACGTAGAGTTGTTCGCTTCGGTGGCCACCGCCTTGGCTAGATAAGACTTTCCCGTACCGGGGGGACCGAAAAGCAGGATGCCCCTCCACGGTTTACGTTTGCCCGTGAACAAGTGGGGGAACTTGATGGGCAGTATGACAGCCTCCTTCAGGGCTTCCTTGGCCGCGTGCAGTCCAGCGACGTCGGACCACTTGACGTTCGGCTTTTCCATGACGATGGCTCCTTCTAATTGATTCATCAGTTTTTTCTTCTCCGGATTCTCATCGTCACTGTCGGAGCTGTTGCCTTCCTTCTTGTCATCGCTTTCACCCTGTTTCACGGGTTTCCTTTCTTTCGTCTTGCTCCGCAGGTATTCCTTAAGCTTCTCGGCCCTGTCCAAGTACTGGACACACTTGGATCTGATACTTTCTTTCGCCCGATCAGTCTGTGCTTCGTACCTGATAGCATGAAGAAAGTACTCCACCGCATGCTCGTAGAGGCGCAGGGCTTCGGCGTAGTTCTTGTTTTTGTCCTCCTCGGTGGCCCGTGTCACCAGGTCGATTGCTTTTTGAAGAGCCGTGTTATTACTCATCCTGCCTTACGTCAACATAAGCCTAAAGTCAAACGATGCCGAGAATGTTGTTACACCACCATTTCGATGGCTGCCTCTCTATCAACCCAGCCCCAAACAACACAACAAAGAATAACGTTCCCGGAAGTTTTGACACCACTACACTTCCGATCAAAAGCTTCTTGCAGGCGTACTCCGAACTCTTTGTGTTCTAAAAATTATTAAAATTTTTAACGAAGTTTTATTAAGATATTTACCAACAAGTGCTAATCTAATGAACGAATGTAATGCGAATTGCTTAGGTATCATCATCAATTATATAGGTTTGTTTCGTTTCGGTTTCGCATTTTGGTTTACTGTAGTGTAGTCGCAGTTCGGCACACCGTGACCTCGGGCGTTGTGGCGTTTTTGTCTGCTGCCTTTTGTTAGCGGTGCGAAATTGCACGCATGTACGTACCGTTGGTTTATCCCTGCAGTCACGTCAGTCAGGGAAAAGTGGGCGAGTTGCAGTCATGAACACGTTAGATTGTGCCGTTGTCGCACACGACCAGACCTCTTGATTTAGATCCAGTTGGGCGCTTACGTGAGTAAAGGCAATCAAAATATGGCTCTAGCATGTTGCTATCGCAGCCTAGTACATGGTCAACACATTTAAGCCGTATCGAGCTTGGCACGATGTCAGTTAGGTGGCTGTCTGGGAGCCCTACCTGGGAGAGACCTGGGAGCGACCGAAAGTGCCCGTGCCACACCAGGAAAAAGTGAACATACACCTAATCCGGAATGATTCTAAGGATGGGCCCTGATCACGATTAAAGTACCCCTGTAGCCCCTGCATTTTTCTTCATATGGCCTAAAGCAGCTAGGCCGGCAACCCGCAGAGAGGGAGGAAATGTTGAGGAATTTCTGCAGCGCCGAGCACAGGTCAGCGCCTGTAGGGGAATAGGGAGAGATCATTAAACATGTGGAGAAGAAGAGAAATGGCTTCAATGACCGAGCAGTACTCCCCAAGGAAGCGAAGAACTACGTTGAAGGCTTGGGTGTGGTGCCGTGCTGGGAGCAAAAGGTTTTGCCTAAGTCGGTACACCCTGGCGACGTACGTCCCGCGAGCCGCATGCAGCAAGACATAAGAACGCCCCTCTCCCCTTGCCACTTCTTGCCTGAAAGGGGCCCTCAAACACTTTTTCAAGTAACCATGGAATGAATACACTGGAAGAGCTTATTGCCTCACGAGTTCAGCGCAGCGAAAAATTTTAAGAATCCTTCCAGTGCGAGTGGAGTTACAAAGGTTTGTCGCATGCTGCAATTGCATTCTCTCTTCTCTCGTTCAGACGAAAGCGCTGGAAGCTAGGTAGGAAGGGATGGTAAGGCCACAGAAAAACCTCACGCATGCCTCCCGACCTTGAGCACTTTTTTTTTCGTTTTTTTTTTCTTCGAATGCGTGGCTTTTCAGTGTGATCCATCGCATGCGCATCAATGGATGGATGAATAAATAGGGCTGTACCCTTTAGATCGGGCGGTGGCTCGCGCCACAGAGCCGTAATACTTAATGAAGCAAAAACTAGATTTATTTTTCTTTCTTTAAAAAGTGAGTTTGAGCATTCGTACTTTGCAGTGAAGGGTTTAATTTTCACTCGTGCTTTGACTTTAGCCACCAATCAGATAACCTCCTTCCAGTTAAGCCCACCCGCTTAAAGTCTATTTTGCCCTCCCTGTCCCTAAACCCCAGTGCTTTGAGAAACTCTGCGCCATCATCCTGAACTATACGGTGAAGCCCTTTACAGAACATTATCAAGTGTTCGGCAGTTTCTTCTTCCTCTCCACACGCACTGCACACTGTGTCTACCTTAGAAGTGTGGCAGCTTGGGCTAGTCGGTATGGCATGACGATAGTTATAGCGCGAGAACAAAACGACGACACAGAGACAGAGCGCTCGTGTCTTTCGTGTCCTTCTTGTCTCTGTGTCGTCGTTTTGTTCTCGCGCTATAACTATCGTCGTGTCTACCCCTTCGTATTTGGCCCGATATGCCTTGGTTCGCAGTACTCCCGTCCTGGCCTCAAACAGTAGAGAACTGCCCCGAGTATTATCATAGATCCTTTCCTTGGCAATTTCCTGCTTACAAGTTTCATAGATCTCTAGTGCGGACTTTTTAATCATGCCACTTCTCCACATGTCAGTCTCCGTTTCCTTCACTTTCTTCTTAACCAATAGTTCTTTTTGGTTTGGCCACCTGCTGTTTTCTAAGTATTTACCAGTCAATTTCCTGTTTCGCTTCCTCCATTTTGTATCGACATTCTTCATGTACAAGTAGCTGAATACCTTCCTCGCCAAACGCTCCTCCCCCGTTTCTCTCAATCGCTTCTCAAATTTTATCTTGCTGCTAGCTTCCCTGCCCTCAAATGATGTCCATCCCATATCACCTTGTACTCCCTGATTTGGTGTATTCTTGTGAACTTCTAAAGCAATCCTACCTATTCCACGTTGCTTAATTTCTAATCTTGCTTGAACTTCTGATCTCATGCACAAGACCGTATTGCCGATTGTCAGCCCAGGAACCATGACCTCTTTCCATATTCCTCTCACAACATCATACCTATTGTAATTCCACAGTGCCCTATTTTTCATCACTGCTGCATTCCTGTTACCTTTAGTCGTCACGTATATTTCGTGTTCCCTCAGGTACTCGGTCCCATTGCTTATCCATACGCCCAGATATTTGTATTTATCTGTTATCTCAAGCGTGACCTCCTGTATTCTAAGCTCACTACCTTCGCACGCGTGGACAAGTAGCGGCCTCCCATGGCGATCTCTGTAACGAGCGAGCGCGCCATGTTCAAATTAGCCAATGGCTGATAGATAGGTCGTTGATGTTTGATTCGTGATTTGTCGAGGGAAGAGAAAGCAATTTTTAGCTGGCTTTGATATTTTATTGTGAATTCCAGGCCGCATGCTGTGTTATAATTTTTGGCTCGCGTGTTGTCGGGAGCCTCTACTACCGATCGGCAGCGTTTTCTGACCATGCTCAAAAAGTATTGAAAGGCCCCTTGAAGGCCTGACCTCAGATGATATTAGATAAAAGCTAAGAAAGATCGCTTCTAGATGACATAACAATATGTCATCTGGAAGCGATCTTTCTTGCTCCTGTCTTCACATTTAGCGAGACAACGTTTTCACTTTCTTTCTCTATGTAGGTACCAAAAAAAAAAAACAAAAAAACCTTCCTCACAGGAAAAGGAAAATGCGTGTCAGGCTAGGTCTTCAAAGCTCGACCTCTTCCAACAACAGGCTAGTGAGTAAATTTTTGTCATGTACATACCTCACTGCAAAAGTATTGTGGGAAATTATGAGTGCCCCACTTTCCACAGAAAGTTTCTCTGTCAAATATTACAAAGCTTAGAGAGGAGGTTGAAAGTTGGGCTTTCTGATTTTCAAAAACATTCTAGTATAAGCATTTCATTCTATAGAAATCATATAAAGTTTGGACTGTACCAGTTAGAACCGACTGATTTGTAGACAGAGGATATGTTCAAAAATGTTTTAGGGGCGAAAGACACAGGAAACTTTAGTGCTGGCCTCACAGAGTCAAAGTTTTCAGAGTTTGAAGAGACAGCCATGATAACAGTGTTCGACAGTACGTGCATCTGCGAACAGACTTTCCTGAGAATGTGAAATTCATCGATACAAACTAGCGTTCCTGACTAATCGATCAACACTTCCACAGACTCATTGGTCTGGCAGTGAGTAACCTTTATGTAGGTTTTTGCGAGTTGAATAATAATGTTGAGCACCATAAGTCGTATTAGGTTTTTTTTTTTCCATTTTTTGCTTGTAACATAGGTTCATAAATTGCAACTTTCTGACCTATGATCTTAAAATAATCATGATTTCTATACAAGTTTTGTTTGTTTTGTCACTTCTCGCGAAATTTTTAAACATATGCTTGCAAAGCCATTCCCCCCTTCCTGCTTTGCCGTGCAACCCCTGCCATGTTAGCTTCTTGCAAGTTAGCCCTGCGCCTCAAAAGGTTCATGGCCGTGGTCCAAACTAAGTGATCACTTGGAGTATTGCCTCAGTACGTTTGCAGTGCACAAGCGGTCATAACGTGGAGCGGCCAGTAAGAAATATGTGAGAGTAGTGATGCAATGTTACCATGCGTCTCAGGATAAGTGGGTGCATTTCTGTTGTGTTAGCAGTTTATGTCTGTGCCTTGGAAATGAAAGTTAAACAACACAACTTTCAAGTGTGCATATACACTTTGCAAGCAATTATGGTACCATTTATTTTCAAAAAAGCTTGTGCACAATCAGAGAACAATAACATTGTGAAACAGCTGCATCTCTGAGGCAAATTTTTTGCTGATGAATGATGCTTCCTTGGAGCAGACGCAGTATCTGGACTGTGTAGCTACTCATCAGGTGAGAACACCTCTGAAATTATTGACTGAAAAAATTAGAACGCAACCCATACATTCAATGATTGGTCACAATAAATTCTATATATGGATAGACACTGCAAAGAACTAATGCAAGACAAAGTTGTATTAATCAAATGCAATATGAGCTTGATGGTCTGTGCCTTATACATAGATAGCCCACTTCTGATGACAAAGCAACATTGCAGAGATACAGCCCTTTTGGAAATTAAAAGCAAAGGGTATCATCAACAATAGTGAGTCTACCTTGTACAAAGCCTGATCGATATGCCACTATAGACATTCGGCAAATTGAATGGGAGGTATTATATTGTTGCACTAACCGAGATCATAGATGTCATCGGTCTGAAGGATATCGTGTTTCTATCCAGGCAATCACAATCCATTCAACTTATTGAGTTGGGGGAGATGAATCTGCTTAAGCCTTGCAGAAAGTAGAAAATTATAAAACTGTCCAAAATTGCTGAATCAGCCGCAATAGTCAGATGCACTTCCTGAACCTGGCCCGAGCTTCGAACCAACATATTTATTGATGAAGCTAATGTACTACAGCAGAAATATATTCCTAGCCGTGCCATTACTTCTGGCCCGCAAGCTCCCTAGTATAACACTCATATTAAGCGACTTTCTAATCCTAAAAAGCACTTGTACCGTACAGCTAAACTGTCCCAAGGTGTTTCTCGTTGGACTGCTTACAAAATGGCTTCTAACAAATATATTCAAGCTTTAAAACATGTAAAACACTCTTTCCTTAGTGTCGCCCTTCCATCTATTTTAAAAACTAGCATTAAAAAATTTCATAAAGTAATTGAGCCTTTTTCTCACAACTTAATTTTATTAAATGGCTCTAATGAATAGCACATTGCTAAAGATGGTGCTGCAACTCATCTTAATGATACATTTGTTCAAAATTTTTTGCTTACTTCCAATAAACAACTTTTTGAATCACGTAACTATGGTTAGATTACAATGTTCCCAGTAACAATTTATACAAATAACATTGCTAAACCTATTGATAAACTTGACAGCAATTCTTCGCTGGGCTTCGACTCAATGAACGCTAAGTTCTTACAAAGCACTTCTGTATATATTTTCATTATACTAAGAAACATTTTTCAACAATCACTCAATACAGGTGCTTTACCTTATCAATGAAAGATTGGGAAGGTGGTTCAACTTCATAAATCAAGTAACAAAAACTTAGCAAAAACTTAGCCCTATTTCTCTTACCAGCCCATGTTGCAAACTACTAGAACACATCGTATTTAAAGGCATCATTGATTTTCTTAAAGATAACACTTTTTTTCACCTTGGCAACACAGTTTTAGTAAGTCAGACTCATGAGACTCAATTTGTGTCATTCTCTGATCATGTGCATTGAATTTTTTATCGTTCGTCACACACCGACTGCATTTTCTTAGATTATTCAAAAGCATTAGATAAAGTTTGTCATAAGCGTCTCATGCACAAATTAAACAACCTGAACATTGACACTAATCTATTATTATGGATTGAATGTTTTCTTACTAATCGCTCACAATGCGTTACTGCAAATGGCCACGATTCTTCAATGTCCCCTGTTGCCACAGGAGTGCCCCAAGGATCGGTTCTCGATCCTTTGTTGTTTTTAATATATAATAATGATCTACCCTGACAAATATCTTCTAATCACCTTTTTGCTGACGATTGTATTATATTTACAGAAATTACTTTAGGCAACGATTGGAGTCACCTACAATCCGTTTTAAATAAAACATCTAGTTGGTGCAGTGTGTGGCTTATGGAAATAAATATACTAACAAGTATAAATTTATGCATGTATCTAGGTCACCTAACTCATAACAAGTATACAACTTAAATATCCTCCCTTTAGAGCTACTAAACTTGTACAAATACTTAGGAATTCATCTTACATCTCAACTTTCTTGGGTAACACATATTAACAACATAATCTGCAATAAAAACACATTCTTGGCTACCTTAGGCGAAACTTTTTTCATGCTCTGGACTCTTTAAAACTATTGCTCTATACAACCTTAAGATGCCCGAAATTAGAATATGCTTTATATCTTCGGACTCTCATAACACTAACCTAGTTAACGCACTAGAACTAGTTCAGAATAACGCTGCTCGTTTTAACTGCCAGCGTAAGAGCAATGAAACTAGCATATCACTTTCATCTCTAGCAGCCTGGCATAAAATCTCCTGTTTATCATTCTTTCATAAAATATTTCACCACCCAACCTTGCATGACATGTTTATTCATTATCCACACTATGTATCGCATCGCATCGACTATTCTCATAAAGTTTATGTTTCTTCTAGCAACGCAAACACATTTTTTGAATCATCCGTTCCTCGGACATCACTAGAGTGGAACTGCCTTCCACAAAACATTGTATGTATTAGTGATAACTCTTTGTTTTGTACCGGACTGAACAACATTGCCAACTAGAATGTCATTTATCTACCCGTATATGCTGCATGTCTGGTTTCCTGTGTTATTTAAGTTTGTGTTCATTGTACTATAACTTACCATCACTTTGTGCTTTGAAATGGTTTCTTTTTGTTCTTTGTATTACATCCCTATTTATGTTTTACCTATACTGTACCAGCTTCTCATTGTAAAGCACTCCCCTCTGTAATGCATTGTTTGGCCCTGAGAATAATAAAATGTGACCCATCAAGTGTTCTTCAGCTTCATGCACAATACCATATTTACTGACATTGCGAAATTCAGCAATCTGCAAAAGCTTCTTTGTCGCAGGTTGGCTTATGCAATTTGTGAATTTAAGTTCATGCATGCCAGCAGCCAATGTGAAAACAGTATTACTCTAAAATGTTTTGGATCGGTCATGTCAAAATAGAGGGTTTTCTTGAGGACATACATAAGATTTGTACAGAAAGACTTTGCGTAACCATCGACTCTTGAGATCTTCGCTGTTCATTGACCAGAGTAAACAGGTTCAAGGGCCGACTTGAACGGACGTAACATGTAAAGAGACGCATCCAAAAAGAGATGCATGCCCAACAGATTGTGTGGTCGGGCACTCATCGACTGCTTCTTTAGGACCAGACAGCGCGGGTCATGAAGCTCGATGTGCGCAGCAACAGCAGAGGATCCTACCAAGAAGTTGCAGAACCGTCAAGAGCCGCGCACCCAAGTACACGCGGGATATAGTGGTATCTTCTAGAGCCGTGTTCACTTTGCTGTTATCCATTGGGTACTAGCAATGACCTAAAAGTGGACAGTGTAGTTCTCACTGAGTATCCCTGTGTGACAAGGCATAATTGGGCTCTTAGAGTGGTATTGGAAGTTTTTCCTGGCCAAGACAGGGGAGTATATGCCTGCTTAATTAAGCCACAAGATGGCAAGTATATGCAGGGGTCATAACAGGTACTACACAACCGAGAGAGACAGGAGGATGTGGGTAAAAAAAACTAAACATGCGCAGCCTGGAACAGCAAAGAAGTTATATCAATATGGCACCATGTATGGTTTATCATGAACACTAAAATTTACCTCGGGATCAGTCGATACTCAACGCAGTTCCGCGCGACAGAAGCAAGAGCCACAATGTTCCATTGTAGATTTGTTGTCAGTCTTGCTTGTAGCTTTATCTTTCATGCATTTTAACATTTGCAAAATGCATTGTTAGTGGCCTGTGCATAGCATAATATCAGAAGTAACAGACCCAGTTCTTTTTTATCACTACACATTTTAATACGGGCTTGTGATCCCAGATTTTTTTGGTATATGTTCGGGTAGCGAAGCCAACCTACCCTTAGGAGATTTTCATCTTGTATACAGTAGACCAGCAGTAAACAGAAGTCTCTTAAATGACACAAGTGCTTCTGACCAGATTGGCTTAGTACTTGTATTCTGTACTCTTGTTTATCACTCGTTGAATGGAATTCCTGTTAAATAAAACTTATTTTTGTAGTCCCATCGAGTTCTGTTTAATGAGAGCCTAACACATTGTAGCAACTGGCCAGCGACTGCGTTGTGTTTTTAAGTCAATTGAATTTTTTGTTGTCCTTATCGTAAGAAACTATGAATAAAATCAAATATTAAATATGTTGAATGATCTGTCACATTAATAAGTTTATGTTATTTCATTAAACATACATCCATGTTGAGCATGTTAACACAATGTTGCATTACAATTCCTGGATATGTTTATGGGTGAATTGTTGGTCCAACTGCTAAGTTACGAGTAGATGTCTGTGTAGATGTTTTCTTGCTCATTTTGTTTGCTTTTCTAAATTCATCAGTATATTTTAAAACATCCTCTTTCATGTGATAGTGGGTACACATGTGCAAAAATGTTCTGGTATCACTGTTGCAGCGGACTATATTTAAAGTTATACCTGGAAGAGTTTACACTCAAGAAATTTTTTTAACCAGGAGAGCCTTTGACCTGAGGCACCACCCACTGGGCTCGTGACCCCTTACTCCAAAACCTTATCAGTAAAGTTGTTCTTCCTCTGTATAATATCTAACCTCTATTTTGTATGCCTGCAACAAAGCACAGCAAGAACGGGAAGATGGAAGCATGCGATGAGAAATTCGAAAAACAGGGGGTGGGTGCTGGAGTAAACATTTGGACAAGTGGACTTGCCTTTTTTGCAGCCTTCAGAAAGGCAAGTCTGCATGTCAAAACATAGGCTTCAGCACCCATTCCCTGTTTTCGAATTTCTCAAGGCATAGAAGCATAGAAAAGTAGTTGCCCTTCTGCATCCTCCTTGATTGGCTACTCCACAGCTTAAAGCGACTGGCGACTGGCCGGAAGGTGTGATTGAATCCTAGCAGAAATGAAAAGATCATGAAATATAGTCACAAATTTCACCATTTTTCAGCATTGTGAGTAGGATTTATATTTTTAAGTTCTATTTAAAAGTCACAAAAACTGTCATGTGGTGCAACCTAGCGGAAGAGAATCGAAGCTGGAATACGAAATATGGATTCGATCGCTTTCCTGTACGTAGTCGCATAACCTGAGGTTGTCGTGCATGCCAGTCCTCGATATGCGATGTATATTAGTATCCAGCCCGACTCAATTCTGCGCTGCTTACAAGGAAAAAAGGAGTTGCACGATGAGAAGCAGTGCAGCTGTCACGGCTGCCAGAGGACCGAGTCGAGCCGAGGCGCATGAGCGCAGAGTGCAGGCATGCGCAGTAAACCACCACGGTTGAAACGTATTAGTCTCGCACTTACTGTTTGCAGCATGCGAGTATACGACTTCATGTTTGCTGTAGGTAGAAGAATTCTGCTTACAAATGTTTTGCGGTGTTTTCCACTTTGCCACTCCGTGATGAGACAATGACCAGTAAGCTTTTCGTTCCACTGAAAAAAGATGGCACCATAAAAATTGGTTGTCAGCCCCTGTGAGTGACACTAATTTGTCTTTTACAATGCACAATGACTCTTCTGTCAGTGAAATGTATTGAGACACTGAGCATCGAAGCAAACAGCATTGCTTAGCTGCACGTGTGCATTGGTTTTGCAGGACCACACCACCGTGCATTAATAAAAGGTGGCTAAGTGCGACATTGAATGCACTGCACAAGCGTGGTCTCTGTGACAGGCTTCTCACTGAGTACAATGGTCCTTTAATCTAAAAAGATCGCTAAAGTGACATTTATAGTTCAATGTCAAGTGTCCATCGTTCTGGTGCTACAGATAGATGCAGGCTGACACAGCTTGATTACGTTGCCTGCTTGAAGCTCTATCATCCCCAAAACTCTTAGTCAGTAACTCAATCAGTTGGCTTCATCTATTAATGGACAAGAGTAACACTAGAGGGAGCACAAAAAATTAGTCCGACAGATAATTAGGCCAAGGAAAACATAGGGGTACGCTAATTGTTTTTAGTGTAGTAATTATGTAGCAAATCGATATTGATTAAAGCAGACGAAAAAATGCCCTTTTCGTCAGTGGGATTCGAGCTCACAACTTCTGGGTTACGCTTCTGATGCTATACCAATTAATCACAATGGAAGGTGCTTCCTGTCCACTTCGTTGAGTATTTCAATGTATAATACATGGCAATCATAGCCTGTTCCACTCTTAGTGAAGGCAGTGAGTGTGAAACGCTTTTTTTCGCCAGGGGCGTCACATGAAAGGTCGCGTGTTCCATATTTTCTGTGAGGAGGTCACAGAAAGGATTGAATAATAACTTGAGGTCAGCAACTTTTCATTGTTTAATCTCTAGAAAACTGCATCCACCATGTAATCACATATTTTCCCGTTATGGCATGGCAATTGTTATTGTTGAGAAGCTTCTTATGGCAATGGTCTACAGTAGCAGCAGTGATTTTAGATGTAGCTACATCCCCATAACAGCTTGTTCTGCATTGAAAAAAAAAACATGGAGCACAAAAGATAGAAAAAGTAAATAACATTTTAGGTTACAGTCCTTTAAAAAGAATGCATGCAGGAAAATTCACTTTAAAGGAAACATTAAACTACTTGTGTTCAATGCAGCATAACTAGAACATACCATCAATTGTACAGGAAAAATTAGCAATATGCAATATTTTAAATACACACACGCACAAAAAGAGAGAGAGAGAGAGAGAGTAGCAGCCCCATAGTTGTCTTCTTGAAAACCATAGAAAAAAATTCAGCAAGAAAATGCACTTGATATTTGATACAACCTATTAGAGTGATGCTCACTGTGTCGCCATTGTAGTTGGGGTAGTATAGTAGTAGTAGTAGCAGTAGGCATCACACAAGTCACGTTACCAGATAGGGTGAGCAAGTGAATAAATAAAATGAAATTATTATGATGGTGCAAATTATCTCACTGTGTAATCACATACAATTGCATGCCTACAGCTTCACTGTCCAATAATTCTCACGGCACACATCCAGCCAGTGTATGTAGAAGACTTATATACACAAATATTTATTGCATAAACAGGGAAAAAAAGGGCAACATGACAGAGCTGTGCATGTTATTACAAACATTTGGCTTACTGGTTTAATGGTATAATACAAGGGTGGTCAAAATTTCCCAGGACACACTGGGAACAATGGGACACACTGAGCACCCTGGAAACATTTGACCACCGCCCTTGTATGGAGCAAAGGTGACAAAAGGATGGTGTACATGATTCTCTTTTCAGTAATTCACTTACAGCTGGTAGCCTTCTTCTCTCTTGCACCTGTGTTTGCATGACTTCACTTAATTTTATTATGAATTCCAACCAAGTAGCTCAACTTTCCATTGTCCTATGCGTGCACATCTTAGCTTTCGATAACAAGCTAACCCTCCAAATGCCGGTATGACATGACAGCCAATTTCATTCTTCGTATCGAAATTGGCACCAACCAGCTGGTGCCCTGATAATTTTCAGCAGTGACCTATTGGAGTGAACATTTCTGCGGTAGCAGTTTATTGAGGTAACAGACAGGAAACGTACTGAAAAAAAATGTGACCCTATGGGAATTAAACAAAACACGATTTTCAAAGCACATAAGAATTAACCAGATAAATTATAACAAGCATAAACAATTCATATCAACACATAACAAGCATATACAATGTGTTATTGAGGCTTAACTGCAGTGTTGTTAAAGTTTTTCTGTCATGCATGAATTGTAACTGCTTTAAATTGTAATTGCTTTAAATTTAGGTACACCGTGTTACTACCTGTAACTGCTCTATTTTCCAGTCTCTTACACTCTGAAATGCTAGCCTCACTATGTTTGTATATTAGCTTCCCATTTATCAATTTTCTTCACCATTGCTTCGTGCTTCGTGATGATAGCACTCTCTTGAACCCTTCCATCTAGCAAGATAAAAGTATGTTTGCTAGTAGTAGTACATCATATGCGTTCTTGCATAACACTAGAAAGCAAAAACAGTTTTCACTTCACGAAAACACAAAAACGAATGACGAGGCACAGATGAAACAGTGCCGGTGGCTCGTATTCTTTTTCCGTGTCCCTGTGATATACATGCACATTGTTGCTTTTTTGACAATTAATGATTAACCAACTGGCTCAATTTACTCTATTGCACTGAACATGTTAAAATTAGAGGTGTGCGAACATTGTAGCTTTAGAATGCTTTCCATATAGTTTTTTCTATTCGAATCGCACTGAAATGTTTAATATTCGAAGTATTCGAACTTCTTGAAGACAATAAAGTCAACCTCAAATTGACAACGGCCATATAGATTTTTTTTATTGGCTTCACCCCCTTACACTTTCGCACTGCAGCGAAGCTGCCTTACAAATGCTGTTACGGTAGCAAATGTTTAACATAAATATGCGCTGCGCCGCAAGTGGCCCATCATCATTAGGGAGATTTAGAATAGCGCACCGCGAGCCCTTGCGGTACGGTCGCTGCCACTGCGCATGCGTCGTAACGCGAGTTGGCGTTCACGGACCGCACGCAGAAAATCCGAAATTGCGTGCGGTCATGGCGGCCCGCATGTGCCCGCAAGCGCTGGTTTCGAGGCTACGGTGTCGCTGCGATCGTGCGTTGCGGTTCGCAGCAGGGCAAACGCTATTTTAAAACTCTTATGGCGCCCGCAGCGCTTGTAAACGGTATTCTAAAACTTCCTATTTTTTTTGCTTCACCGCATTACAATTCAGTAATGCGGCAAAGCTGTCCTTAAGGCTACGTTATGACCGTTAGCAAATTGACTCGCGAAAAGGCTGGTTCGGCCGTACGCTGCAGATGTTTAATTAGTGCTGTTTCGCACCAAATGGTCAGAATAATTGACTATAAATTTTCAGCATTCAAAACTTCAGATCTTTTTATGCACTGCCATCTTCAGGGCAGGTTAGAAAGTCTGAATTCAAAGGGAGCATATGCCTTTGTTCACCAAATCAGTTGGGCCTCCGCTGAAATCGAAAAGGGAAGAGGTGGAGATGAGACTTTTTTTCTCACGTGTAAAATACTGGCGACACCACATTGGTTGCACCAAATGACGTAAACAAATGCAATTCGGTTTCTGAATTGCATCATCCTTGATAAAACAACTAGAGAACACCACGTCGATATACACGTCGAGAACTTCACCAACCTAGCCAAAAGTAACATTATAATAAGACAGGGCGAGCAAAAACCAACACAAGGAAGGAGTTGAGACTTAACAAATGCCCAGCTTCCTTGTGTTCATGTTTGCATGCCCCGTTTTTTTATATATTGCATATGTACCAATTAGCTCACCTCTCCATTAATCAAAAGGAACACTTCCATGTCCTGTCTCGTAAGAATGTGTTTAGGAATATTCTTCTACTTTTTCGCTATTTCACCTCAAAGTATTCCGAAAATATTAAACAAATATTAAACAACTATTCGATTCGATTTACCATCAAGCTTTAATATTCTAATTCGCCTGACACCCAAAATATTGCTATTCGCACAGCTCTAGTTAATATGTAAATTTGACATGCACCATCATATGTTCAGCCCCTAAACTCGATACACCTGTGACCATGCACTAAAGCCAATGTTTTCAACAAGCAACGCGTTTAAGCAGTATTTTCCTAAAGACAGTTTCCAAATGGAACGCTGTTCCTAAGCCAATTTCTGAGTAAGCTGGTTTTCAACAGCCACCGGAACAGATATTGCTTCGGCCTTTTTTCTCAATCGTTTTAAGTCAAGTGTTACACACACAATAATGCAACCTACATTTGTTAGCGGAATTAATTATGCTTTGAACCAAAGAGGTGCTATTCATTGTGTAATTATCTATTTCCTTCATGTTGGAACTATAAAGCCCACAACATTGTAAAACATAAATGTAGTAACACTGTTTACACAATTCTAATGGTTTTTGGCATAAGCCACAGTCACAGTATTTGTACTCATGCTTAGACCAACCTTGACTGTATCACGCCAGCTTGGGACATTTCTATAAAGTATATTACATATGAATCATTTCTCAGTGACGGCACATTGAGCATGTCTGTCTATATATCTAGCGACCTACGTCTTTAACTTTAACCTCTTTAACTTGGTGTAGATCAGAATGTTAAGGGCAGCCGTAAAAGAGATTTGATGCATATGTCTGTCTGGTCATAATTTCAATAACGTGAAAATCCTTTTGCATGCGACGTCAAATTCTTTACTCTAGACACGTGTGGCACATACTAGTATATCGTGGGCTGCGGTATTCAGGTATAATGTGTGCCACAGGTCATTGAGAGTTCATTTCTAACTGGAAATGGTGAGGGCAGACATCAGTAGCTCAAACGTAAATTCAAAGAGAAACGAACATCTTCAAGGTTGACCAGAACAATGCAAATAATAAAAATCAGTGTCCTAGCAGGAATGGAACTCACGCATTCTGCGTGGCAATTGTGTATTCTACCAGAGCCACATCAGGTCTAGGAAGTGCTTTGAGAAAATCCACCATGCAGGCGTACTGGCGGTGCAATGTCAATTATGGTTGCAATGCTGGCTATCTTATCTTATAACAAAGCAATAAATGACATATACACACTCTGTTGGGTTAACCTCACTTGTGGTTCCATTGTTGGGTCTGCTTTTACATCAGTCTAAGAAACATTACTTTGGTAACATTATGATTCAGCAATTCATATTGAAACGATGCTCTGCCCCGGAGGAAGATGCTAAAGAAAGGTACGTATAATATTCGCATCGTTGCACTGTTTGTTTCAATAATACTAATTTCTGTGCTCTAACGTGAACCCTGACGTTACATAAGACCCTAAGTTACCCTATAAAAGTCAATTAAGTTGACATTTCTGGTAAGACCACAATGTGCACACAACTACTATACCCATACAAAAATATGTCGACCCACTTGAAACGCTTGCCTCAAAGCACCAAAAATTCAAGACTGGCAATAACTTGTTGATTGCTTCTCATGAAACCATTCTCACGAGGTGTGGGATCTGCGGAATATTTGACAGTTAAAGGAAAATAAAGTATGCAGCCAGCTTGCGACTCGTGAAGAAAAAAATGCCGCCATATCCACGAAGTGAATGATGATGAGTGGGCGAAGCTCCGGAGGTAAACCTGGTAAACCATGAATCCTCCGTACATTTTGCCCACTCGATTTTATTGCAACGCTCCCCCTAGCGTACGTCGCCGCACTATATCGAACGATGACACGCGCCATATGTGGCATCATTCCTATTTTATAACACCTCGCATCTTTCATAATCAACTACACGTACCGCCGTCTAGTTTATAACACCTTGCATCTTTTGGACGGACGGACGGACGGACGGACGGATGGATGGACGGATGGATATGGCTGTACCCTTTAGATCGGGCGGTGGCTAGCGTAATACTTAGAACTGAACGAGAGGTGGCTACATACAGGGGACGCACAGCCCACGCCTTAAGGAGCTTCGCTCCTAATAAAATGAGTGGTTCTATCTCATAATGCCTCTTGAAAGTTGTTGCTGTAACACGCCACAGTGGCTCACTGCCAGAAGCATTGCGTCAAAACTTGTGCACTTGATTCCACCTGCTGCAACCACATTTCGACAATGTGAAAATATAAAACATTCACTGCTCATGTATAAGTACGAATTAAAGAGGTCGTCGTGATGGTCAGTGTAAATCTAGAGTCTCACATTATAGCATGTCTTATTATGATACATCATTTTTACATGTGTAATCACACAAGTTATTTACTTCAATAAAAATGTATTGCAAGATCCCTAACTTCTGTGAAATCAACTGAAGCTATTTTTTACTGACATCTTTGCATTTTTGTAGCTCAGTGTTTCTTATCAAGTGTATGCTCTAGTTCCTAAAAGTTCTTTTTCCACTGACCTGACAGTTGCGAGATGAAATTCCAGCCTTGGTGGCCTCATTTTATTGAAGGGAGAATGTTAGAGGCCCGTGTGCTTTAATTAAGATGCACGTTAAAGAACCCCAGGTGGTTAAAAGTTTGTAGTGCTCCACGATGGCCTCTCTGATAATCGTATCATGGTTTGAGGATGTAGAACTCTATTTCTCACATTTCCTACACCTTTTCCCCATGTTCAGTCGCTCTTGGTGCTGATTTTTTCAATTCCCTGCAGCTGTTCATTTCATGTCATCCTGCCAACTTCATTGCTCCTTGTGTCTTGTTAGGGGTGGCGTTTGTCGGCAAACGTTATTGTTGACACTGCAACTTTGCATGACACGAAATCTTGCAAGTCCAACGAATGTGCCGACTTCTTGCCAACTCTTTCTCAACCAGCCAGTCCATGTGTACTGAAAGTGACATCAGGGCAATACCTCCCACTCGCAATACAGCCCCTGCTTGTCTGCCCAGCAACCTCAAACACAATGGCACATACTCATTCTGCAAGATCGGCTGAGATGGCCGAGAATGCCCACAAACCAATCTTCTCAAGACCAAGTGCACATACCGAATCGCCCAAGTTACCCACTCTAGCATACAACGAGTGAGTTTTTCAGCTTTACATATCCGATAGCCCAAGCTATCTATTTGAGCACACGTAGACTAACCTGAATTGGCATGAAAAAGGTTATGCATCGACAGGACATAAGAAGAATATTTCGCGATGTTCCCCCAAAAATGCTGAATATGTCAACAAAGAGGAACGCCATGTACATTTCTTCTAGCCACAATGATCTGTAGAAGCCACAGCATCAACGAATGTGGCAAGTCAGGTTGTGTCAGCATGATGATGTACTACATGTACCAACATTCTAGGTAACAGCACTGCATTGTTGCTCATACACGCAACAATAATCACTATGATGCTTGCCATATTTGTAGCAATTTGGCACTTGCCATATTTTAACAGTTGCAAAAAACTCCACAGGTGGGTATGCACAGCAGGAATTGAGCAAGCCCCACTGCTCAGTACAGAAGGTGCAAGTGTTGAATGGAAACTCTGCTTGCAAAGTGGATCATGTGAAAGAGCTGCAAAGAAAGAGAAAACAGATAAAAAGAGAAAGACGGAAATAAAAAGAAAACTGATGAGAAACAAAGCGAATAAAAACAATATAGAAAGACAGAAAGAAAAAACAAAGAAAAATAAAGAGAAACAAAGAAGGCGAAAGAATGGAGTGCAGAGAGAGACTGAGAGAAAGGAAAAAAAAGAAAGAAACCGTCCAGCCTGTGCGGAAGGCGCAGCATTCACTGTCACAGCAAAAGCTGCCAGAGCAGCCTTTCAGTGCCTTTTTTTAACACTATTTTGGTAGCAAACGCAAGAACACTTGCAGGGTTCCCACTACGCCATTAGTAATTGTGTAGTAAGCAGGCATTCACTATGCCATCCTTCATCAATCTTTGTAGAAGAGTGGTATCTGCCCCACACTTACTAGGAATATTGTGTGATTTTCTTAAGCAGTGGCTGACGACGATGAAGAATTATGCCTGAAGTGGGTATGCATCACAGTTAATAGGAGAACAAGACCAAGCTTTTGTGATAGGTTGGAGCATTGGACGACCCACTCTTCACGAAATTCATAGTGTGTGCCGCCTGGTTGTTCTTTTGATGTTCTAAAACGCTTTATTGCTTATAATAAGGCAATTCCTTTCCCGACATGAAGCCTGCCTAAGGCTAGTTTACGAACAAGTCTCAAGCACCGGCGTGGTTCAGTGGTAGAATACTGGGCTGGCACACAGCATACACGGGTTTGAATCCCATTGTGTCTTCGTGTTCTTTAATTACTGAGCTTTTTCTTTTCTTCTTGCGATATCGGTTACGCACAACGACGGCAGCAGACAACTACGGCACCGCACGTGACCTGTGTTCTGATCTCATAGCAGCTTTCGCTGTAAAATATCTAGGGAGTTTAGTCAGGTTCGGTGCTCAGAAAGATGGCGAAGAAGGAGCTCGAAAGGTCGACTGCGGACTTGTAGGTAGCACTCCAAGCAGCTCTCACCAATCCTTCGGTGATGCTAATGATGGGAAACCATCGCAGCTGAAAAAACCTGATACACATCAGTACGGCATTCTGTAACTGTAATGGTGAGTTTTACTAAACATGCATTGCTTGTATTTGTCTTTTACCTGCATTATTCCTTTCCACAGCAGCACTTTTTATTTCTATCTTATTGGCAGCTACAAAGAGAACATCAACAGCATATCTACATCCTGGTTTCCGTAACCTAGCGTAATAAGGAATGAATGGGGACAATAACTCCCCTCTTGCTCCTGCTGCTTTCAGCAACAAAAATTATATGCAGGGTTAACCTTGTAAAAGGTTCAGTGGCAGTGACTACTACAGCGAAAGGATAACATACTGCATGTGAATGTGTAACCTGCATATTAAAACTGGCACTCACTTTGTGCACGCATGTATTGGTGAAATTGGGCTCATGGGACGATTAACTTTTACAACTTTATAATCATTAACATAAATATATGTTTTCAGGTGTTTTGAAGATATAGAGAAGTACTGCCAATACACATGGCTCTCCTCTGTTTGCATTTGAGCCCTTAATGTCTCACAGTTAATCAGTGCACACAAGTCCAACTGTCTACTGTTCTATGCCTTCATAGATCGGCATACTCATTCACAAAAGACACCTAATGCTTAATGTTTGCATCACAATATTTTTAGATGCGTGAGATTCTGTGTTACCAAGTGAGCAAGGGTGTGAATGGACTTTTGTAGTGCCATTTAAAGGGACGCTGAAATAATTTTTGTAAATTGTCAGCATTTAGGCTACAGCATACCCAAATCATTCACACCATAAAATAATCAATGCAAATTTCATCAAGGCAGCTGCAGACAATTATATGAGATGCTCCTTTATAGAACTGCCTTTCCTCCGCAATTCACAAACTTGAAATTTCGGCTAGTGATTGCAGTGCACCTGACGGAGAAGAAGCACATCACAGAGTGTTTGAGATCTGCTAGGAGCTGAAACACTATTGGCTGTTCTCATTTTATTCTTCTCTACACCAAAACAATGAATAGTGCAGAAAAAAAAACACGAACATGCGAAAAGAGCTGACACGGATAGCACTTGTACGTGTCAGCTCTCTTTTCGTCTGTTTGTGTTTATTGATTGATTGATTTATTGATATGTGGGGTTTAACATACCAAAACCACCATATGATTATGAGAGATGCCGTAGTGGAGGGCCACCTTTTTTTCGACCACCTGGGGTTCTTTAACCAGCACCTAAATTTGAGCACACGGGCCTACAGCATTTCCGCCTCCATCGGAAATGCAGCGACCGCAGCCGGGATTCGATCCCGCGTCCTGTGGGTCAGCAGCCGAGTACCTTAGCCACTAGACCACCACGGCAGGGCGTTTGTGTTTATTCCTGCAGTATTGAAATCTTCTGGAGATGACTATCGACTCGCCCAAACACTCATGTTAATAAGTCATTTCTCTAAGCCAACATATCTACAAATTCCGAGTATGTGGCCAAACAAAAACAAATATTTGAGAATGATCACCGATAAGCGTAAATTTCGGAAGTGTTGCTGTGTCTTCAGAGGAGAATTTGCAGCGGCAGTGGTGTGGGTGATCCTGGCATCAATCAGATAGCGAGAGCCTGATGCTCACTGCACCGAAAAGCTGTAGCAATTCCACTTACTGGCTGCCTTAAACAATGTTTCAATTTTATGAGTCAACAGTCTCTAGATTCAATATTAACAACTAAATAACAATGACATTTGTTCTCATTAACAGTTTGTCTAACAAAAAAATGAGCTCTAAAATTTACATTTCTTTTCAATTGCTAGATTTGCGGCCCACAACGCACTTAGAACAACTTAAGGTGCCCGAGAAATGAAACCTCAAGACAGACTATGTTGCAGGTCGCACCACTGTGGAGCGTGCTGCAACACAGGCAAACGTTTCCTGTCCACTGGGGGTTCAGTGACGTAGACTGGATAGATCTAATGAGATCAGTCACTGATGCCACGTTCAATGGAACAATTCTATGCAAAATAGAAGTAAAAAAAAATGAAAACTCATGGGGCTGAGCTGCTGCAGTCTGTAGCAATTCGCATGTTTAAAGCCTTGCATCAAATTAGGCACCTGATGCAGAGAGCCTAAACTAATCTGCAAATGATCCTTAGGCCTTGTTTTACCAGCTAAATGCCTTTATACAACATCGTCCAAACCATTTCAGGGTCCTTTTAATGTAGGGTACGTGGAAACAGGAGTTGGCAATATCGATAGTCTGTGCAATCGAATACGAAGCGGAAAGTTCTTGGTGATAGGGAGCAAGTATTTTCAATAATTGAATTAAATTGCAAGATTCGCTTCATGTGAGTTTTATACAGGCGTCTATGCACTTGAGTGCAAATAAAAATGCAGTGGTGCACAGCCGAAGAAAATATTGGTGATAAGTGCGAGTGTACACTTCTTATTTGACTTATGGCTACTGAGTTTGCATGGCTTTTGTGAAGGCATCGCACATGTATACCATGGCCAAAGAGGGACAGTGGTGGCATTCAGAGCTCTTGTTGGAAACATGTGTACCTACATGTCACAGTGTACGTGTAATAAACAAAAACAAGATTGGTCAAAACACTTCTTTGTAAATGCAGTTGGAACTTAAAATTACATTTTGTGACTCGAATTCTAGGATGATTTAATTTTAGCACCAAATTTCTGTGTGATTTTAGTATAGAAAGCACTTTATCAGCAGCAACCATGATAACAGTGCACCAGTTAAAGGCAGCTCTTATAATCCATAAAAAAACTGTTGATGAAACGATTGAACGTGTTTTAAAAAGCGATATTTTTTTGTTCAGTCGCAGTGCGAGATATTGACAGCAGAAGGCATAGAGCCTTTCTAGCCCAATGGCTGCCGCTATGACAATGCGGCTTGCCTAGAAATTGGCTTCCTGTGAATAGGAGTGCACTGAGCTAAAGAAAAATGTTAGCTGCTACATGATCTAAGTGCGACTTACCTAGCAGCAGTTCAGTAGTATAACTTCTCTACAGGGCATATTGATAACTATTGTGGCACGTGAAGATAAATTTAGCAACAATCTCACAACCAATTATATTTATTAGGTACAACATGTGTACAAACAGTCATGACTGCAGTTATCACAGATCAGAATACAGTACAATAGCGGGAATGTTCTTGTGAAAAAAAAAAAGTAACGTGTTTACACTGTGATCAAAAGATGCCAGAAATAGCTATAAAAACTCGTAAAGCGGATATGCCGAGTAACATGAGTAAATAAATAGATATTCATGTCATTGATATAAAAAGAGGGGCTAGTGGTAGCACGAGAGAGGTAGATATATGGGCTGTCAAATGTGCATGACAGCATTTATATGAACTGAAACATGGCACCAGCTAACACAGATTGAATTCATACAGGACAATTTGTACAAACCGATACAGTTCAGCAACAGCACAGCCAGAACCTCCTTTTCGGGCGCTCATCGTCGCTGTTGATAAGTCCTTCCTTGTCACTGTTTTCATACAGATAATCTCTGATCAATGCGGCCCTGTCCGAATACATGGCGCACTTTTCTCGGATCATCTGCTTCGATCGCTCAGTAAGTGCTTCGCGCTGCATGGCGCGATGGAAGTCTTTGATGGCTTGCTTGTAGAGGCGCAATGCTTTGGGGTAGTTATGCTTCTCGTCCTCCTCAACGGCCCTTGTGGCTGTGCGGATGGCCTTCAAATGAGCGGGGAACAGACGAAAGAGGTCTATGTGGATCAGATAGATCGTCGCTTTCATACCGCCCATGATGTGAAACATAACACGAACCACTTCTTCACAACGACGGCCCAGGTCCAAGAGAACTGTGAACACGTCGAGAGATCACCGGAGGAGAGACGTGTCCACAAAGATGCGAAGCGCACCGAACGGATGTTTACCAACGGGAAGACCCCGGCATGAGGAAGTGTCGTAGCGATTGCATGCGATGCTTGCAGTCGCGCGCAAACATGAGTAGCGTCAGTGGCTAGATAGGGTTTCCTAATGTGAACGCGCGCGTTCTCCAACGGCGGGGGAACGCCGGACGCGCGCGGAGGTGAGCGGTCGCATGTGACTTTGGCTCCTGCAAATTTTCCTCTTGTGGCTAACTGATCACTCCAAACGCCCCGAATACTTGACTGGACCTATATGTGAGTGTTACCGACGCTTCCTGTGATACTTTTTCAATACTAAGACGTTTTTTTACGCAAGCCGCAGCCCTTTTAGGGCTGTCGGCTAGCAGTATCGCTGCTAGGCCTACCTCTCCCTAGCATGAGCGCTGGAACAGGGCGCGACGCAGCCGGCGTCGATGGTGCGCGTTCCTGGCGCGCGATCCACGAGAGCCTCTCAAGACAACGCCAGCATCCTTCGTCACCACCAAGCCATGCAGTGGCTCAGGAGCGCCAATCAAGAGCAGCACCGAAGCCCCCACCACTGCCGCGCAGTGATTACAAAATCATATTAAGAGTCCGTGGAGGTTTAAACTGTGCTGTGATACATCCATGCGTCCTCAGACAAATAATCCTCAAGGCGGCGGGTCTCCCAATCTCTGACCGCACCAGTTCTGACCAAATACGCGTCAACTCCATCAACCATACCGTTCTGATTAGCACACCAGACCTGGATCGTGCCGACCTCTACCATGGCATACGGCTCTTGAACTTCAACGGCACCCCTCATGAAGTCGCCACCCATGTCGCTGATCCCGTCGATACCTGCAGAGGAACCGTTCTCCTGCCTTCCGATTACTCGGAAGACGAAATCATCTCGACCCTCCGCCGATGCAACCCAAAGCTGACTATCGGAGGTGCACGACGCCTGGGCAGCACTGAAACCATTCTAATCATATTCCAAGGCAAAATCGTTCCTTACTACGTCCACTACGAAGGCTGTGCACTTCGATGCCGTCCCTTCAGGCAAAAGGTTGAAGCCTGCACACGGTGCCGTCAGATTGGTCATCGCCAAGACGTCTGCACCAACACCAGTGACACACTTTGTCCCAAATGTGGACTAAAAGATGCACCTATGGACCACGAGTGTGACCATGTTTGTGTTGTGTGCAATGGAAACCATGAAACAGGTTCATCGCTGTGTAGACAACGATTTAAGCCGCGCCCTACACGGTCCATGGAAAAGCAAGACCCACCCATCCACCGATCTCCTAGTCGCGAACAAACTCACGGTTCAAGCCAGCGGAAAAGTCGAAGCAAAAGCAAGGAACGCGGGCGGAAAAGTCGAAGCAAAAGCAAGGAACGCGGGCGACGCTCCAGTGCCAGCAAAAGTAAAGATCGCGGTCGTCGCTCCGATTCAACGACGCAAGACGACGCCTGGCCAGCCCTATCACCAAGCCCTGCTCTCACCAACTCTTCGGTCAACTCACACCAGGTAGGCTGGGCTAAGTCAGCCTCTTCTAGCTGCTCCTCAAATCACACCAGTAACAACGACTCCACCCTCTTTAAAGAAAATGCAACCCTAAAAGCTGAAATTCAAAGGCTTAAATTACAACTTGAGTCTTTTCACTTATCCGCTACTACCACTCAAATTGATTCTCGTCCTCCTTCCGCATCAACCACCCAAGCCCCTCCCTCTCATTCCGCCTCTTCCATGTGCCATTCATCAGCCCCACCTGAACCCTCTGCACAGTTGCCCATGGACACTAGCCCCTGTGCTCCACGCGAACCACTTCTCCCTCCCCCCAGCAAACGTAAAACTCCGAGCACTCCACGATCAGAAGAGTCCCTGGAGGAGACAGTTTTAAATTATAATGACAGAATAACCGCATTAGAAACTAAATTTCATAATATACTCACCGCAGTTGAAAAACTCAGTGCAGATTACGCAGCCAAACATGAAGCACTCGACAAATTTATGGACCTTGTGCAAGCTCATATCCAACAAACTACAAGTTGGATAGCTGAAGTTAGTGCCCATAATCCTAGCATAGCACCACTTTCCACCTCAGCACCAGCTTCGCTTAACAATGGCCAATAACCCGACTCGCTCCGAGCTTCAGGTTTGGCAATGGAACTGTAGGGGGTTCCGAAAAAAGAAAGCACATCTGCAACAGTTCCTTGCCTCCCGTTCTAATCTACCCGAAGTCATTGCCCTCCAAGAAACTCACGGGCCAGTCAGCTTCCCAGGATATAATGTCCACCAAACTAAAAAGCTGTCCCGGCCTGATACGGCAATTCTTACTCAAAAACACCTCACTGCAAATCACTCCCACTTCGACGGCGTCGATATAGAGCATGATTTTTTGGAGATTATCCCTCATAAGAATAACACATCTGCTCTTTACCTTCTGAATGTCTACAGCCGCCCTCGAGACAAACATCACCGCTTTGACTCCCTTTTTACTCAAGCCATTTCCGCTGCCAAAGACCATCCCCTTTTAATTCTTGGGGATTTCAATGCACCCAACCTGTTGTGGGGTCACACTGTTTCTACTCCTAAGGGCAGAGCCCTGTGGATACACATACAAGACCACAGACTCACGCTACATAATGACGTCGATGCACCAACCAGGCTAGGAAACAGCGTATCGAGAGATACCTCTCCCGATCTTACCCTTACACGCAGAATTCAGCACGTTACATGGAGCAACTTGCAAGTTAATCTCGGTAGTGATCACTACATCATTACTACTACAGTACATTTCAAGCACAAACCCTTCGCACCTAAGCCAATCAGTCACACCAATTGGGACAAATTTCGAGAGGCCCGCCAGATATCAGCTCCCAGAAACATCCAAGACATCTCAGAATGGGTGAAGCAACTTCACTCAGATGCTGGGGTGCATACTACAACTTTGCCCCCCGAAACCCCCCTCACCACGGTTGATGCCAAGCTTTTACATATGTGGGAAGCCAAACAGTCTCTCTTGAAGAGATGGAAAAAAGGACGGCACAACCGAAAGCTAAAACTCCGAATAGCCAAGCTTGACCTGCAGATCCAGGAGTACGCCACACAACTGGCCTGCCAGCAATGGGGCCAGGTGTGTGACAGCATGCAAGGAAACCTTGACAGCAAACGCACATGGCAACTACTGCGCCACCTCTTAGACCCTACCACATCACGCACACATCAAAACCAGAGCATAAAGAAACTTGTATATGCTCACAAAAACGATCTAAACGGACTCTTCGACGACCTCCGCGATAAACATCTGCCTCCTGCTCAGAAGTATAACACACCAAAGTACACTGGAAAGCCCAACGAGTTATTGAGCGCCGCTATCACGGAAGCAGAGGTTCGGCATGCTATGGCCACTCTGCGCACAACGTCAGCACCAGGCCCAGACCACATTACCAACAAAGTACTTCGCAATCTGGACGACAACTCCGTCACGGCAATCACAGATTATTTCAATCACTGCTTTGACACTGGCACCCTTCCAAGTTCCTGGAAGGATGCCAGGGTAATTTTCATTCCAAAGCAAAACAAACCAGTGAACACTTCCAATCTCAGGCCTATTTCACTAACCTCTTGTCTTGGTAAAACGCTTGAACACGTTATACTCAACCGTCTGAATAAATACATGGAAGACAACAATGTTTATCCACCAGAAATGGTGGGTTTTCGAAAATCTCTGTCATGTCAAGATGTCATGCTTCGACTGAAGCATGATATCATTACACCCAACAGCAGCCTAGATACGCAAGCAATCTTGAGTCTGGACATCCATGGAGCTTTCAACAACGTTGCTCATTCCGCCATCCTCCGCGAGCTTAATCTCATAGGAGTTGGCGCAAAGACATATAACTATATAGCTACTTTTTTAGCCAACCGTACCGCAACCATACACATAGGCGCAGATCAATCTCAGTCTTACGCTTTGGGAAGTTACGGCACGCCCCAAGGGTCTGTGCTGTCACCGTTTCTTTTTAATGTCTCTATGATGCCGTTGGCGCAAGCATTGAGATCTATCCCTGACCTCAAGTTTTCACTCTACGCCGACGACATCACTCTTTGGATGACTGGCGGCTCCGATGGAGAGATTCAAGACACCCTGCAAGCTGCGGCAAATACGGTTGTGGCACTTACAGGGTCTATGAATCTTTCATGTTCCCCACAGAAATCTCAGCTACTTCTCCTACCATCTCACAGAGGGGGCGTAAAACACATATCCAATATACAGGTAATTCTAGATGACGTACCAGTTACTCGAGTGGATAGGATCCGCGTGCTCGGTTTACACATTCAAAGCAATCGGCTCAACACATACACACTAAAGACACTTCACACCACCGTTGATCATACCTTGCGACTTTTGGGTCGGGTCAGTAATAAACATGGCGGACTAAAGGAGGCCGAACTCCTCCGCTTGGTCCAAGCCTTCGTTATCAGTAAAATAACTTTTACAACGCCTTACCTACACTTTCTTAAATCAGAATCCGACCAGATAGACATCCTTTTACGCAAAGCGTATAAGTTCGCTTTAGGGGTGCCTATACGGACCTCCACTGAAAGGCTTATGCGTACTGGCACCTTCAACACCCTTGCTGAACTAGGAGAAGCCCATATTGCATCTCAGTATAACAGACTTTCTAACACCGTGACAGGCCGACACATTCTACAAACCCTTTCTGTCACTCCGGCATCCATCACTAAGGTCAAGTACACCATTCCACACCACATACACGAGAACCTATACATTCCACCACTTCCAAAAAACATGCACCCTGAGCACCAGAAACATCGCAGGATGCAGCGCGCGAGGGCCCTCAAAAAACAATTCTCCTCCTCCAATGATGTGCTCTATGTTGACGCCGCCGATTACGGTAACAGGCATCATTATGCAATATCGGTAATCAACTCTCACGGCCAGGTCGCTGCGGCCGCCTCCGTTCTTGCTTCTTCTTCGGAGGAAGCGGAAGAGGCGGCCATAGCCCTGGCCCTGACAATACCTAGTTCATCCGTTATAATCAGTGACTCCAAAACAGCTATATATAATTTCGGAGCGGGCAGGGTTTCTAGGCCAGCCCTTTCCCTACTTTTGCATCATCCCCTTGATCGACTTGTAGCACTAATCTGGACTCCCGCGCATGCGGGCCTTGCCGGAAACGAGGCGGCTCATGCGAGTGCCCGAGGATTCACAGTCCGGGCACACGCATCCGATGTGTCGCAATTCGCTACGGATGAGGCGCCATTTACAGCGCGGGATCGCCTTATTTCATTCCACGATATTTGCACACACTACCGTTTAGAGCGATTAACCTTCCCGCCACTCACGCGCAAATCTTCACGCAGGTGCGAAATTCTGTGGCGACAGCTGCAGACTCGCACCTTTCTTTCGCCTTACCTCCTACACCGCATTCATCCATCCTGTTACCCTTCCCCCTCATGTAAATTTTGTGCCTCTTCCACAGCAGACTTGAACCACATCATGTGGCGCTGCCCTAAGCACCCTCTTCCCCCATTCCTGAAACGCCTAATTTCTAGTGAGGAGCAGTGGGAGGCTGCCTTGCGCAGCTCGAGGCCCGCTATCCAGGAGGCCATCCTGGAGTGGGCTGAGAGGGTAGAGGAGGACTACTTCAAGTAGTTCATCCCCACCACACCCTTTCCTGTTGCCCCCTTCCCTTTAACAAGGGATAAATAAAGTTGTTCATTCATTCATTCATCCAACGGCGGCGGAGAAACCGGATTTTACTCTGCGTGGCCTCCGCGAACTCTGTTTCAGAAGTTCCGTGCAAGAGAGCCAAGGCTACACGACCCTCGAACACAGGTTGCTGCGAAGCGAGATGTAGTGCGCCGTATACGTAGCGCGTTGTTTGTCCTCGTAACCTTTGCAAACGGTCTCGTCAGAAGATTTTTACTTGAAGGCTTCTCTGCTTGTTGGAGCTGTGATTTGCATGACAATTTTGTCGCATTTTCTGTAGAAAACCTTTTTTTCTGGCTCCATGATACTGAAGAGTTCTTGCTTGTACGTATTATAACATGCAAATGACGAAAGAAATAACGCTGTTGTGGCTCGTAAGCGTTATGTTTTTACTTATAAAGTACG